>RYFJ01000253.1:0-325026 GCA_003991445.1 Oryza meyeriana var. granulata
AAGTCCAGGTGAACTGAACCACGGATTTTGAATATCCAGCGCAGCGGATTCGAATTTGGGAAGTCCGGCGTGTCAGCGGAGTTCGGCAAGGCACTGCCCAGCTGGCGATGAAGACATTAAGGTCCCCAAGGCTGGACCAGGTTGAAGACAATCTCAACGCGACCGGCGTTCGGCCTGACCCACTGGTCCAACACACGTCAGTAGGTTTTGTCCATTCGCCCGGCTCCAAGCGGTGCTGCGGGCAGGTGAAAACTGGATTCTTCTCCATGTCGGTAGTTCGGCATCAAGAAATGGGTGAGTGCAACCTCGGCGGGGGACAGGGAAAACCATCAGGTTACAAGGTATCGGTCACTACACAGCGCTTACTCGGGCCAGCAGGAGATCCGAGTAGACAGCGGAAAAAGGTTGGATTACAGAAGACTGCAGTAGCAATCTACTCGGCTCAAGGGAGAAGGTAGTCGGCTCGGCCGGAAGAAGGGAAACGGAGGCACAGCTGACAGGACAGAGAGAAGATTAAGATCCGCGAAACAAGTCTCAACAGGGAAACAGGAAAACGGGTGTTCTACAGACCTGGATTTGATCGACTTCAGATTGTAGCGGCTTGCCGGATGCTGTCGCGCCCCCAGACTGCCGCTTTTGTGTTTGCAGCTCGCAGCTCTCCTTGTCGCAGGTGAAGGCTTGCTTGCGTCGCTGCGGAGGGAGACGGACTCCTGCTGGCCGGGCAATCTTCCAGCACCATGTATGTGTATGCGGTATCGCCATGAATTTGGCAGTGGCACGGCTCGTCCGAGTATTCGCGTGATTACGCGGTCTCGAAGTCGGCGACCTGAGGAGAATTTTCTTGTGCGGAAGTTGTCCCGCGTGCCGAGGTCACCGGCAAGGTTATCTGCCCGAGTGGGGTTGATGACTAAGCGGATTATCCATGGAAGGGCGCGGTGGCTCGGCCGTAGTTCTGAACGAGGAATTCTCATATCGTCCAAAGTCTTGCGACAGGTGTTGAGCGCACTGCCTCCGTCGATGAGGGTTTTCTTCAGCCTAATATTTTTGACGACCGGATCAGGATGAGTGGGTATCGTCCCGGGTGGGAAACCTGATCTGGGTGATCCGCGCGGTTGAAGGTGATAGCCATTTCTGACCAGCGCAGTATTGGGGGGTATCCGTTGTGGAGACCGCGTTAATATCCCGTGCTGATAGCTTCTGCTTGCGCTTGGATTCGTACGCGAGTGGCCCCCCGAAGATGTGGTTTGCAGTTCGGCTTGGGGGTCCTGGAAATCATCAGCCGGACCCGAGTCTGGCTTGTCCTTGTCCTTGTCGGCGCCAGATGAATGAAGCCTGCTCGGAGGCAAACTTCTTGAGCCATGTGGCAGTCCTTGGCCACGTGCCGGCCCTTGGGGTTGAAAGGGCAAGGCCCGCTCATAGACTTTCTGGTGTCGTTGTTCCGCTGGGGCCGCGACCGACTGCACTCCCATGTTAGCCACCTCGTTGTCTGACTTCCGCTGTGCGGCTGCCAGGCTTGTTCTGAGGTGGCTCGTTGTCGGCTTTTGCCCTGCTGTCTTTTTGGTCGGGCTCCTTCTTCTCATCGAAGGCCTCTGCGACGGCTTCAGCCGAGTCGGCGTATTTGTTGGCCATAGTCGAAGAGAGTCGGACAGTGGATGGTGCTTCGAGTGAACTTCGCGATGAGCGGGGCGTCTTTTACTCCCTTGCGGAAGGTGGCGGATGACGACCCCTCGTCTTTGATGCTTGGGATTTGATTGCGCTTCTCGGAAAGCCTTTGATGAAATTCCCGTAGAGACTCGTTCTTTTTTGCTGATGCAGCTGGTAGAGGTCGTGCTCGGAAGCCGGTCTCTCGTAGGTCCCCTGGAAGTTAGCGATGAACCCGCTCCTGAGTTGTCCCCAGGAACCGATCGACCGCCTTGGGAGGCCTGTCAGCCATGTCCTCGCCGAGTCGGATAACGCGACTGGGAGGTAGTTTAGCCATGGCTCTGCTATCGCCCCAGCAGCTTGAACTGCTAGGACGTAAACGGTGAGCCAGGACTCTAGGTTGGTCTTGCCGTCGTACTTTTCAATTCCGGTAGCTTAAAGCCGACTGGCCATCGGACGTCCTGTAACTCCCGAGTAAAGGCTGGAATGCCTTCATTATCGTGAGGACTTGGGCTTCGGTTTTGGCGGTGTAGCCGCTCGTAGTGGAGACCGAAGCGCTCGTGTTCATCCTCCAGTCGGCGGCGTTCGTCTTCTTCGCGTTCTTCGCGCCGGGCCCTTAGGGTGTGGCGAAGATCGCGTTGTAACCGCAATCGGAGGTCTTGATTGGGTCAGCGGTCGTATTGGTGACGCCGCCGGTTGTCGTAGTTGGTATTGCCGAGTGTTGTTTGGCGGGACTCTTCCTGCTGCCGGGTGGAGCCGGCTGCCCGTCGTCGTGCTGATGCAGATGACTCCGCCGCTGGAGAGCCCGTTCGACGGGTCGGTATGTGAGTGTTGCCTGACTGTTCTTGCTGCTGGCAGGCGGCAGCAGTAATCATCGCCTTGATCTTGGCGATGGTTGGTGTGGCCTGATGGTCCGGCCCAAACTGGAGCGTGTCCAGCAGAGTTGCGGCGGCCACGACGTTCTGTTGTGGCGTGACGAAGACATCGTGGTCGCCGACTTTGGTTTGGAGGATCTGCTGCTGGGCGGCTCGCCCAGCTTGTCGAAGCCCGTCATTGCGAGCTTGTCGGTTGGCCTCCTCTTGTTGTTGTAGTCGGCACGCCTCCTCATGCTGCTCCTTTTGCAGTCGGCGCACCTCGGAAGGTGGCGTTGAAGCCATGAAGATCTCGCGGGGGAGGAGGAAGCTTGCCAAGGTGGAGTCCGAGTTGATGCTCGAACCACCATCCGACTTAGTGTCGGACTCCGAGTAGTTTATCGGAGTTAGGACGACTCCGACCTCCCTAGATCCAATCTGAAACGGTTCATACGTGGTCCAAACTGAATCGCTGGAGGTCGGGTCTGCTGCGCGGGTTGTAGATGCACAGCGTCGCCGAATCCGTACGGGAGACGGACGATCTCTCCCCCTCTCGGCCTAACCCGCGCTGGCTCAAGGCCTAGTGCGAGCCGGACGCCGAAGGAGAGAGTTGTCCCGATGTCCGGCGATGTGAGGGACTGTCGTAGTAGATCGTCGAAGGAGATGGCGACGTCCCTGAGGCCGACTGGCGCAACGCCGACTAGCTCCTCGGCTGGCAAGATCGGATCTGCCTCAGCCAGAGAAAGGTTGCCGAGTTGATCGGCGACGAAATCAAGGCTCCCGAAGGTGATGGTGTCTCCGTTGGAGAACTTGTCGCCCTGACTCCGTTGATGGATCCATCGAATCTGTTGATGAAGAACTCGCCGGTCCCCCTACCTGGCGCGCCAACTGTCGATGCTTTGCACCGGCAATAATACTATGGGGGGTACTCGGCGACCTGGAATTCGGTGGATTGCAGAGGAACACGAGGGAAATTATACTGGTTCAGGCCCCTCAATGTGAGGTAATACCCTACGTCTAGTTGAGTGTTATTCCTCTGAGGTGGATTTGTGATCAATGATCTGGTGTGCCCTCATAGGCGCCCTGCCTCCCTTTATATACTAGGCGACAGGGGTACATGGCAAGGATCCCAGTCGGATACGACCAAGGGATTTCCTTATTAGAGATAGAATCCTATCCGACTAAGGCTATGTTTCCTTATTGTACAAGGCATAGCCTGCCGGGTGCTATCTTATCTCTAATTACATGATCTGGCCCATCCTCTATCCGAGTGGCCCATGTGCTGGTAATGAGGTACCCGGGGCCCATGGCTCCCACACAACCTGAGCGTGATCTTAACCAATCCATTAGTCATTCCATCTGCAACCGAGCCTAACAAGTTTACTTGCCGGTGGACCTGGACAGACATGAGAGCCAATGTCCAGGCCCAGTATCGGTTCTACACAGAGGAGATAAGGGTCATCAGGGAGTCACGGGAAACCCTCGTCGGGTCCGTGAAAGGGCTCCTTGACCTGATAGATCCCAGCCCTATGGGAACTAGTTGCAGCAGGATCCCCCAAGTAGAGGCGCGTCTTGAAGATGCGCCGAGTGCCTTGAAGAAGTAGTCGGATGAGCATGTCATTGCCGGCGTGGCCCAGACCCTAGCGATGACCAAATCCATCTACCCGAGGGCAGACATTGGAGCCACGGGGAGGGGTTTGCCGATGTGGAGGCCATGGGCCCCGGGTACGTCATTACCAGTATATGGGCCACTCGGATAGAGGATGGGCCAAACCATGTAATTAGAGATAAGATAGCACCCGGCAGGCTTTGCCTTGTATAACAAGGAAACATAGTCTTAGTCGGGTAGGTCTCTATCTCTAAGAAGAAAATCCCTTGGCCGTATCCGGCGGGGATCCTTATCATGTACCCCTGTCCCCTAGTATATAAAGGGAGGCAGGGCGTTCCTCAGGGCAAGAGACAAGATCATCGATCATCAAACACCTCAGAGGAATAACACCTCAACTGGACGTAGGGTATTACCTCACATTGAGGGCCTGAACCAGTATAAATCTTCTCTGTGTTCCTCTACAATCCACCGAATTCACCTTCGCCGAGTAGCCCTATAGTTTTATTGCCGGTGCAGAGCATCAACAGTTGGCGCGCCAGGTAGGGGCCCCGGCGAATTTTTCATCAGCAAATCTGATGGATCCAACAAACGGAGTCGACGGCAACAAGTTCTCCCCTTGAGACAAGATTTCTTTCAGAAGCCTCGATTTTGTTGCCGACCAGATCGGCAACCTTACCTTGGCCGGAACAGATCTAATCCAGCCGGCCGAGGAGCCAGCCGACGTAACGCCAGTCGGCCCACAGGACGTCGCGATCTCCTTCCACGACTTACTGCGGCAGTCCTTCACATCGCCAAGCCTAGGGACAACTCTCTCCTTCGGCGTCCGATTTGCGCTAGGCCTTGAGCCAGCCCGGGTTGGGCCGAGAAGGGGGGAGATCGTCAATCTCCCACACGGACTCGGCGACGTCGCGGATTTACACCCTGCACCACAAACCCGATCTCCTATGATTCAGTTTGGACACGGCCAAGCGTCGTTTCAGATTGGATCTAGAGAGGTTGGGGTCGTTCTCACTCCGATAAACTACTCGGAGTCCGTCTCCAAGTCGGATAACGGTTCGAACGCCAGTTCGGACTCCAGTCTGGCGAGTTTCCTCCTCCCCGCGAGATCTTCATGGCTTCAACACCACCCTCTGAGGTGTGCCAACTACAAGAGGAGCTGCAGGGGGAGGCGCGCCGACTGCAACAACAGGAGGAAGCTGATCGCGAGGCTCACAATGATGGGCTGCACAGAGCTGGGCGTGCAGCCCAGCAGCAGATCCTCCAAACTAAAGTCGGCGATCACGACGTCTTCGTCACGCCGCAATAGAACGTTGTGGCCGCCGCAACTTTGCTAGACACGCTCTAGCTCGGGCCTGACCACCAGGCCACCCCAACTATCGCCAAGATCAAGGCGATGATCACGGCTGCTGCCTGCCTACCAACAACAACAGTAGTCGGGCGACACCCTAGTACCGACCAACCAGTCGAGATCTCCAGCAGCGGGCTCGTCCACATCAGCTCGGCGTCGGGCGGCCAGCTCGAGTCGGCCACACGAGGAGTCTAAGCAAACTACACTCGGCAATACTAATAACAACAACTGGCGCCGTCACCAGTATGATCGCCGGCCTAATCAAGACCTCCGAGAGCGCATACAACATGACCTTCGCCATACTATCAGTGCCCGGTGCCACGAGCAACAAGAGGATGAGCGCCGCCAACTGGAAGACGAAAACGAGCGCTTTGGCCTCCATCACGAGTGGTTTAACCGCCGTGGTCGAAGCCCGAGCCCCCACGAAGATGAAGGGATCCCAGCTTTCACTCGGGAGCTAAAGGACGTCCACTGGCCGACTGGCTTTAAGCCCATGGGGATCGGTTCCTGGGGAGAACTCAGGGACCGGTTCATCGCGAATTTTCAGGGGAGCTACGAGAGGCCCTCTTCAGAGCACGATCTCTATCAGTTGCACCAGAAGAAGAATGAGTCTCTGCGAGACTTCATCAAGAGGTTTTCCGAGAAGCGTAACAAGATCCCAATGATCTGTGACGAGGCTGTCATCGCCGCCTTCCGCAAGGGAGTAAAGGACGCCCCATTCATTGCGAAGTTCACTCGGAAACCACCGCCGTCTGTCCGGGCTCTGTTCGACATGACCAATAAATACGCCGACTCGGCTGAAGTGGTCGCAGAGGCCCTCGACGAGAAGGAGTCCCGACAGAAGGACCAAAAGGCAAAAACCGACAACGAGCCGTCTCAAAACAAGTCTGGCAGCCGCAAACGGAAGTCGGACAACGAGGTGGCCAACATGGAGCGCACTCGGTCGTGGCCCCAGCGGAATAACGACTACTAGAAAGTCATGAGCGGGCCATGCCCCTTCCACCCCAAGGGCAAGCACGCGGCCAAAGACTGCTACATGCTCAAGAAGTTTGCCTCCGAGCAGGCTTCATCATCTGGCGCCGACAAGGACAAAGACAAGCCAGATCAGGGTCCGGCTGACGATTTCCAAGATCCTCAGGCCAAGCTCAACCACATCTTCGGAGGGCCGTCCGCATACGAGTCCAAGCACAAACAAAAGCTAACAGCGCGCGACATCAACACGGTCTCTACGACGGACACCCCCCAGTACCTGCGCTGGTCAGAGATGGCCATTACCTTCAATCGCGCAGATCACCCAGATTGGGTTTCTCACCCAAGATGTTATCCACTCGTCCTGGACCCGGTCGTCAGACACATCAGGCTGAAGAAAACCCTCATCGATGGAGGCAGCGCACTCAACATCCTATTTGCCAAGACCTTGGACGAGATGAAAATTCCTCGTTTAGAACTACGGCCGAGTACTGCGCCCTTCCACGGGATAATTCCCGGCCTGTCATCAACTCCACTCGGGCAGATAATCTTGCCGGTAACCTTTGGCACGCAGGATAACTTCTGCACAGAAAACGTCTGTTTCGAGGTGGCCGACTTCGAGACCGCGTACCACGCGATACTCGGACGACCGGCACTCGCCAAATTCATGGCGATACTGCACTATACATACATGGTGCTCAAGATGCCTAGGCCAGCAGGAGTCCTCTCCCTCCGTAGCGACATCAAGCAAGCCTTCACCTACGACAAGGAGAGTTGCGAACTGGCTCAATCACAAGAGGCAGCAGTCGGGCGCGATAGCATTCAGCAAGCCATCACAACTGAAGTCGAGCAGGATCAAGTTCCGGCAAAAAAAGCAGTGAAGTCGGGAATTTCAGCGGACTCTAACATGAAGAAGATCCCCCTGGACCCTTCCGACCCCTCCAAGACTGCTCTAGTCGGGACCAGACTAGACCCCAAATAGGAAGACGCGCTCGTCACCTTCCTACAAGCCAATAAAGATATCTTCGCATGGAAACCGTCCGACATGCCGGGCGTACCAAGGGAGGTGATCGAGCACGCCCTCAATGTGCAGACAAACACCAAGCCAGTCAAGCAACGGCTGTGGCGCTTCGCTCAAGACCACAAGGATGCTATTCAGGAGGAGATCACCAAGCTCCTCGTAGCCGGGTTCATCAAGGAGGTCTATCACCCGGATTGGCTGGCAAACCTAGTTCTAGTCCGAAAGAAAAACGGTAAATGGCGCATGTGCGTCGACTACACCGATCTCAACAAGGCGTGCCCCAAGGACCCATTTGGTCTTCCTAGGATAGATCAGGTGGTTGACTCCATGGCAGGGTGCGACCTACCCAGCTTTCTCGACTGCTACTCGGGATACCATCAAATTAGCCTGAGGGAGGAAGACTGCTTAAAGACATCTTTCATCACGCTGTTTGGAGCATACTGCTATATCACAATGCCGTTCGGTTTGAAGAATGCTGGAGCAACCTATCAACAAGCCATTCAGCGGTGTCTGCACACTCAGATCGGGCGCCACGTGGAAGCCTACGTCGACGACGTGGTGATCAAGACCAAGTCCAAAGAAGACCTCATCGCTGACCTGGAAGAAACGTTCCAAAACCTTCGAAGATTCAAGATGAAGTTGAACCCAGAAAAATGCACCTTTGGTGTGCCATCTGGAAAGTTACTCGGCTTCATCGTCTCGCATCGCGGCATCGAGGCCAACCCGGAGAAAGTCAACGCCATCAGGAACATGGCACCCCCGACTAACCTCAAAGACGTCCAGAAGCTGATAGGTTGCATGGCGGCACTCAGCCGGTTTATTTCCCGACTGGGCGAACGGGGCATGCCCTTCTTCAAGCTGCTCAAAAAGGCGGACAATTTCCAATGGACTCCGAAAGCCCAGCAAGCCTTTGAAGACTTCAAACAATTCCTTACATCACCTCCCGTGCTAGCGTCACCCATGCCCCAAGAACCGCTAATGCTATATCTGGCAGCAACCACTCAGGTAGTCAGCACGATATTGGTGGTCGAGCGATCCGAACAGGGTCATATTCAGAAAATACAATGGCCAGTCTACTTTGTCAGCGAGGTCCTTGCCGACTCGAAAACAAGATATCCGCAGGTCCAGAAGCTGCTATATGGCCTACTCATCACAGTCCGGAAGCTGGTGCATTATTTTCAAGCACATCAAGTCACGGTGGTCATAGCATTTCCACTCGGGGATGTCCTTCATAATCGCAAGGCCACCGGCCGAATCGCTAAATGGGCACTCAAGTTGATGGCGTTCGACATCACTTTTCAGCCACGGACAACAATTAAATCTCAAGCTCTAGCCGACTTCGTGGCCGAGTGGACAGAAGTTCAACTGCCAACACCAATAGCAAAGCTGTCGATGTTTTACACCGGCAATAAATATATGGGGCTACTCGGCGGATGGAAACTCGGTGGATTGCAAAGGAACACAAGGAGATTTTATACTGGTTCAGGCCCTCGATGTGAGGTAATACCCTGCGTCCAGTTTGTATGTATTCCTTTGAGGATTTGCGGTGGTGATTCTGGTGAACCAACTCAACATGCCCTCATGGGGCGCCCTGCCTCCCCTTATATACTGGGGGACAGGGTTACAAGGTAGGAGTCCCCATCGGATTACGACTAGGAGATCTCCCCTTAGAGATATAACACACCCGACTAGGACTGTATATTCCTTTCCATACAAGGCGAAGTCTGCCGAATCTAGCTATATCTCTAATTACAAGGCTAGGCCCATCCTCTATCCGAGTGGCCCATATGCTTGTCATGAGGTACCCGGGGCCCATGGCACCCACAGTAGCCCCCGAGACCTTCATAGTTGAGTCACAGCTGATGCCGAGTGCTCATCCTCCACGGTGAAGTCTTCCCGAGTGCATTGCTCCCGAGTGCTCTTTGTCTGAGTGCTGCTTCTCCCGAGTCCTGCTTCATGTCAGCTGGCAGCGAGGCTATGAAGGTCTCGATGTAGATGTCGGAATAGTGTGCGCCGAATAGGCGCACCTATTAGGTGTAGCCCCTGACTTTGTGCTTAATTGTGAAAACAATTAAACATGAAGTCAAAGATCTTTAACCTTGTAGTCTTTCCCGAGTAGATTACTACTGGTACATGAGACTCTTCGGTATCATGTCAACCGGAATATGATTTATAGTCTTGCCGAGTAGGGAACTACTCGTATATAGGACTCTTCGACTTCATGTCAGTCGGAATGTGTGTTTATAGTCTTGCCGAGTAGGATGCTACTCGTATATGGGACTCTTCAGCGTCATGTCAGCTGGAAAGGGGGTGTTTATAGTCTTTCCCGAGTAGTATACTACTCGAAAATTAGACTCGTCAGCTTCATGTCAGCTGGAAAAGGTGTTTATAGTCTTTCCCGAGTGGCGTCCCATTCGGAAGTTAGACTCTTCAGCTCGTCAGCTGGAAGAATGTTTATAGTCTTTCCCGAGTAGTGTACTACTCGAAAATTCGACTCGTCGGCATCATGTCAGCCGGGAATGAGAATTTTATAGTCTCTCCCGAGTAGTGTACTACTCGAAAGTTAGACTCATCCGCGTCATGTCAGCGGGAATGAGAATTTTATAGTCTCTCCCGAGTAGTGTACTACTCGATAGTTAGACTCATCCGCGTCATGTCAGCGGGAATAATGCTGCTCATGGCAACTGGTGGCCACGCATGTAGGCCGAGTACCACTGTATGAAAAATAAATCCATTACGTGGTTAGGTGTACTCGAGAGAGATACCTGCATCTCCAATTTTAATGAAGACCAGCTTGTGATCCTTGTAAGGATGTATCCTCGAGACCTGGTGGATAAGACAGATACCCAAACATATATGTTTAGCAATAAGGCTCTCATGAAGCATATCTGTTTACCTCATCGGTTCCTGTGGGTAGCACCAGCGCTATAATTTCAACTCAGCCTGCGGGCGGCCCACATGGAGCATGCTACTGTAGGAACTCATGTCTTGGTGGCTGCTACCAAATAAGCCGGCCTGAGCCGACCTATCCAGCATAGCTCTAGGGAAGTATCATCCATCGCATGTCAGGATGAGTTTTTTGGTGTTGGTAACCGCAATCAGCCAGAGAAATCCTTATTCGCAAGCCTTTCCGACTTACGTTCTGGATGCAAACTGGTTGCCACATGTACCCGAGTAGGTATGTTGCAGGATCTGCTTGCCCTCCTCAGGTGTGACGCAGTGCATGAGAACTCCGGATGCGCTTTGACGATGTAAGTCTTCTCTGACTTGGGAAAAAGCCGAACAAGGTACCCGAACCTTGCATTAGCAGAGGGTTCGGCTGGTGACCCTCATGGGGCGTACCCTATCCAACAGAGTTATAGCCAAGCTAGGCACCCGAATCTTGCATTAGCATAGGATTCGGCTGGCGACCCTCATGGGGCGTACCCAACCTGACAGAGTTGCGGCCAAATAAGGTACCCGAACCTAGCATTAGCGTAGGATTCGGCTGGCGACCCTCATGGGGCGTACCCTACTTAGCCGAGTGGTACACAGCCCCGACTGGCGCCGGGGGCCGATTGTTAGCTCCCATGGAGCGTAGTCGGGGAAGATGACGTCCCGACTGGCGCAAGTACTCGGTAAGTAGCCCTCATGGAGCATCCCGAGTGTATTTCGGCAGACTTGTCCAGCCCCCGAGCATAGGAGATAGGCTCGAAGCCCTGAGTTCCTGTCACGCATATCCGGAGCTGGGCCTGCAATATGAAAATATCGGATGAGTAGCATCTGATGATGAAAATAATCACCCGAATAAAATGTATTTTACAATGTATGTAAATACGTGTTCTTCCTCTTTTTGATATTAATTTCCTCGAGTAGTTGACCCCTTACGTTTAAGCACTCTGCCCGACTAGTCATAGCCCCCTAGCGTCGGGAGTTGGCTCATGGCTCTTTCCCAGGCACGCGTTTTGGGTGACTTGAGTTCGTCTTACATGGAGCAGAGTTTCACGGATCGAGATTTATGCTACTCGAGTACTTTTGTAATCATTTAAGAGCAAAAACGGAAAAAAGTAAATGCGCAGCTTATACACCTATTAGGTGTAAGCGGCTGTGGCACTAGCAAGGCCGAGTGAGGAGATGTTTATCAGAAAGTGACTTAGCTGTTCGGTATTTGGGAGTGGGGATGCCATCCTCGTGTTTGAGCTTGTGAGCCCCCGAGCGTGTCACTTGTTGTTCTGATAATCCTCAGTTGTTGAAGGTCGAAGGCGGTCGTGACCGACTGCCACAATGGAGCCGTCTGACTTGCGTTTGCGATTCCCAGCTTTAGTCGGGACCGCGTCGTCGGTGTCGTCCCGCTTCTTCTGTCAGGGTGACTTGTTGTCATCGAGGGCCTCGGCAACAGCGTGGGCCGAGTCGGCGTATTTGTTCGCCATGTCGAATAAAGCCTTGACAGAGTTGGGAGGCTTCCGCGTGAATTTGTCGATGAACGAGATGTCTTTGACTCCTTTTCGAAAGGCGGCGATGACGACCTCGTCCTTGATCTTCGGGATTGAGTTCCTCTTCTCAGAAAACCTCTTGATGAAGTCACGAAGAGACTCGTTCTTCCTTTGACGCAACTGATATAGGTCGTACTCAGAAGATGGCCTCTCGTATGTTCCCTGGAAGTTGGTGATGAACCGTTCCCGGAGTTCTCCCCAAGAGCCGATTGATCGCTTTGGGAGTCCTGTTAGCCATGTCCTCGCTGAGTCGGCTAGAGCGACTGGGAGGTAGTTAGCCATGACTTTGTGATTTCCCCCAGCTGCTCGGATCGCCAGAGTGTAGACCGTGAGCCAGGACTCGGGATTAGTCTTGCCATCGTATTTGTTGATGCCTATAGGCTTGAAACTTGACGGCCAGTCGACTTGTTGTAGCTCCTGAGTGAAGGCCGGTACTCCTTCGTCTTCATGAGGACTCCGACCTCGACTACGGCGGCGAAACCGCTCGTAGTGGAGGCCGAATTGCTCGCTCTCGTCTTCCAGTTGGCGTTGCTCGTCTTCTTCTCGTTTGCGGTGCCGAGCATTAATGTCTTGCTGAAGGTCGCGCCGCAGTCGGTCTCGGAGGTCCTGGTTGTCCCGACGGTCGCTTCGACGTTGCCGGTTGTTGTGGTTGCCGAGTGACATCTGGCTTGACTCCGCGTGCTGCCGACTAGAGCCGGCCGCTCGACGTCGCTTTGAGGTGGATGAGACTGCCGCTGGGGAAGTTGACCGATTGGTCAGTACGAGTGTGTTGCCCGACTGTTGGTGCTGCTGACATGCGGCAGTGGTAAGCATGGCTTTTATCCTTGCGATCGTCGGGGTGGCCTGGTGATCAGGCCCAACCTGGACCGTGTCCAGAAGGGTTACGGCTGCCACGACGTTCTGCTGTGGCGTGACGAAGACGTTGTGGTTGCCGACTTTTGTTTGGAGGGTTTGTTGCTGAGCGGTTCGCCCAGCCCTGCGTAGGCCGTCGTTGTGGGCGTGCAGGCGTCTTGTTTCTTCCTCCTGTTGTTCTCGCAGACGGCAGGCCTCCTCCTCTTGTTGTTCGTGTAGTCGGCGTGATTCCTGAGTAGGAGTAGAGCCTTTGGATGCCATGAAGATTTCTCGTGGCGGGGAGTAGCTTGCCGAGCTGCTGTCCGACTTAGAGTCGTAGTCCGACTGGAAGTCGGAGTCCGACTTCGAGTCGAAGTCGGAATGGTTGATGGGGATGAGTGTAACTCCGACCTCCCTAGATCTGATCTCGAGCGGCTCGGAGCCGTATCCGAGTCGAACTCCAGGGGATCGGGTTTGCCGCGTCGGATGTAGATTGTAGATATCCACGGCGTCACCGAGTCCGAACGGGAAGTTGATGATCTCTTCCCTTCTCGGCCCGATCTCGGCCGGCTCAGAACCGAGTCCGAGTCGAACACTGAAAGGAAGAGTTGTCCCTGGACTCGGGCGTATTGGAGATCGCCGCAGCATGTCGTCGAAGATTGCCGCAGCGTCGTGTGGGCCGACTGGCGCGGAGTCAGCTGGTTCCTCGGCCGGTTGGATCGGGTCCGTGTCGGCCGGGGTGAGATTGCCGATCTGGTCGGCGACGAAGTCAAGGCTTCTGAATGCGATTGTATCTCCGAGGGGGAGTTTGCCGCCGTCGACTTCGGTTGCTGGATCCATCGAGGTTGTAGATGTAGATCGCGCCGAAGCCCCTACCTGGCGCGCCAACTGTCGATGTTTTACACCGGCAATAAATATATGGGGCTACTCGGCGGATGGAAACTCGGTGGATTGCAAAGGAACACAAGGAGATTTTATACTGGTTCAGGCCCTCGATGTGAGGTAATACCCTACGTCCAGTTTGTATGTATTCCTTTGAGGATTTGTGGTGGTGATTCTGGTGAACCAACTCAACATGCCCTCATGGGGCGCCCTGCCTCCCCTTATATACTGGGGGACAGGGTTACAAGGTAGGAGTCCCCATCGGATTACGACTAGGAGATCTCCCCTTAGAGATATAACACACCCGACTAGGACTGTATATTCCTTTCCATACAAGGCGAAGTCTGCCGAATCTAGCTATATCTCTAATTACAAGGCTAGGCCCATCCTCTATCCGAGTGGCCCATATGCTTGTCATGAGGTACCCGGGGCCCATGGCACCCACAAAAGCTAGAGTACTGGACAATGTACTTCGACGGTTCTCTACGGATCAGCGGCGCTGGGGCCAGAGTCATATTGACGTCCCCCACCGGCGAAAAACTGAAGTACGTTCTACAAATCCACTTCCCGGCTTCCCACAACGTCGCCGAGTACGAGGCACTTATTCACGGGCTCCGTATCGCTATATCACTCGGCATATGTCGACTGGTTGTGCGCGGGGATTCTCAACTCGTGGTAAACCAAGTCATGAAAGACTGGACTTGTCTCGACGATACCATGGCGGCATACTATCAGGAGGTCCGCAAGCTAGAAAACAAGTTCAACGGGCTAGAAATCACACATGTCCTACGTCAATACAACGACGCGGCAGACGAGCTAGCAAACATGGGATCCAAGCGAGAAGCAGTTTCGACTGGAATCTTTGTTGAGCAACTTATGGAGCCATCAGTCAAGAAGAAACCGGCGCCGGAGTAGTCAGGACGCGAACCTACCTCGGCCACAGACGAGGTGCTGCACATATGTCAAGACTAGAGGACTCCTGTTGTCAAATTTCTCCTGGACGATGAACTCGCAGAAGATCGTGGTCAAGCCGAGTAGATCAAGCGTCGAAGCAAAAGCTTCCTACTAGTCGGAGAAGACCTGTACCGAAGGAGTGCATCCGGTGTCCTCATGCGCTGCGTCACCACCGAGGAGGGCAAGCAGATTCTGCATTCGATTCACTCGGGCATATGTGGCAACCATGCAGGGATTTTTCTAGCCCACAGCAGTAACAGACGCCAAGGACATTGTTCGCAAGTGCGAGGGTTGCCAGTTCTACGCAAGACAAACAAATCTCCCAGCCCAGGAACTCCAAACTATCCCTATTTCCTGGCCATTCGCAGTATGGGGGCTCGACATGGTTGGGCCTTTCAAGAAAGCGCCAGGAGGGTTCACACATTTATTCGTCGCGGTGGATAAATTCACCAAGTGGATTGAGGCTAAACCTGTTGCAACAATTACAGCGGCATGAAGAAAGGACTTCATCATGAGTATACTATACCGGTTCAGGGTCCCTAACCGCATCATCACCGACAAAGGTACTCAGTTCACGGGCGGCGTATTCCAAGACTTCTGCGAAGATTTCGGCACCAAGATCTGCTACGCATCTGTGGCACACCGGCGGAGCAACGGGCAGGTCGAACGAGCCAATGGCATGGTCTTACAATGTATCAAGGCCAGAATATTCGACCGACTACAACCATATGCGGGCCGGTGGGTACAAGAACTCCCGTCTGTTCTGTGGTCTCTCAGAACCACAGTTAGTCAGGCAACAGGGCAATCCCCTTTCTTCCTGGTCTACGATGCCGAGGCTATGCTACCGATAGAGTTACAGTTCGGCTCTCCGCGTGTCCGGGCTTACTCAGAAGACATCTCCAACAATACCCGACTGGCCGAGTTAGATTAGTTGGAAGAAGCAAGAGACACCGCAACAATCCAGTCGGCAAGGTATCTTCAAGGCCTACGTCGCTACCACAATCGCAATGTCCGTGGCCGCACCTTTTTGGTCGGGGATCTCATTCTGAGGAAAATACAAACCACCAAAGACAGGCATAAATTATCCCCAATCTGGGAAGGGCCGTTCATTATAGCCGAGGTCACACGGCCGGGCGCCTACCGACTGAAGACTGAAGACGGAGTCCTCATCAGCAACTCATGGAACATAGAACAGCTACATCCTTTCTATACCTGAGTTTTATAATTTTCATGTGTATAGTTTCTTTGACTCACTACGTCGCTTGTATCAACCGAGTAGTGAGTCGGGGGCTACATGTATATATGTGTTCTGTCAATAACATACGAGCTTATCCTACTTCAGTTACGAAGCCTCACTATGACTGTCATGTTTGCCCGAGTACAACTTCTTACGTTGAATGTTTTTATTAAGCTCTGACAGACTAACTCGGTGCAGACTACACGGTCAAGTCAAGCTAGTGACGACTAAGTAGCAAGCTTGGCGGCATTGCACACATATTTACACATGTTTTTTCACAAAAGTTTATACATACCGACTACATAACATGTTGCCCTTATAGACCCAGGTCTCGGGTAATTATTTCAGCAGTCGGCTTCTCCCGGGCAATCAGCTCTAGCGCCTCCTCGGGCGTTGTCTCCTCGGCAAACCCCTCCCCGATGGCTTCAATATCTGCCCTTGGGTAGATAGACTTGGTCATCGCCAGGGTCTAGGCCACACCGACAACAACATGCTCATCCGAGTACTTTTTCAAGGCACTCGGTGCATCCTCAAGACGCGCCTCTATCTGGGGGATCCTGCTGCAACTGGTTCCCACAGGGCTGGGATCTATGAGGTCAAGGAGCCCTTTCACGGACCCGACGAGGGCCTCCCATGACTCCCTGATCACTCTTATCTCCTCTGTGTAAAACCGATACTGGGCCTGGACATTGGCTCTCATGTCTGCCCAGGTCCGCCGGCAAGTAAACTTGTCAGACTCGGCTATAGACAGAACGACTAATGGATTGGCTAAGATCACAGTCAGGTTGAGAACTTACTTTCATAATCGGCCTCCCACCCGGCCACGGTCTTCTCTAGTTCGGCTTTTTTGTTACCGAGCTTGACGACGACCTCTTTCAACACGGCCTTCTCCCGATCATGCTCGGTGTTGGCCTTTGTCAGGTCGGCCTTGACCTTCTCAAGCTCGGCCCTAGCTTCTTCGGCCTCCTTCAGCTGCGATTCCCTCTCTGTTCGGGTCTTCAACTCTGTTTCGAGGGCTGCACGACAGATTAGCCAAGAGCTCAACCGTGCAGTCGTGACATAACTGGGTGGTCGAGAACAACGCAGCTGGATGAATACGTCGATGGTTCAGTCGGGAAGATGCATTCGGGGAGTTTACCTCTGATCTTTTCGACTAGGGCCCAAGTCTCCTCCCTGAGCTGGTCGGTGCCACTCTTCAGCCAGGCTTCCCTCCCCGCATGACGCTCCTCCATCTCGGCCTTCAATGCCCAAAGCTGCTCCCACTCTGCGAGGTGGGGAGCCATTTCGACCAGGATCTCTGTCATTGCCTCATTGCGGTCAACAAGCTTCTGCTCAGGATAAGAGACAAATCAAGGATGGAGTCGGATGTCAAAACAAGAAGATCACCAAGACTCTGCCACAAGAATCATACCCCGACTCCCTGGGACCCGCTGATAGCGGCGCGAAGCAAGCTTTCGCGTTCCCTTCTCGCGACGACTTCATCAAGCCTGAAGCTCTTCACGGTCCCATTAGGCACCATCCATGTGAATGTCCGGGGCATCCTACGCGGAGGAGCTTCAATCCGAGGCAGGTTTGGGATCTCTGGCGGCGGCGGCGACAACGACGACGACCACAACGGTGATGGGGTCCCGGCCTCCACGCCGCTGTCCCCCGTGGCCTCGGGGACCAGCTCAGGGGCTCCGACTGCGGCCTCCACAACGGGCGACGCTTCAGGGGCTGGGGCCTCAACCTCAGCAACTGCCTCTTGGTCGGGTGGCGACGGCGACCCTGCAGTCGGGACCACCCCGGTCTCCACGACCGGGCTGGCCACTGGCTTAGCGGGTGTGTTCGCGGCCGCCGGCTCGGCTAGAGCAGGCTCTTCTAGGGGAGCGGTCGGATTGGTCTACTTGAGATCGATATCGGCCCGCTTCTTGCACGACGAAACAAGACATCAGAACACTGTAGCAACATGCAAGAATTTCAGAAGGTCCGAAGCAGTACACCTCTCGGAGAACTTCAGTTTCCTGCCGGGCGGCCCGAGTTTTGGCGGAGCGCTAGCTCCGGCCGCCGGCTCGGTTGGCGTCACAGTCGGCGGCGGCATATCAGCCCGAGTCGGCCCTGATTCTGGTATGGTTGGCTTGGGCGCCTCCGTCCTCGGCGGTGTCTGCTCTGGCCGGCCCCTTGGTGGCACCGTTGCCGGGCTCGGCAATGTTGGGCTAAAACCCGCAGGTCTCAACCTAGGACTTGATCGCCTGGGCGCCTGTTAACGCCAAAATTTGGCACAGTTCGCATCGGACTCGGTTAAGAAAAGAAGTGATATCAACTGTTGGGAGCTAATCCAGAAGAAGCCGGATTCGGGAAGGAATCGTGGAGACCACGACATGGCAGTCAATTACCTTATCTATAAATTAGGTAGTTTTAATACTTTTTAGATAAATCTGATCTCGTGTCCGATCAGGGCTTGTTAGTTTTCCTTTTATAGTTAGGAAACTCCTGTTTCGTGTCTGATCAGGACTGTATCAACTCGGGGTATATATACGTATGCCCGGGTACCATGTAAACTATCCACACAGATCAATCAAATTCGGCGCATCGCCACCCTTTCGACGGGTTCTTGCTTCTCGAGCGGGGCTGCATCGGTTAGGTCCGAACTCCTGCGAGAGGGTAAGGCTCGTCACCCCTTACCCAGGTGTATCTGCCCTGTCTACGGCTGCATCGGTTCGGTCCGACCTCTTAGGCCGATCAGGTATACCACATCACGCGTGCGTAGATCTTATCAGTTTACTGGGGGTGATTTATCATCAGTTCGTGCTGCATCGGTTGGGTCCGACCTACTGAACTGCCAGCGATAAATCGTTCCTGCTAGGTTGATGGTTTTTGCGCAAGCGTCTTATCGGAATGTATAGCCGATAAGTTATCTTATTACATCACAGTTGCATTAGGTCTATCGGCTTGTTGAGGTTCCTTTATTATTATTAATCTATGCTGCATCAGTTAGGTCTGAACTACTAGATTGATAATAATAGATTTATCCTTGTCGAGCCGATCGGTGTATATGCAACGTTCTATCGGAGTGCTTAGCCGATAGGTTATCTTCCTATAAAGCCGACTGTATTATCTTTACTATTTTGGTCATCTATATTATCATCGGTTTTCTAGCCGATGCATATGTGTTTCCTTGGCAGTCGGCTAGCTTACTATTCTGCTTATCTATTTTACCATCGGCTTCTAGCCGATGCACATGTTATACTGACAGCTTATCTATTTGCTTATAGCGTTATCGGTTTCCTAGCCGATACACAGGTGCCATTGGCCATCGGCTACAAGGGGCCTACATCAGACCGTATCGGCCGATAGCCGATGTGCAATTGCTGCTGACCCGGGCACGAGCACAAGCGAGGGCCCAGGAGCGAGGACCTTGGCACGAGGACCCGGGCACGGGCATGAGACCCGGGCGCGGACAGCTGGGGCCCGGACAAAGTTTTATCATCGGCTGACGGCCGATGCTCAAGCATTCCTTCGGCAATCGGCTAGCGGGATTCTTATTGGCCGATTGAATCCCTGAGCTAATATTCTCCTTGTCAATTGTTGGGTCAAATTGACTGGCATGCCTGCGAACCTCAAGATTTTAGGACCTGCACTAGAGCTAAGCAGATCTCCCAGGCCTTCGTATGTTCAATCGCGCCGAACCAGATCATCAGCAAGCTTCTTGGCACACCCGGTGGTTTTTGGTGTGAACATATTTTTGGCACGCCCGGTGGGACACGATCTTCATATCATCACAATATATCCTATCGGCTGAATCAACACGTTTTTGACCCGGTGGGACACAGAACTTCAACATGGCTGGAAAAGAGGTCAGTACAGATAATATAATCCCACTCACAATGGAAGACTTGACCGAAGAACAGAGACAACAAGTGGAGCAGAACATTGCTGAATTTCAGAAGCTTTGTCTAAAATCCTTCGGTATGACAGATCAAGGGCCGATTCAAAAATCCCAATTTCCAAAGCCTATTCTGGTTGGTGAATCGAGCCATACATCGCCTGCGAGTTCACAAAAGCCGATCCAAGACATGTTTAATGAAGCAGTTCATCATGCGTTGACCGATCAATCTGAGATATTGGTGAACACATTACAGAGCTTGGTCAAGAAGGCAGTGGAGGCGATTCAAATACCCGGGGGGCAACAAGATGGGATTCCTCAAGGATATCAAACTGCGTACTATGGGGGGCATCAACAGAGTTATCCAGGAGCTATCCCTGAGTACAAATATCAGAGAGAATATCAGAGGCAAAATCGGCTACCAACTCCACCTCTGCGTTATCACATCGAAGATCCAAGGGAAGAAGATTGGACAGCAAGAATCACAGAAGTGGTGAGAGAACAATTTGGTCTAAGACCGAAGGAAACATTTAGGTATCGGCCTCCATATCCAGATTGGTTTGATAGAATTCCATTGCCGCGCCGATACAGAGTACCAGACTTCTCCAAATTCTCAGGGCAAGATGATGTGTCTACAGTGGAGCATGTCAGCCGATTCCTGGCGCAGTGCGGAGAAGCATCGGCTGTAGAAGCTTTGAGAGTTAGACTCTTCCCGTTATCATTATCCGGATCGGCCTTTACATGGTTTTCTTCATTGCCACCTAACTCAGTTCGAGGTTGGGCCGATCTGGAAAAGCAATTCCACAAGTATTTCTTTATGGGGAGTTAGGAGATGAGTTTGATAGACTTAACATCGGTAATACAGAAGCCGGAGGAATCAGTCGCAGAATATATCCAGCGGTTTCGTGATGTTAGAAGCCAGTGTTATAGTTTAAGTCTGGATGATGCACAGCTGGCCGAGTTAGGGTGTGTTCTTAAGTGCTTATTGGGTGGCTTAAATAAGTCGCACGTAAAACGAGAAACATTATTAGCGCGTGATTAATTAAGTATTTACTATTAAAAAGTTGAAAAATGGATCTATTTGCTTTTTTAGAGCTACTTTCATATAGAAAATTTTTGCAAAAAACACACCGTTGATCGTTTTGGGAAGCGTGCGCGCGGGAAACGAGGAATAAGCTGCTGGGGCTGCTGGAGTGCCAAACAGGGCCTTAGCATTCCAAGGTTTGGTGGCTCCGATCAAGGAAAGATTTTCATCAGAAGACTTCAAGAGCCTAGCACACCTAGTACAAAAGGTATTGGCTCATGAAAGCCGATTTCAAGAGGCCAGGAAGGAATATTGAGGCCCAAACAGAAGAATTTCGAAGTTTGATAACAAACTCTGAAATTGGGGGGCATGTGTTAACGCCAAAATTTGGCACGGTTCGCGTCGGACTCGGTTAAGAAAAGAAGTGATATCAGCCGTTGGGAGCTAATCCAGAAGAAGCCGGATTCGGGAAGGAATCGTGGAGACCACGACATGGTAGTCAATTACCTTATCTATAAATTAGGTAGTTTTAATACTTTTTAGATAAACCTGATCTCGTGTCCGATCAGGGCTTGTTAGTTTTCCTTTTATAGTTAGGAAACTCCTGTTTCGTGTCCGATCAGGACTGTATCAACTCGGGGTATATATACGTATGCCCGGGTACCATGTAAACTATCCACACAGATCAATCAAATTCGGCGCATCGCCACCCTTTCGACGGGTTCTTGCTTCTCGAGCGGGGCTGCATCGGTTAGGTCCGAACTCCTGCGAGAGGGTAAGACTCGTCACCCCTTACCCAGGTGTATCTGCCCTGTCTACGGCTGCATCGGTTCGGTCCGACCTCTTAGGCCGATCAGGTATACCACATCACGCGTGCGTAGATCTTATCAGTTTACTGGGGGCAATTTATCATCAGTTCGTGCTGCATCGGTTGGGTCCGACCTACTGAACTGCCAGCGATAAATCGTTCCTGCTAGGTTGATGGTTTTTGCGCAAGCGTCTTATCGGAATGTATAGTTGATAAGTTGTCTTATTACATCACAGTTGCATTAGGTCTATCGGCTTGTTGAGGTTCCTTTATTATTATTAATCTGTGCTGCATCAGTTAGGTCTGAACTACTAGATTGATAATAATAGATTTATCCTTGTCGAGCCGATCGGTGTATATGCGACGTTCTATCGGAGTGCTTAGCTGATAGGTTATCTTCCTATAAAGCCGACTGTATTATCTTTACTATTTTGGTCATCTATATTATCATCGGTTTTCTAGCCGATGCATATGTGTTTCCTTGGCAGTCGGCTAGCTTACTATTCTGCTTATCTATTTTACCATCGGCTTCTAGCCGATGCACATGTTATACTGACAGCTTTTCTATTTGCTTATAGCGTTATCGGTTTCCTAGCCGATGCACAGGTGCCATCGGCCATCGGCTACAAGGGGCCTACATCAGACCGTATTGGCTGATAGCCGATGTGCAATTGCTGCTGACCCAGGCGCGAGCACAAGCGAGGGCCCGGGAACGAGGACCTGGGCACGAGGACCCGGGCACGGGCACGAGACCCAGGCGCGGACAGCTGGGGCCCGGACAAAGTTTTATCATCGGCTTACGGCCGATGCTCAAGCATTCCTTCGACAATCGGCTAGCAGGATTCTTATTGGCCGATTGAATCCCTGAGCTAATATTCTCCTTGTCAATTGTTGGGTCAAATTGACTGGCACGCCTACAAACCTCAAGATTTTAGGACCTGCACTAGAGCTAAGCAGATCTCCCAGGCCTTCGTATGTTCAATCGCGCCGAACCAGATCATTAGCAAGCTTCTTGGCACACCCGGTGGTTTTTGGTGCGAACAGCGCCGCGGCGACAGTGTCCTTTATCTTCAGGCTTCCTGCCATGGTGCGCGGCGTCATGGCCTCCTCGCCCCGATACAAAATGGGCTTCTTCCCCGCTCTCTTGCAGTCGGGTTGGGTAGCAGAGGGGCTCCTCAACCTCTTCTTCGATGCGACGGCCGACAACGAGCGGGAGTCTTCATCAAACTCTTCATGCCACTATATGTGAGTCAACAAAATACATCATGCAATGCTGAACAATCACAGTTCCACAGGCATTCATCACAGAAGAAGACTAAAGGTTACCTTGGTCCGGGGCCGAATGAAGCTATAGGCCCCAACCTGGCGGTTATCGTCTTCGGTCGCGACCACCCCTTCGGAGAAGTAGCCAAACAGGGTCTCGGTCAGTACGCCCTTGTTCGCCGACTTGTTGCTTACTCGGTCAGGATCGTTTTTGCCTTTAAAGGCCCAGCCAAATGCACTCCTCAGCTTCAGTGGCTGGATGCGCCGGGTCAGGAAGCGATGAGCCACCCAAGGTCCTGTCAGGCCAGCCTTCTTGAGGTCATCTATCTTCACCAACAGTTGATGTGCCTAGCCCATCTCTTCAAAGGATGGCTCTGCTGACCTGTTTGGTGAAACCACGGGCGGCAAGCCAGTAAATGGGCGCAAGGAGGGAGCCAGATCTGCGCAATAGAACCATTCCTTGTGCCAGCCTTTCAGAGAAGATTTCAAGGGAAGATCAAGATATGTCTTCTTCCCATCGCTCCTCAGCTGGAGACCAGCCCCCCCAATCACACTAACATTAGTCTTGGAGGGTTGGGGTTTGATGTGAAACAGATGCCGGAAGAGAATAAAATGGGGTTCAACACCCAAGAAGCACTCACAAAGAGTAACAAATATGGAGATCTGAAGAATCGAGTTGGGGTTCAAATGCACCAACTCCAGCCCGCAGAAGTCAAGGACGCGGCGGAAGAAATCAGAAGATGGAAGGCACAAGCCCCAACCAAAAAAAGAGGCGAAAACTACCGTTTCACTAGGTTGGGGATTTGGGACTGACTCACCCTTAGCCGACCGCTAGCGAATCACCTCTTGGCTGGGCAACTTCAGTTGACTCTCCAGCAGCTTCAGCTTCACCGAGCCACAATCTGAAATCAACCAAGCACTTCCCGGCGCACCCGCAAGATCTGAAGCTTTCGGCATGGCTAGAAGGGCAAGATTTGGGGAAAAACAAATCAGGGGCTTGGAACAAACGAAGAGGATTGGAATCGTCCGAGTTCGAGTGGGGAATAGCAGCAGCTAACCCTAGCCGAGCGGGAAGCGAAAAGTCGGGCGTGAAGTTGGAAGACGAAGCGATTGGCTGATTTGGGGAAGATGAAGGAATCTTTTTCTCTCTCCCTGCTTTTATAGAGCCGATGCCGACTAGATGGGCTTGGGCCTACATAGTTAGCACTGGGCCATCAAGATATGAGTTCCTACAATAGCATGCTCCATGTGGGCCGCTCGCAGGCTGAATTGAAATTATAGCACTGGTGCTACCAATAGGAGCCGATGAGGTAAATAGATATGCTTCATGAGAGCCTTATTGCTGAACATAAATGTTTGGGTATCTGTCTTATCCGCCAGGTCTCGAGGATATATCCTTACAAGGATCACAAGCTGGTCTTCATTAAAATTGGGGATGCAGGTATCTTTCTCGGGTACACCTGACCACGCCGTGGATTTATTTTCATAAAGTGGTACTCGGCCTACATGCGTGGCCATCAGTTGCCATGAGCAACATTATACCCGCTGACATGATGTGGAAGAGTCTAACTTTCGAGTAGTGCACTACTCGGGAGAGACTATAAATATCTTTTTCCGCTGACATGATGCGGAGGAGTCTAACTTTTGAGTGGGACGCCACTCAGAAAAGACTATAAACCACCTTTTTCCAGCTAACATGATGCTGAAGAGTCCCATATATGAGTAGCATCCTACTCGGCAAGACTGTAAACACATATTCCAACTGACATGAAGTCGAAGAGTCCTGCATACAAGTAGTTCCCTACTCGGCAAGACTATAAAGTTTATTTTGGTTGACATGATACCGAAGAGTCTCATACACTAGTAGTAATCTACTCGGGAAAGACTTCCAGGTTAAAGATCTTTGACTTTATGTTTAATTGTCTTCATAATTAAGCACAAAGTCGGGGGCTACACCTAATAGGTGCGCCTATTCGGCGCACGCTATTCATATATCTCTCTGAAGCCCTTCATAGCCTCGCTGCCAGCTGACATGAAGCAGGACTGGAGAAGAAGACTTACTCGGACAAAGAGTACTCGGGAGCATCACACTCCAGCAATCTTCACCGTGGAGGATGAGCACTCGGCATCAGCTGTGACTCAACTATGAAGGTCTCAAGGGCTACTGTGGAGGCCATGGGCCCCAGGTACCTCATTACCAGTATATGGGCCACTCGGATAGAGGATGGGCGGAACCACGTAATTAGAGATAAGATAGCACCCGGTAGGCTTTGCCTTGTATAACAAGGAAACATAGTCTTAGTCGGATAGGTCTCTATCTCTAAGAAGAAAATCCCTTGGCCGTATCCGGCGGGGATCCTTGTCATGTACCCCTATCCCCTAGTATATAAAGGGAGGCAGGGCGCTCCTCAGGGCAAGAGACAAGATCACCAATCATCAAACACCTCAGAAGAATAACACCTCAATTGGACGTAGGGTATTACCTCACATCGAGGGCCTGAACCAGTATAAATCTTCTCTGTGTTCCTCTGCAATCCACTGAATTCACCTTCGCCGAGTAGCCCTATAGTTTTATTGCCGGTGCAGAGCATCGACAGCCGAGGAGACGACGCTCAAAGAGGCGCTGGAGCTGATTGCCCGGGCGAAGCCGACTGCTGAGATAATTACCCGAGACCTGGGTCTGTAAGGGCAGCGTATCATGTAGTCGGTATGTATAAACTTTTGTGGAAAACATGTGTAAATATATGTGCACTGCCGCCAAGCTTATCACTCAGTCATCATTAGCTTTACTTGACCATGTAGTCTACGCCGAGTTAGTCTGTCAGAACTTAATAAAATTGTTCAATGTAAGAAGCTGTACTCGGGCAAACTTGACAGTTGTAGTAAAGCTTCGTAACTGGAGTAGGACAAGCTCGTATATTATTGATAGAACACATATATACATGCAGCCCCCGACTCACTACTCGGTTGATACAAGCGGCGTGGTGAGTCAGAGAAACTGTACACATGAAAAATTATAAAACTCAGGTGTAGAAAGGACGTAGCTGTTCTATATTCCATGAGTTGCTGATGAGAACGCCGTCTTCGGTCTTTAGTCGGTAGTTGCCTGGCCGCATAACCTCGGCTATAATGAACGGCCCTTCCTAGATTGGGGATAATTTGTGCCTATCTTTGGTTGTTTATATTTTCCTCAAGACGAGATCCCCGACCAAAAAGGCGCGGCCACGGACATTGCAGTTGTGGTAGCGACGCAAGCCTTGAAGATACCTTGCCGACTGGATTGTTGCGGTGTCCCTTGCTTCTTCCAACTGATCTAGCTTGGCCAGTCAGGTATTCTTTGAGACGTCTTCCTAGTAAGCCCGGACTCACGGTGAGCCGAACTGTAACTCTGTTGGTAGCATAGCCTCGGCACAGTAGACCAGGAAGAAAGGGGATTGCCCTATTGCCCGACTAACCGTGGTTCTGAGAGACCAGAGAACAGATAGGAGTTATTGTACCCACCGGCCCACGTATGGTTGTAGTCGGTCGAATATCCTGGCCTTGATGCCTTGTAAGACCATACCGTTGGCTCGTTTGACCTGGCCATTGCTCCGTGGGTGTGCCATAGATGCATAGCAGATCTTGATGCCGAAATCTTCGCAGAAGTCTTGAAATACGCCGCCTGTGAACTGAGTACCATTGTCAGTGATGTTGCGGTTAGGAACCCCGAATCTTTATAGTATATTCAAGATGAAGTCCTTTGCTCGTGCCGCTGTTATAGTTGCAATGGGTTTGGCCTCAATCCACTTGGTGAACTTGTCAACTACGACGAATAGATGTGTAAACCCTCCTGGCGCTTTCTTGAAAGGCCCGACCATGTCGAGCCCCCATACAGCAAATGGCCAAGAAATAGGGATAGCTTGGAGTTCCTGGGCTAGGAGGTTTTTTGTCTTGCGTAGAGCTAACAACCCTCGCACTTGCGAACAATATCCTTGGCGTCTGTTACTGCTGTGGGCCAGAAAAATCCCTGTCGGTAAGCCTTTTCGACTAACGTCCTGGATGTGGCATGGTTGCCACATATGCCCGAGTGGATTGACTGCAGGATCTGCTTGCCCTCCTCGGTGGTGACACAACGCATGAGGACACCGGATGCGCTCCTTCGGTACAGGTCTTCTACGACTAGTAGGAAGCTTTTGCTTCGACGCTTGATCTGCTCGGCTTGACTGCGATCTTCTGGGAGTTCATCGTCCAAGAGAAATTTGACAACAGGAGTCTGCCAGTCTTGACATATGTGCAGCGCCTCGTCTGTAGCCAGGGAGGGTTCGCCTCCCGACTGCTCCGGTGCCGGTTTTTTCTTGACTGATGGCTCCATGAGTTGCTCGACAAAGATTCCGGGCGGAACCGCTTCTCGCTTGGATCCCATATTTGCCAACTCGTCTGCCGCATCGTTGTATTGACGCAGGACATGTGTTATTTCCAGCCCGTCGAACATGTTTTCTAGCTTGCGAACCTCCTGACAGTATGCTGCCATGGCGTCATCGAGACAAGTCCAGTCTTTCATGACTTGGTTCACCACGAGTTGAGAGTCCCCGCGCACAACCAGTCAACGTATGCCGAGTGATATAGCGATGTGGAGCCTGTGGATAAGTGCCTCATACTCAGCGACATTCTGGGAAGCCGCGAAGTGGATTTGTAGAAAGTACTTTAGTTTTTTGCCGGTGGGGGACGTCAATATGACTCCAGCGCCGGCGCCGCCGATCCGTAGAGAACCATCAAAGTACATTGTCCAGTACTCTAGCTTTGCTGTTGATGTAGGCAGTTGAACTTCTGTCCACTCGACCACGAAATCGGCTAGAGCTTGTGATTTAATTGCTGTCCGTGGCTGAAAGGTGATATCAAACGCCATCAACTCGAGTGCCAATTTAGCGATTCGGCCGGTGGCCTCGCGATTGTGAAGGACATCCCCGAGTGGAAACGCTGTGACCACCGTGACTTGATGTGCTTGAAAATAATGCACCAGCTTCCGGACTGTGATAAGTAGGCCATATAGCAGCATCTAGACCTGTGGATATCTCGTCTTCGAGTCGGCAAACACCTCGCTGACAAAGTAAATTGGCCATTGTATTTTCTAGATGTGACCCTTTTCGGATCGCTCGACCACCAGCACCGTGCTGACTACCTGAGTGGTTGCTGCCAAATATAGCATTAGTGGTTCTTGGGGTATAGGTGACGCCAACACGGGAGGTGATGTGAGAAATTGTTTGAAGTCTTCGAAGGCTTGTTGGGTGTCCGGAGTCCATTGGAAATTGTCTGCCTTTTTGAGTAGCTTGAAGAAGGGCATACCCCGTTCGCCCAGTCGGGAAATAAATCGGTTGAGTGCCGCCATGCAACCTGTCAGTCTCTGGACGTCCTTCTGGTTAGTCGGGGGAGCCATGTTCATTATGGCGTTGACTTTCTCCAGGTTAGCCTCGATGCCATGGTGCGAGACGATGAAGCCGAGTAGCTTGCCGGATGGCACTCCGAAGGCGCATTTTTCTGGGTTCAACATCATTTTGAATCGTCAAAGATTTTGGAAGGTTTCTTCCAGGTCAGCGATGAGGTCTTCTTTGGACTTGGTCTTGATCACTATGTCGTCGACGTAGGCTTCCACGTTGCGCCCGATCTGAGTGTGTAGACACCGCTGAATTGCCCGTTGATAGATTGCTCCAGCATTCTTCAAACCAAACGGCATTGTGATATAGCAGTACGCTCCAAACGGCGTGATGAAAGATGTCTTTAAGTAGTCTTCCTCCCTTAGGCTGATTTGATGGTATCCCAAGTAGCAGTCGAGAAAGCTGAGTAGGTCGCACCCGGCCGTGGAATCAACCACCTGATCTATCCTGGGAAGACCAAATGGGTCCTTGGGGTACGCCTTGTTGAGATCGGTGTAGTCGACGCACATGCGCCATTTACCATTTTTCATCCGGACCAGGACTGGGTTAGCCAGCCAATCTGGGTGATAGACCTCCTTGATAAACCCGGCTGCGAGAAGCTTGGTAATCTCCTCCTGGATAGCATCCTTACGGTCTTGAGCGAAGCGCTGCAGCCGTTGCTTGACTGGCTTGGCGTCTGTCTTCACATTTAGGGTGTGCTCGATCACCTCCCTTGGTATGCCCAGCATGTCGGACGGTTTCCATGCGAAGATATCTTTATTGGCTTGTAGGAAGGTGACGAGCGCGTCTTCCTATTTGGGGTCGAGTCCGGTCCCGACTAGGGCAGTCTTGGAGGGGTCGGAAGGGTCCAGGGGGATCTTCTTCGTGTCAAAGTCCGCTAAAATTCCCGACTTCGCTGCCTTTTTCGCCGGAACCTGATCTTGCTCGATTTCAGTTGTGACAGCTTACCGAATGCTATTGCGCCCGACTGCCGCCTCTTGTGATCGAGCTAGTTCACAACTCTCCTTGTCGCAGGTGAAGGCTTGCTTGACGTCGCTACGGAAGGAGAGGACTCCTGCTAGCCTAGGCATCTTGAGCACCATATATGTGTAGTGCGGTATCGCCATAAATTTAGTGAGTGCCGGTTATCCGAGTATCGCGTGGTACGCGGTCTCGAAGTCGGCAACCTCGAAGCAGACGTTTTCCGTGTGGAAGTTATCCCACGTGCCGAAGGTTACTGGCAATGTGATCTGCCCGAGAGGAGTTGATGACAGGTCGGGAATTATCCCGTGGAAGGGCGCGGTACTCGGCTGTAGTTCTGAACGAGGGATCTTCATCTCGTCCAAAGTCTTGGCGAATAAGATGTTGAGCGCTCTACCTCCGTCGATGAGGGTTTTCTTCAGCCTGATGTTTCTGACGACCGGGTCTAGGACGAGTGGATAATGTCTCGGGTGAGAAACCCGATCTAGATGATCTGCGCGATTGAAGGTAATGGCCATCTCTGACCAGCGCAGGTACTGGGGGGTGTCTGTCGTAGAGACCATGTTGATGTCGCATGCTGATAGCTTCTGTTTGCGCTTGGACTCATACGCGGACGGCCCTCTGAAGATATGGTTGAGCTTGGCCTGAGGATCTTGGAAATCGTCGGCCGGACCCTGATCTAGCTTTTCTTTGTCCTTGTCGGTGCCAGATGATGAAGCCTGCTCAGAGGCAAACTTCTTAAGCATGTAGCAATCTTTGGCCGCATGCTTGCCCTTGGGGTGGAAGGGGCATGGCCCGCTCATGACCTTCTGGTAGTCGTTATTCCGTTGGGGCCGCGACCGAGTGCGTTCCATGTTGGCCACCTCGTGGTCTGACTTCCGCTTGCAGCTGCCAGACTTGTTTTGAGACAGCTTGTTGTCGGCTTTCGCCTTCTGATCCTTCTGTCGGGACTCCTTCTTCAAGTCGAGGGCCTTTGCGACCGCTTCAGCTGAGTCGGCGTATTTGTTGGCATTGTCGAAAAGAGCCCGGGCAGTGGGTGGTGGCTTCCGAGTGAACTTCACGATGAACGGGGCGTCCTTTACTCCCTTGCGGAAGGCGGCGATGACAGCCTCATCGCGGATCATTGGGATCTTGTTGCGCTTCTCGGAGAACCTCTTGATAAAATCACGTAGAGACTCATTCTTGTTCTGGTGTAGTTGATATAGATCGTGCTTAGAAGATGGCCTCTCGTAGGTCCCTTGGAAGTTGATGATGAACCGCTCCCTGAGTTCTCCCCAGGAACCGTTCGACCGCCTCGGGAGCCCAGTCAGCCATGTCCTCGCCGAGTCGGCTAGCGCGACTGGGAGGTAGTTGGCCATGGCTTTGTTGTCGCCCCCAGCGGCTCCAACTGCGAGGGTATATACGGTGAGCTAGGACTCGGGATTTGTTTTGCCATCATATTTTTCAATCCCTGTGGATTTAAAACCAGTCAGTCAGTGGACGTCCTATGGGCACCCCAGAAGTGCATTATGAAGAGTAACTATTACGGCAACGCGAACTATCTAGATGGATGGGGTCTCAAATAAAACCCGAATAAATGCGGTAACCATCCATCCATATCGCAGACTTGCCATAATCTTTACCCACTCACAATACAAATCCAAAATGCCGAGAAGTGTACAAAAGAGATAATCATAAGGATAGCTTGCCAGTCCTCCCCGTCATACGCCCGTCAAACCACTCGATGGTGGCGACCAAACACGTTACATACCCCAGAGGACTCGAACCACAATAGCTATCCCCCAACCATCTCAATTATACACAACTCATACTCATGTTCAGCTAATCCCCAGGAAAGCGACTAGCCTCACACTTTCATCGCAAGCAATTGATAAACATCACAAGTACTCTAAATATGGATAAACGAGCAGCAGAGTTACATACTTTACTTAGAGGGTTCACACCCTAATTCATCACAAAGTGACACAAAAGATTTGCAACGGAAATAAACACAAACGATAAGACCAGTGGTGCCGAACCCAACCACAGGGCAACCAACTGGGGCAGAACTTAACTTCAACTACACATTATCCTCGCCACCCTCAGCGGGATAACAGTAGACCACACCATCTTCGTCGATATCCTCACCTAAAAAATGCAACGTGAGTACGAATGGTACTCCACAAGTCTTACACAGTATTAATAGTACAAAGGAGTAATGCTAGTCTCTACATCAAGGAATATGGCTATGTGACTCTGATTTCGCATAAAGCTGATTTTATTGAGCAAGTAATACTTGAAACTATAAGCATTTTGAGAAATAACACAATCTGAATTTTTAAGACAGCAAGCTAATAGTTCTGAAAATGAAATATAAATAAGCACCAACCGTGCTCTAAACATTACCCACGGGCCACCATTGCCCAAACAATTATGCTACACAAGCATATCCTTTCTCATGACTAACCCAAGTCATAATTAATATCCAAAAACCTTTTATAGAAACCCCTTTCATCCATGACTATCCTAAATCATGATATAGTCACATAATCCCGTAACTATATCTCCCAAGTTTGTCGCTAACATACATTGACTAACACATCAAGCGGTCGTCCTGTAACCGTGGACACGGCTATTCGAATAGTTCTTACTCTGATCAGAGGTGTACATCTTTACCCACACGATGTGATAGAAGCCCAACGGCTACACTCTAGTTTGATCCGTACCCGTCGGTACCCACACTCTACACATTGAGTGTGGACTAGAGGTCACAACAGAACCTTTTGCACGCTTAGCCCCAACCACCTAAACCACGTCTGGGCCCCCGACGACTTAGCCGCGTGCGTGCATGGCAGCTAAGGCGGGCTCACCATCGCGGGAGGCACCTCCGGCCATATGGATTCACCAAGTGCAGGCCCGCTCTGCGTACTCGCACTGAGGTCCTCCAAAGGTCTCCCCTCACGACTGATGGACAGGCGTAGATGGTCACAGCCTCCCGTGCTACTGAGTTAAGCCGTCCCATGACCGGCGTGTGGAAGTACGTAGGGTGCTTGAATAGATGTCAACATGTTCGGTCCTTAACGACCCAGACGGAGCTACGTGCATCGGGGAAACACCATCCCTTCATCGCCCTATCATCCGTCCAAGTTAAACATATTTTTAATTATTATTCAGAGGTTATTCTTTTCAGATTTGAACCCATTTATTCGCTTTAAACTAGTTTTGAACCGATAGCTCCATCTATCGGATTTCTCTAAGTCTAGAAATAAGCATGGCTAAGCATTCGGTAAAATAAGAGTATTCCAAAGTCCTTAACCAGGAGTGACAAGGTAAAAGTATGGTATCAACAATCAAGGAATGGAAATGCATACAATTGGGTATAGATGACTCTACCCGTTTCCCCATTTTAAACAGACTGAAGCATGCATATAGATATTGTTTTCACAAACAAATCAATTTATTGAAAACATAGGTTCAATATGCTTAGACGCTTGCCTTGCTGCAGCGATAAGTCACACTCAAGCTCTGGGTTAATCTCCACGTACTCCGTATCCTCAGAATCTATCGATAAGAAGCAATATGCAAATAAGAAGCAATTAAACATGTCTATGCAACTTGATCAATTAATTATGAGATAAATACAGTAGGTATGGCATGTCCTAACAAGATTTTAGGAGAAAGAATCAAGTCATTTGCATCCCTGGATTGGGAGATACAAAAATGACAAGGTGGAAGGGCTGAAAACGGCAAAAGCCGAAACTATAGGAAAACGCTAAGTGGAAAATATGTGCTTGCCTTCTCTGGTAGGATTTTATGAGTGTGAGCATTTTTATGTGAAAATACATATCTTCCTAGATCCGACAAAAGTTGGTTCACTGAAATTTGATTTAAAAATGATTTAGATATGAATTTTTCAAGTTTAACAAAAAGAAAGGTTAGAAAATTACTTAGGCCTATTTTGGGAGGTATTTTTATCAAATACAAATTTTCCACAGTAAGGTTACAATTTTCTGAGTTAAACAAAAGTGGTTTCACATTTTTAGCAATTGGGATGAATTTTCTAGAAATTTATAAACTTATCGGTTAATGAAAGGCATATAAAGAATATTTCCATTTTTAGAGAAAAGTACTACACAGAAGTTCTCACATTTTATTTTACAACATTGAAGATCACAATTTTATGAATCCACAGAAATTTGGTTTTCCTCAAAAGGAGTTACAGTGAATTTTATAGAAATATTTCAATCTCCTAGGCACCAAATAAGTTACTATTGCTTCTTTAATTTCTAGAGGTATTTTCTGTACAGAAGCTGTCATATTTTATTTTACAATATTAAAGTTCACAAATTTACAGAATTAACAAAATTGGTTTCATTCAAAAATGAGTTAAAGTGACAAAGATATAGATTTACAAATTTGGGCTATTTTTCTGTTGGAAAAATATTTCAGTTTAACATTTTTCTTCTTTTCTTATTTCCCTTACAGCCCGGGCCCGCAGGCCAGCGAGGCAAAGTAGAGCAGGGCGCGAGGGCGCGAGGGCGTGGGCGCGATGCGAGGCCAAGGGAGCGGACCGTCCGTTCCGGGAGTGTATGGTCCGGCCTGGCGAACAGAGGAGGGCGCAGGCAGACAGAGCCGACGAGCTTCTCGGCGGCGGCGACGGCGAACGGCGGCTCGGCTGTGGTCGGGCCCAAAACAGAAAAGGTAGAGGAGTTCACGGCGGAGCTAAGGGTGGTCTTCTTGACACCTCGGGTGACTGGAATATCGCCGGCGGCGAGGATATGCGGCGGATGCTCTCGGGACACTGAGGCAAATCGCCTTACGGGCTTAAACCAGTCCAGCCAGTGCATGCATAAGCATCTAAGAAGTACTGGAAAGCTCACCGAAGGTCACGCCGGTCCTGGCAAACTCCTTCGGTTTCACATCGGCGGCCTTCTCCCGGGGTTCTGCAGTCGGGGTGAGGTGTCTAACAGGTTAGAGACTTCCTAGGGATGGCTCCTGTGCAATGAATGGAACTGAGGACTACCAGAGAGAAAGAAATCGACAGCGGCGGCAGTTGGCCGGACTTGGGGAAGATGACCTCGATCTCGAGCTTCACTACATCCTTTCCTGATTCCTTCTCCCAGTGGTCTTTTGAAAGTGAGGCGATGAGGTTGGCGCAAGGGCTCGGTCGGCGGTGTACTGTATCGGCCAGAACGACCATGATGTCCTGGCGGTGGCGCTGCAGAGCAGAGAGCGAAACACGGCGGCCTCGACCGGCGGTCCTAGGGCAGCCAAGAACAAAAATGGAACTATTAAAACGTGGAGATCACGTTCCCGTGGTCAAGAATGGATGGAACTCACTGGATCCCACTCGGGCTCGGTCGAACACTCTCGGCAGAGGAGAGAAAGGGGTTGCCGGAGGTGATCCTTGCGGTCTCCGTCGGTGTTCTTGGTGAGGACGTGAAGAGGAAAGGGAGGAGAGATGGCTGGCGTGTTCTGAGGCGAAATGGCCGAGGTTTCCCCTGGTGGAGCTCATCTAGGTCACTCTGTGTGTGCTGTGGGAGAGGAGAACGAGAGGAAGACACGTCTGCCATGAAATGCTGAGTCGTCTCCACTGCTACAGTGGTCAAGGTGGGTCCCACATGTCAAGAAACAGTGTTCTACACACTTATGGCTAGCTTCACTCTATGACTTGTGGGTCCAGGAAGTGAATTCCTAGGGAAGAGAGAGGAGTAAGGGTAGGAATGTTGGTGAAACACACTGTCACATGCTATGGTGAGGCTGACAAGTGGGCCAGGTCTTGTGGGTCCCACTGGTCAGTGACTTGAGAGAGGAGAAATCTCTAGAGACTAAGTGTTGTGAGCTGTATGGACAGCTGTCTTGCATCTGTGATTTCAGTAGATAAATATGGGAGATAAATTATGGGAAAATTACTGGAGATAGAGGAAGATGTGTTTAACATGCTGACCAAATTTCGTGGTTAGAAGTGGTCTGGTTTGCCTTGGTGAAAATGCAAAGTAGGCACACAGACCCAGTTTTTCTGCAGTGTGGTTTATGTCCCTAGGGCTTTGCTCCTATTATTTCATGTGACTTCTTTGGGAATTAAATTAAACCAAAATTCCTGGTAGTAGGGTTCATGTTGGCACACACTTTGGAGAAAGGGCTCTGTCTAAGTTAGTCCTCATTTTCATCTGGTGAATTTCAGAAGTGAACCAATTTATTTCAGCTAGCTTCCTAGTCTTGCTGACTTGAGGGACTTGGTTGAAGTAATTATTGAAGGGATAAAATTATGAAATTTTTACAGGGGCTTACTCACATTGCCTGATATGTTTAGGAATTTTTCTAGGATTTTTAGATATATAGAACTTGGGAAGTAACAACTAGCACAATTAGCTAGGGCTTAACACTAATTACCTTAATTTAGATTTAGGGCTGTGACACGTCCTGTAGCTCCCGAGTGAAAGCTGGAATGCCTTCGTCTTCGTGAGGGCTCGGGCTTCGACCACGGCAGTTGAACCACTTGTGATGGAGACCGAAGCGCTCATTTTCATCCTCTAGTCGGCGGCGCTCGTCTTCGTGTTGTTCGTGGCACCGGGCGTTGATAGTGTGGCGAAGGTCATGTTGTAGGCGCTCTCGGAGGTCTTGATTAGGCCGGCGATCATACTGGAGACGCCACCGGTTGTCATTGCCGAGTGTGGTTTGCCTAGACTCCTCGCGTGGCCGACTTGAGCCGGCCACCCGACGCCGTGCAGACATGGATGAGCCTGCTACTAGAGATCCCGACCGGTTAGTCGGTACCACAGTGTCGCCCGACTGCTGTTGATGTTGCTGGCAGGTGGCAGCCGTGATCATCGCCTTGATCTTGGTGATAGTTGGGGTGGCCTGGTGATCAGGCCCAAGCTGAAGCGTGTCTAGCAAGGTTGCGACGACCACAACATTCTATTGTGGCATGACGAAAACGTCGTGATCGCCGACTTTGGTCTAGAGAATCTGCTGCTGAGCTGCTCGCCCAGCCTTGTGTAGCTCGTCATTGCGAGCCTTGCGGTCAGCCTCCTCCTGTTGTCGCAGTCGGCGTGCCTCCTCCTGTTGCTCTTCTTGTAGTCGGCGCACTGTAACGACCCGCTTTCCTTTTCCCTGTTGTAACTGGTTTTCTGATCTTAATCTTTTCCTATCCTGTCAGCTGTGCCTCCGTTTTCCCTCTCCCCGGCCAGCCGACTACCTTCTCTCTTGTGCCGAGTAGAGTTGCTACTCAGTCCTTGTACCCTGCCCTTATCCTTGTCTTACTCGGACCCCTTTGCTGCCGAGTGAGCACTGTGATGTGGCCGACTACCTTGTTGAGACCTGTTGCTTCTTTGTCCCCTGAGTTGCACCCGCCCGTTGGACGCCGACTACCGAAGTAGTGAAGAATCAATCTTCACCTAACCGCAGCATCGCTTGGACCAGTGGTCAGTCCGAAGCCCGGTCAGTGAGATTTCTCCAACCTGTCCTAGCCTTGACCTTAATGTCTCATCGCAGCTACAATGCCTGCCAACTCCTCTGACCAGTTGGACTCCAAAGTCACTTCCTGTCATATCCCTGTCAGTTCATCTTGACTTCGTTGCTCCACCCGTTGCCCAGCTCCACCGTGCCTCAACCTTGCACGTCGGCTATATATATATATGGCCAACCGTGCCCCCTTCTTCCTTTGTTTTGCAAACCGGCCAGCTCCAGCTCTGCTAAGTTTTCATCCTCTCAAGCTTTGGAGCTCTGTCGCCTGGTTCGCAAGCCTGGTTCAGCCGACTGCCCCTTTTCTGCAGCCGACTACTTCTTGATCCTTTTTCTTGGTGTTTTACTTCTCCTGCTTATCAGTGTTTCTTTCTGCTTGTTCAGAACCTGAACCGGTGGACGATCCCGAAGCCACCTTCGCCGAAGAAGACCCCTCCTTGGAACAAGGCAAGCCTCTTTGATCATATTGTTTCCCATATATGCAAAACTATGTTGTTTGGAAAATATATGCATGCTTAGTTTACACCTTTTTAAACTGTTGGCCTCGGTTATGCAAGCGCAACCGATGGACCCGCCCAGTAGTAGCACTTATTTGGTAGGATGTTGTTATATTTCTCCCTTGAAGAGCCCCACAAATGGCACGCTAGCATCCTATCTGAGGATACGATGCCGAGTAAAATGGCTTAGCCCTGCAACGTTGTTTGTCGTTGGAAAAATGATGGGTTTTACTAAACAGTTTGGAAAACCCGATACCTTGTGTATCGGCGCGTTTTGTGAAATAAAGGAAAGATTTGTGAAAATCTGATGTACAGAGACAGTGCCTGTGTGGCTTGGCTATGTATTATCATTAAGGATCGATTCCCATGGCGTAGATTTGTTTGTCAGTGATTTGCGAAAAGTGTTTGATGGAAAGGGAACCGTGACCTGAGTTTGCCGAGTAAGCAAACGGAAGGCCTGTGTGGCCAGAAACGGATCTGTGTGGTCCGGGGTGTTAAGCACCATAAACAAGTGTATGAAAAGTAAACAGGATGAAGATCATGCCCCCGGGTTGTAGCCAGGGCGGCAGTTGTACAGATGTCTTCGGGTTGTAGCCAGAAGACGGATTGATCATGCTCCCGGGTTGTAGCCAGGGCAGCAGATTGATCAGGCTCCCGGGTTGTAGCCAGGGAAGCCGACTAGCTAGCTGGTTGTAGCCAGTCTAGCGGGCATTTAGTGCCATGAACATGCTCCCGGGTTGTAGCCAGGGCAGCATCGTTCGAGCCCCCGGGTTGTAGCCAGGGCGGCGACTTAGCTAGCTGGTTGTAGCCGGCCTAGCGGGCATTCAGTGCCATGAACATGCTCCCGGGTTGTAGCCAGGGCAGCATCGTACGAGCCCCCGGGTTGTAGCCAGGGCGGCGACTTAGCTAGCTGGTTGTAGCCAGCCTAGCGGGCATTTAGTGCCATGATCATGCTCCCGGGTTGTAGCCAGGGCAGCGATGATGAGCCCCCGGGTTGTAGCCAGGGCGGCCGACTAGCTAGCTGGTTGTAGCCAGTGTAGCGGGCATCAAGTGCCACAGCTGAGATTTGGTTGTAGCCGAGTCTCAGGGTCAACGAGTAGTTGAAGCTACTCGGGAGATAAAGGACCAACAAATGCGAAGTAAAAGATGATAAGAACATGTATGTTTACTCTTGATTCCTTAAGTGGTGAGTTGTTGAAAAGCAACTTGCGGATTGGATGGAGGCGTGAGCCTCTGTCCGCCAACTAAAATTTGGAACTCACTAGTGTTTGCAAAGAAAAGAGTTTAATAAGGCAGTCTTTCGCAAATGAAACCCTTAGCTCTTCTTGTCTAACCAACATGGCATCATTCCCGGCTTGCTGAGTACGAAAGTACTCACCTTGTTCATATATATGTATAGTAGGTTTTGGAGTGGAAGACGAAGATCCGACTGCTGCCGAGTTCCTCCAAGACCAGGCCGACTACGAAGACCTCTGAAGGTTTCGAGCCTAGTTCCCAACCGAGCCTGTGGAGTAGTTTTGTCCAGCTTCCGCCCTGTTCTGCTGTTTCGCTAGTTTACCAGTTGATTATTTTGCCCATCCCGGGTCTGTCCTGGATGGATCTCCTTGTACGTATATGTAAGTACTCTGTTTATGTATTATTGTAACTCTGTGTTGTATCATTGTTGTGCGTACCCGACTACTGATCCTGGGATCGGGTGCCTTATGCACATGGTGGCCTTCCACCTAGTCGGGAGGCGCCACACGCACCTTGGATGGTGGTGTTGAAGCCATGAAGATCTCGGGGGGAAGGAAGAGACTCGCCAGACTGGAGTCCGAACTAGCGTTCGAACCCTTATCCGACTTGGAGTCGGACTCCGAGTAGTTTATCGGAGTGAGAACAACCCCAACCTCTCTAGATCCAATCTGAAACGGTGCTTGGCTGTGTCCAAACTAAATCGTAGGAGATCGGGTCTGTGGTGCAGGATGTAGATCCGCAGCGTCGCCGACTCCGTGTGGGAGATTGACGATCTCTCCCCTTCTCGGGCCAACCCGAGCTGGCTCAAGGCCTAGCGCAAGTCGGACACCGAAGGAGAGAGTTGTCCCCATACTCAGCGAAGTGAAGGACTGCCACAGTAGATTGCTGAAGGAGATTGCGGCGTCCTATGGGCCGACTGGCACAACGTCGGCCGGTTCCTCAGCTGGCTAGATTGGATCTGCTTCGGCCAAGGTAAGGTTGCCGATCTGGTCGGCGATGAAATCGAGGCTTCCGAATGAAATAACGTCTCTAGGAGAGAACTTGTCACCATCAATCTTGGTTGCTGGATCCATCGAGCTTGTAGATGTAAAACACGCCGGAGCCCCTACCTGGCGCGCCAACTATCGATGTTTTATACCGGCAATAGAACTATAGGGCTACTCGGCATGGGGAAACTCGGTGGATTGCAGAGGAACACAAAGAGAGTTTATACTGGTTCAGGCCCTCAAGGTGAGGTAATACCCTACGTCCAGTTGTGGTGTAATTCCTCTGAGATGTTTGTCGATCAATGATCTCGTCGCCCTTTGAGGGGCACCCTGCCTCCCCTTATATACTGGGGGACAGGGGTACATGATAAGGATCCGACTAAGACTGCTATTCCTTATTGTTCAAGGTAAGGCCTGCCGGGTGCTATCTTATCTCTAATTACATGATTCGGCCCATACTCTATCCGAGTGGCCCATATACTGGTGATGAGGTACCTGGGGCCCATGGCCTCCACACCCCCCAATATTTGCGTTGGTCAGAAATGCCCATCACCTTCGACTGCGCGGATCACCTCGATCAGGTTTCACACCTGGGACGCTACCCACTCGTCCTAGACCCGGTCATCAAAAATATCAAGTTGAAGAAGGCTCTCATAGACGGAGGGAGTGTGCTCAATACCCTCTTCATCAAGACCCTGGATAAGATGAAAATCCCTCGTTTAGAACTACGGCCAAGTACTGCGCCCTTCCACGGGATAATTCCCTGCCTATCTTCAACACCCCTCGGGCAGATAACCCTGCTGGTCACCTTCGGCACGCAGGATAACATCTGCACAGAAAACATTTGCTTCGAGCTCACCGACTTTGAGACCGCGTACCACGCGATACTCGGACGACCGGCACTTGCCAAATTCATGGCGATACCGCACTATACCTACATGGTGCTGAAGATGCCTGGGCCAGCAGGAGTCCTCTCCCTCCGTAGCGACATCAAGCAAGCCTTCACCTGCGACAAGGAGAGCTACGAGTTGGCTCAATCGCAAGAGGCGGCAGTCGGATGCAACAGCATTCGGCAAGCCGTCACAACTGAAGTCGGGGAGGACCAAGTTCTGGCAAAAACGCAGCAAAATCGGGAATTTCAGCGGAATCTGACATGAAGAAGATCCCCCTAGACCCTTCCGACCCCTCCAAGACCGCTCTAGTCGGGACCGGACTCGATCCCAAATAGGAAGACGCGCTCGTCACCTTCCTTCAAGCCAACAAAGATATCTTCAGATGGAAACCGTCCGACATGCTGGGCATACCAAGGGAGGTGATCAAGCATGCCCTCAATGTCAAGACAGATGACAAGCCAGTCAAGCAACGGCTACGATGCTTCGCATAGGACCACAAAGATGCTATTCGGGAGGAGATAACCAAGCTCCTCGCAGCCGGGTTCATCAAAGAGGTCTACCACCCGGACTGGCTGGCAAACCCAGTTCTGGTCCGAAAGAAAAACGGTAAATGGCGCATGTGCGTCGACTACACCAATCTAAACAAGGCGTGCCCCAAGGATCCGTTTGGTCTACCGTGAATAGATCTGGTGGTGGATTCAACCGCGGGGTGCGAGCTTCTCAGCTTTCTTGACTGTTACTCAGGATACCACCAAATTAGCCTGAAGGAGGAGGATTGCCTAAAGACGTCTTTCATCACCCCATTTGGTGCATACTACTACATCACCATGCCGTTCAGTTTGAAAAACACTGGAGCAACGTATCAACGAGCAATTTAGTGGTGTCTGCCACTTAGATCGGGCGCAACGTGGAAGCCTACGTCGACGACGTGGTGATCAAGACCAAGTCCAAAGAAGACCTCATCGCTGATCTGGAAGAAACCTGCCAAAATCTTCGAAGATCCAAGATGAAGTTGAACTCAAAAAAGTGCGCCTTCGGTGTGCCATTCGGCAAGTTACTCGGCTTCATCGTCTCGCATCAAGGCTAACCCGAAGAAAGTCAACGCAATAATGAACATGGCTCGCCCGACTAACCAGAAGGACGTCCAGAAGCTGACAGGCTGCATGGCGGCACTCAGCCGATTTATTTCCCGATTGGGCAAATGAGGTATGCCCTTTTGCAAGCTATTGAAGAAAGCCAACGACTTCCAGTGGACTCCCAAAGCCCAGCAAGCCTTCGAAGACTTCAAGAAATTCCTCACATCACCCCCCGTGTTGGCGTCACCCATGCCCCAAGAAACACTAATGATATATCTGGCGGCAACCACTCAGGTAGTCAGCACGGTACTGGTGGTCGAGCGATCCAAACAGGGTCACATCCAGAAAACTCAATGGCTAGTTTACTTTGTCAGCGAGGTCCTTGCCGACTCGAAGACGAGATATCCATGGGTCCAGAAGCTATTATATGGCCTACTCATCACAGTCTGGAAGCTGGTGCACAATTTCCAAGCACATCAAGTCACGGTGGTCACATCGTTTCCACTCGGGGATGTCCTTCATAACCGCGAGGCCACCGGCTAAATCACTAAATGGGCCCTCGAGTTGATGGCATTCGATATCACCTTTTAGCTACAGACAACAATTAAATCACAAGCTCTAGCTGACTTCATGGCCGAGTGGACAGAAGTTCAACTGCCTACATCAACAGCGAAGCTCGAGTACTAGACAATGTACTTCGACGGTTCTCTACGGATCGGCGGTGCCAGGGCTGGAGTCATATTGACATCCCCCACCGGCAAAAAACTCAAGTACGTTCTACAAATCCACTTCCCGGCTTCCCACAACGTCGCCGAGTACGAGGCACTCATCCACAAGCTCCGCATCGCTATATCACTCGACATTCATCGACTGGTTGTGCATGGGGACTCTCAACTCATGGTGAACCAAGTCACGAAGGATTGGACATGTCCTACGACAATACAACGACGCGGCAGACGAACTAGCAAATATGGGATCCAAGCGAGAGGCAGCCCCGACAGGGATCTTTGTCGAGCAACTTATGGAGCCATCATTCAAGAAGAAACTGGCACCGGAGCAGTCGGGAGGCGAACCTACCCCGGCAACAAGCGAGGTACTGCACACATGTCAAGACTGGCGGATTCCTGTCATCAAATTCCTCCTGGACGATGAACTCCCAGACGACCGCAGTCAAGCCGAGCAAGTCAAACGTTGAAGCAAGAGCTTCCTGCTAGTCGGAGAAAACCTATACCAGAGAAGTGCATCCGGTGTCCTCATGTGCTGTGTCACCACGGAGGAGGGAAAGCAGATTCTGCAGTCGATACACTCGAGCATATGTGGCAACCATGCCGCATCCAGGACGTTAGTCGGAAAGGCTTACCGACAGGGATTTTTCTGGCCAACAGCAGTAACAGACACCAAGGACATTGTTCGCAAGTGCAAGGGTTGCCAGTTCTACGCAAGACAAACAAATCTCCCAGCCCAAGAACTCCAAACTATCCCTATTTCTTGGCCATTCACAGTATGGGGGCTCGACATGGTCGGGCCCTTCAAGAAAGCGCCAGGAGGGTTCACACATCTATTCGTCGCAGTTGACAAGTTCACCAAGTGGATTGAGGCCAATCCCGTTGCAACTATAACAGCGGCACGAGCAAAGGACATCATCATGAGTATACTATACCGATTTAGGGTCCCTAACCGCATCATCACCGACAACGGCACTCAGTTCACGGGCAGCGTATTTCAAGACTTCTGTGAAGATTTCGGCATCAAGATCTACTATGCATCTGTGGCACACCCACGAAGCAACGGGCAGGTCGAACAAGCCAATGGTATGGTCTTACAGGGCATCAAGGCCAGGATATTTAACCGACTACAATCATACGCGGGCTGGTGGGTACAAGAACTCCCATCCGTTCTCTGGTCTCTCAGAACTACGGTTAGTCGGGCAACAGGGCAATCCCCTTTCTTTCTAGTCTATGGTACTGAGGCTATGCTACCGACAGAGTTACAGTTCGGCTCTCCGTGAGTCCAGGCTTACTCAGAAGACATCTCAAACAATACCCGATTGGTCGAGTTAGATCAGTTGGAAGAAGCAAGGGACATCGCAACAATCCATTTGGCAAGGTATCTTCAAGGCCTGCGTCGCTACCACAATCGCAATGTCCGTGGCCGGGCCTTTTTGGTCGGGGATCTCGTCTTGAGAAAAATACAAACCACTAATGACAGGCACAAATTATCCCCACTTTGGGAAGGGCCGTTCATTATAGCCAAGTTCGCATGGCCAGGCGCCTACCGACTGAAGACCAAAGACGGTGTCCTCATCAGCAACTCATGGAATATAGAACAACTACGTCCTTTCTATACCTGAGCTTTATACTTTCTCATGTGTACAGTTTCTCTGACTCACTACGCCGCCTGTATCAACCGAGTAGTGAGTCAGGGGATGCATGTATTATATGTGTTTTGTCAGTAATATACGAGCCTGTCTTACTCCAGTTATGAAGCCTTACTACGACTGTCACGTTTGCCCGATTACACTTTCTTACAGTGAACGATTTTATTAAGTTCCGACAAACTAACTCGGCGTAGACTACACATTCGCGTAAAGCTAATGACACCTGAGTAGTAATTCAAAGCTTGGCGGCATTGCACATATATTTACACATGTTTTCTACAAAAGTTTATACATACCGACTACATGATATGCTGCTCTTACAGACCCAGGTCTCAGGTGATTATCTCAGCAGTTGGCCTCGCCCGGGCAATCAGCTCCAGCACCTCCTCGGGCTTCATCTCCTCGGCAAACCCCTCCCCGATGGCTTCAATGTCTGCCCTCGGGTAGATTGATTTGGTCATCGCCAGGGTCTGGGCCACACTGGCAATGACATGCTCATCCGAGTATCTCTTCAGGGCACTCGGTGCATCCTCAAGACGCGCCTCCACTTGGGGCATTCGGCTACAGCTGGTTCCCACAGGGCGGGGATCCATCAGATCAAGGAGCCCTTTCACGGACCCGACGAGGGCCTCCCGTGACTCCTTGATGACCCTTATCTCCTCTGTATAAACCTGATATTGGGCCTAGACATTGGCTCTGAAGTCTGCCCAGGTCCGCCGACAAGTAAACTTGTTAGGCACGGCTGCAGATGGAATGATTAAAGGATTGGTTAAGATCATTGTCAAGACGGAGACTTACTCACGTAGTCGGCCTCCCACTCGGCCACAGTCTTCTCCAGTCTAGCTTTTTCTTTGCCAAGCTTGATGGTGGCCTCTTCTAACTCAGCCTTTTCCCGTTCGAGCTCGGCGTTGGCCTTTGTCAGGTTGGCCTTGTCCTTTTCAAGCTTGGCCTTGGCTTCCTCGGTCTCCTTCAGCTGGGCTTCCCTCTCTGTTCGGATCTTTAACTCGGCTTCGAGGGCTGCACGACAGATTAGATAAGAACTCAACCTTGCGGCCAAGACACAACTGGGCAGTCAGGAACAACACAGCTGGAGAAATACATCAAGCATTCAGTCGGGAGGATGCATTCGGGGGACTAACCTCTAATCTTCCCAGCTTGGAAAGGGGGGTTTATATATGGGACTCTTCAGCTTCATGTCTGCTAGAAAGGGGGGTTTATAGTCTTTCCCGAGTGGCGTCCCACCCAGAAGTTAGACTCCTTCGCATCATGTTAGCGGGAATGAGAAATTTATAGTCTCTCCCGAGTAGTGCACTACTCGAAAGTTAGACTCTTCAGCGTCATATCGGCTGGAATAATGTTGCTCATGGCAACTGATGGCCACGCATGTAGGCCGAGTACCACTTTATGAAAATAAATCCACGGCGTGGTCAAGTGTACTCAAGAAAGATACATGCATCCCCAATTTTAATGAAGGCCAGCTTGTGATTCTTGTAAGGATATATCCTCGAGACCTAGTGGATAAAACAGATACCCAAACATATATGTTTAGCAATAAGACTCTCATGAAGCATATATGTTTACCTCATCGGCTCCTGTTGGTAGCACCAGCGCTATAACTTCAACTCAGCTTGCGGGCGGCCCACATGGAGCATGCTACTGTAGGAACTCATGTCTTGGTGGCCTAGCACCGACCGTTTGGCCCAAGCCCATTAGTCGGTATCGGCTCTATAAAAAGCGGGGAGAGACAAAAAGATTCCTTCATCTTCCCCAAATCAGCCAATCGCTTCGTCTTCCGCCTCTGCGCCCAACTTTTCACCTCCTGCTCGGCTAGGGTTAGCTGCTACTGCTATTCCCCGCTTGAACTCGGGCGATTCCAATCCTCTTCATCTATTCCAAGCCCCCAATCGCTTTTCCCCCAAATCTCTCCGCCCCCAACCATGTCGATAGCTTCGGATCCTGCGGGTGCGCCAGGGAATGCTTGGCTGACCTCCGATTGCAACACGGTGAAACTGAAGCTGCTAGAGAGTCAATTGAAGTTGCCAAGCCAAGAGGTGATCCGTTGGCGGCCGGCTAAGGGTCAGTCGGTCCCAAATCCCCAATCTGGTGAAATAGTAGTTTTTGCCTCTTTTTTCGATCGTGGTTTGAGCCTTCCCTCTTCTACGTTCTTCCACCGCATCCTTGACTTCTACTGGTTGGAGTTGGTGAATTTGAATCCCAACTCGATTCTTCAAATCTCCATATTTGTTACTCTCTGCGAGTGCTTTTTGGGTGTGGAGCCCCATTTTAATTTCTTTAGCCATTTGTTCCACATCAAACCCCAGCCCTCCAAAAATAATATCAATGTGATTGAGGGGGCTGGTCTCCAGTTGAGGAGTGATGGGAAGAAAACATATCTTGATCTCCCCTTGAAATCTTCCTTGAAAGGTTGGCACAAGGAGTGGTTCTATTGCACAGATCTGACACCTTCCCTGCGTCCATTCACCGGCTTGCCACCGGTAGTTTCTCCAAATTGGTCATCGGACCCAACCTTCAAGGAGATGGGCCAAGTACATCAGTTGCTGGTAAAATTAGATAAGCTTAAGGAAGCTGGCCTGACTAGGCCTTGGGTGGCCCAGCATTTCCTGACTCGGCGCATCCAGCCGCTAAAGCTGAGGAGCGCGTTCAGCTGGGATTTTCAGGGCAAATATGATCCTGATCGAGTAAGCCACAAGTCGGCCGACAAGTACAAGGTGACCAAGACCCTGTTTGGTTACTTCTCCAATGGGGTGATCGAGACCGAAGACGAGAACCACCGGACCATGGCTTATAGCTTCCTTCGGCCCCGTCCCAAGGTAATCTTTGTCCTTCTGCTGCGACGAATGCCTGTGGGCTTGTTTCTACGATTGCCTAGCATTACACGATATATGTTATTGAATCTTCTGTAGTGGTGCGAGGAGTTCGATGAGGACTCCCGCCCGTTGTCAGCCGTTAAATCGAAGAAGAGGCCGAGGAGCCCCCTGCTGCCCAACCCGACTCCAAGAGAGCCGGGAAAAAGCCCATTCTATATCGGGGTGAGGGGGCCATGACACCACGTGCCATGGCAGGAAGTCTGAAGATAAAGGACACCACCGCCGCGGCACCCAGGCGATCAAGTCCTAGGTTGGGACCAGTACAGCCGAGCTCGACATTGCCGAGCTCGGCAAAAGCACCACCAAGTACACGGCCCGAGCAGGCGCCGCCAAGCACACAGGTGCCCGAATCAGCCACACCACCAGTGGGGCTGCCTCCAGTTGCCACACCGCTGCTGACTGCTTCACCGACTAGGCCGACAACCGGGTGTAGTGCTCCGTCGGGACCCAAATCGCCCGGCGGGAAACTCAAGTTCTCCAAGAGGTAAGCTACTCTGGATCTTCTGAGATTCTTGTCTATTGTAGTAGTATTTTGATGTTTTGTTTTGCCATGCAGGAAGCGTGCCGATATCGATCTCAAGGAGACCGCTCCGACTGCTCCCCTTGAAGAACCCGCCCCAGCCGAGCCGGTGCCTGCGAGCACACCCGCTGAGCCGGTGGCCATCCTAGTCACAGAGAATGAGGTGGTCCTGACTGCAGGGCCGCCGGTGCCGCCCGGCCAAGGGGCGGTTACTGAGATTGCTGCCCTAGCCCCTGAGTCGACGCCCACTGCGAGGCCGTTGCCGGAGCCCCCGAGTCAACCCCCGAGGCCGCAGGGGACGCCGGCGTGGGGGCCAGGACCCCGTCGCCATCATGGTCGTCGTCGTCGTCATCATCGCCGCTGCCGGAGATCCCGAACCTTCCCCAGGTTGAAGCTCCGCCGTGTAAGTTCCCCCAAACATTCACCTGGACGGCTCCTGATGGAACTGCGAAGAGGTTCAAGCTCAATGAGGCCGCGGCAAAGAGGGAACGCGAAGGCTTGCTTCGCGCCGCCATTGCCGGGTCCCAGGGGGTTCAGGTATAGTTCTTGCGGTGGAGTCCTGGTGGTCTTCCTGTTCTGACATCTAATTCCACTCTTGGCTTGTTCTCTCCCTGAGCAGAAGCTTGTTGATCGTAATGAGGAGATGATCGAGATCCTGATCGAAATGGCCCCCCATCTCGTGGAGTTAGAGCAGCTCTGGGCGTCGAAGGCCGAGATGGAGGAGCGCCACGCGAGGAGGGAAGCTTGGCTGAAGGATGCAGTCACCCAGCTCAGGGATGAAACTTGGGCCCAAGCTAGGAAGATTAGAGGTAAGCCCCATGAATGCATCCTCCTGACTGAACCCTTGATGTATTTCTACAGCTGCGTTGTTCCCGACTGCCCAGTTGTGTCTTGGCTGCAAGGTTGAGTTCTTGACTAATCTGTCGTGCAGCCATCGAAGCCGAGTTGAACACCCAAACAGAGAGGGAAGCCCAGCTGAAGGAGGCAGAGGAAGCCAAGGCCGAGCTTGAAAGGGACAAGGCCGACCTGACAAAGGCCAACGCCGAGCTTGAACGGGAAAAGGCCGAGTTTAAAGAGGCCACCATCAAGCTTGGCAAAGAAAAAGCTAGACTGGAGAAGACTGTCGCCGAGTGGGAGGTCGATTACACAAGTAAGTCTCCATCTCGACAATGATCTTAACCAATCCTTTAATCATTCCATCTGCAGCCGTGCCTAACAAGTTTACTTGTCGGTGGACCCGGGCAGACTTCAGAGACAATGTCCAGGCCCAATATCGGGCTTATACAGAAGAGATAAGGGTTATCAGGGAGTCACGGGAGGCCCTCGTCGGATCCGTGAAAGGGCTCCTTGATCTGATGGATCCCCGCCCTGTGGGAACCAGCTGCAGCTGAATCCCCCAAGTGGAGGCGCATCTTGAGGATGCACCGAGTGCCTTGAAGAGGTACTCGGATGAGCATGTCATTGCCGGCGTGGCCCGGACCCTGGCAATGACCAAATCAATCTACCCAAGGGCAGACATTGAAGCCATCGGCGAGGGGTTTGCCGAGGAGATGACGCCCGAGGAGGCGCTGGAGCTAATAGCCTGGGCGAGGCCGACTACTGAGATAATCACCCGAGACATGGGTCTGTAAGAGCAGCATATCATGTAGTCGGTATGTATAAACCTTTGTGGAAAACATGTGTAAATATATGTGCAATGCCGCCAAGCTTTGAATTACTACTCAGTTGTCATTAGCTTTACTCGAATGTATAATCTACGCCGAGTTAGTCTGTCGGAACTTAATAAAATTGTTCACTGTAAGAAAGTGTACTCAGGCAAATGTGACAGTCGTAGTAAGGCTCCATAACTGGAGTAAGACAGGCTTGTATATTATTGACAAAACACATATAATACATGCAGCCCCCGACTCACTACTTGGTTGATACAAGTGGCATAGTGAGTCAGAGAAACTGTACACATGAGAAAGTATAAAGCTCAGGTATAGAAAGGACGTAGCTGCTCTATATTCCATGAGTTGCTGATGAGGACACCGTCTTCGGTCTTCAGTCGGTAGGCGCCTGGCCACGTGACCTCGGCTATAATGAATGGACCTTCCCAAAGTGGGGATAATTTATGCCTGCCTTTGGTGGTTTGTATTTTTCTCAAGACGAGATCCTTGACCAAAAAGGCACGGCTACGGACATTACGATTGTGGTAGCGACGCAGGCCTTGAAGATACCTTGCCGACTGGATTGTTGTGCTGTCCCTTGCTTCTTCCAACTGATCTAGCTCGACCAATCGGGTATTGTTTGAGACGTCTTCTGAGTAAGCCCGGACTCGTGGGGAGCCAAACTGTAACTCTGTCGGTAGCATGGCCTCAGCACCGTAGACCAGAAAGTAAGGGGATTGCCCTGTCCCCCGACTAACCATGGTTCTGAGAAACCAGAGAACGGATGGGAGTTCTTGTACTCACCGGCCCGTGTACGGTTGTAGTCGGTCAAATATCTTAGCCTTGATGCCTTGTAAGACCATACCGTTGGCTCGTTCGACCTGCCCGTTGCTCCGCGGGTGTGCCACAGATGCATAGCAAATCTTGACGCTGAAATCTTCACGGAAATCTTGGAATACGCCGCCCATGAACTGAGTACCATTGTCGGTGATGATGCGGTTATGAACCCCAAATCGGTATAGTATACTCATGATGAAGTCCTTTGCTCATGCCGCTGTTATAGTTGCAACGGGTTTTGCCTCAATCCACTTGGTGAATTTATCCACTACGACGAATAGATGTGTGAACCCTCCTGGTGCTTTCTTGAAAGGCCCGACCATGTCAAGCCCCCATACTGCGAATGGCCAGGAGATAGGGATTGTTTGGAGTTCTTGGGCTGGGAGGTTGGTTTGTCTTGCATAGAACTGGCAACCCTTGCACTTGTGAACAATGTCCTTGGCGTCTGTTACTGCTGTTGGCTAGAAAAAACCCTTCCGGTAAGCCTTTCCGACTAACATCCTGGATGCGGCATGGTTGCCGCATGTGCCTAAGTGGATCGACTGCAGAATCTGCTTGCCCTCCTTGGTGGAGACACAACGCATGAGGACACCGGATGCACTTCTTCGGTACAGGTCTTCTCCGACTAGCAGGAAGCTCTTGCTTCAACGTTTGACTTGCTCAGCCTGACTGCGATCTTCTGAGAGTTCATCGTCTAGGAGGAATTTGAGAACAGGAGTCTGCCAGTCTTGACATATGTGCAGCACCTCATCTGTAGCCGGGGTAGGTTCGCCTCCCGGCTATTCCGGCGCCGGTTTCTTCTTCACTGATGGCTCCATGAGTTGCTCGACAAAGATTCCAGTCGGGACCGCTTCTCGCTTGGATCCCATATTTGTCAGTTCGTCTGTCGAGTCGTTGTATTGTCGTAAGACGTGTGTTATCTCCAGCCCGTCGAACTTGTTTTCCAGCTTGCGGACCTCCTGACAATATGCTGCCATTGTATCGTCGAGGCATGTCCAGTCCTTCATGACTTGGTTCACCAAGAGTTGAGAGTCCCCGCGCACAACCAGTCGACGAATGCCGAGTGATATAGAAATGCGGAGCCCGTGGATAAGAGCCTCGTACTCGGCGACGTTGTGGGAAGCCGGGAAGTGGATTTGTAGAACGTACTTCAGTTTTTTGCCGGTGGGGGACGTAAGTACGACGCCAGCCCCGGTGCTGCCGATCCGTAGAGAACCGTCGAAGTACATTGTCCAGTACTCTAGCTTTGCTGTTGATGTAGGCAATTGAACCTTGGTCCACTCGGCCATGAAGTCGGCTAGAGCTTGTGATTTAATTGCAGTTCGTCGCTGAAAGGTGATATCGAATGCTATCAACTCGAGTGCCCATTTAGTGATTCGGCCGGTGGCCTCGCGGTTATGAAGGACATCCCCAGTGGAAACGATGTGACCACTGACTTGATGTGCTTGGAAATAGTGCACCAGCTTCCAGACTATGATGAGTAGGCCATATAACAGCTTCTGGACCTGCGGATATCTCGTCTTCGAGTCGGCAAGGACCTCGCTGACAAAGTAAACTGGCCGTTGAATTTTCTGGATGTGACCCTGTTCGGATCACTTGACCACCAGTACCGTGCTGAATACCTAAGTAGTTGCCGCCAGATATAGCATTAGCGGTTCTTGGGGCATGGGTGACGTCAACACGGGAGATGATGTGAGAAATTGTTTGAAGTCTTCGAAGGCTTGCTGGGCTTCTGGGGTCCATTGGAAGTCGTCTGCTTTCTTCAATAGCTTGAAAAAGGGCATACCCCATTCGCCCAGTTGGGAAATAAACCGGCTGAGTGCCGCCATGCAGCCCATCAGCTTCTGGACGTCCTTCTGGTTAGTCAGGGGAGCCATGTTCATTATTGCATTGACTTTCTCCGGGTTGGCCTCGATGCCTCGATTCGAGACGATGAAGCCGAGTAACTTGCTGGATGGCACACTGAAGGCGCACTTTTCCGGGTTCAACTTCATCTTGAATCTTCGAAGATTTTGGAAGGTTTCTTCTAGGTTAGCGATGAGGTCTTCTTTGGACTTGGTCTTGATCACCACATCGTCGATGTAGGCTTCCACGTTGCGCCCGATTTGAGTATGTAAACACCGCTGAATCGCCCGTTGATATGTTGCTCCAGCGTTTTTCAAACCAAACGGCATGGTGATGTAGCAGTACGCTCCAAACGGCGTGATAAAAGATGTCTTGAGACAGTCCTCCTCTTTCAGGCTAATTTGGTGGTATCCCGAGTAATAGTTGAGAAAGCTGAGTAGGTCACACCCGGCCGTGGAATCTACCACCTGATCTTTCCTGGGAAGACCAAATGGGTCCTTGGGGCACGCCTTGTTGAGATCGGTGTAGTCGACGCACATGTGCCATTTACCGTTTTTCTTCCGGACCAGAACTGGGTTAGCCAGCCAATCTGGGTGATAGACCTCCTTGATGAACCCAGCTGCGAGGAGCTTGGTAATCTCCTCCCGAATAGCATCCTTGCGGTCCTGAGCGAAGCACCACAGCCGTTGCTTGACTGGCTTGGCGTCTGTCTTTACATTTAGGGTGTGCTCGATCACCTCCCTTGGTACGCCTGGCATGTCAGATGGTTTCCACGCGAAGATACCCTTGTTAGCTTGGAGGTAGGTGACGAGCGCGTCTTCCTATTTGGGGTCGAGTCTGGTCCCGACTAGAGCAGTCTTGGAGTGGTTAGAAGGGTCTAGGGGGATCTTCTTTGTGTCAGAGTCTGCTGAAATTCCCGACTTCGCTGCCTTTTTGGCCGGAACTGGGTCTTCCTCGACTTTGGTTGTGACGGCTTGCCGAATGCTGTTGCACCCGACTGCTGTCTCTTGTGATTGAGCCAACTCACAGCTCTCCTTATCGCAGGTGAAGGCTCGCTTGACGTCGCTGCGGAGGGAGAGGACTCCTGCTAGTGCTGGCATCTTAAGCACCATGTATGTATAGTGCGGTACCGTCATGAATCTGGCAAGCGCCGGTCGTCCGAGTATCGCGTGGTACACGGTCTCGAAATAGGCAACCTTGAAGCAGATGTTTTCCATGCGGAACTTGTCCCGTGTGCCGAAGGTGACCGGCAAAGTAATCTGCCCGAGTGGTGTTGAAGATAGGCCGGGAATTATCCTATGGAAGGGCGCCGTACTCGGCCGTAGATCTGAACGAGGAATCTTCATCTCATATAGGGTCTTGGCGAAGAGGATATTGAGCGTGCTGCCTCCGTCAATGAGCACCTTCTTCAATTTGATGTTCTTCACGACCGGGTCCAGGACGAGTGGGTAACGCCCCGGGTGTGAAACACGATTTGGGTGATCTGCACGGGTGAACGTGATTGAGGTTTCTGACCAACGCAAGTACTGGGATGTGTCTGCTGTAGAGATTGAATTAACATCACGCGCCGTAAGCTTCTGTTTTCGCTTGGACTTGTAGGCAGACAGCCCTCCGAAGATATGGTTGAGCTCAGCTTGAGGATCTTGAAAATCATCGGCCGAACCCTGATCTGGCTTATCTTTGTCCTTGTCGGCGCCAGATGATGAAGCCTGCTCGGAGGCAAACTTCTTTAGCATGAAGCAGTCCTTAGCCATGTGTTTGCCTTTGGGGTGGAAGGGGCAAGGCCCATTCATGACTTTCTAGTAGTTGTTGTTGCGTTGGGGCCGCAACTGAGTTCGCTCCATGTTGGCTACCTCGTTGTCCGACTTCCGCTTGCGGCTGCCGGACTTGTTTTGGGATGGCTCATTGTCAGCTTTCGCCTTTTGATCTTTCTATCAGGACTCCTTCTTCTCGTCGAGGGCCTCTGCGACCACTTCAACCGAGTTGGCGTATTTGTTGGCCATGTCAAGAAGAGCCCGAACAGAGGATGGTGGCTTCCAAGTGAATTTCGCTATGAACGGGGCGTCCTTTACTCCCTTGCAGAAGGCGGCTGTAACAGCCCACTTTTGATCTTTGGTGCATAAAACCGTTTCCCCATCTGCATGCTCTTCATGTCATCTTTCATGCATGAAAAACCCAGCCTTGCCCCCAAGTTTCTTTCGGTTGGAAGCAAGCTGCCCCAATCGGACCATCCTCTTGGGGATTGGACGGTCCGAATCCTTCCCATCGGACCAGACGCCTCCCGATCGGACCAGACGCCTCCCGATCGGACCTTCGCCCGCGCCCGCGCTTGCTCGCGCCCGGGCTCTCTCTCGAGTCCGTGCCCTTTTCTCGTGCCCGGGGACTTGGCTCTCTCCCGAGCCCGCGCCCGCGCTCTCTCTCTCCCGAGCTCGTGCCCGCGCCCTCTCTCGCGAGCCCGTGCCAGTCAGCTGGCTTTTTATTCCGCCTATCTCTGTTATCATCGGCTTCTAGCCGATGCTCAAGTATGCGAATGCTATCGGCAATCGGCCGGTTTGCTTTTCGCTTATATGATCATCGGTTTGCTAGCCGATATATATAGGTGCTGTCGGCCATTGGCTACGAGGAGACCATATCAGTCTGTATCGGCCGATTGGTTACAGCGTCAACACATGGTTGTTGGAGACAGTCCTCAGGCGTGAATCGTTGATACGTGATGCTATCGGTTGTGCCCTGTTCTCCATCGTCCAAGCGAGATCACGCAAGGATCTCTCCCCGCCCGTGCGGCTCGACTAGGTGGCTTCCTCTGTGCACCCCAGACCACATGAGAGGGAGAGGCAGAGCCGCCTTGGGACCTCGCGAGATGCCCCCGACAGCCTCAGCAGCGCCCTGCCCTGTCCATCTGTCTGCTGCATGCTTGCCTCGCGCGCACGCCATCAGCGAGAGACCGTGGTGCAGAGCAGCACCCTCCCCTCTCCCTCCCTTCCCTGCCTTCCTTTTTAACCAAGGACCTAAATGTCCTTCTGCCTCCCCAGCTCGCCCTCTTTCTCACGCACCAAGGACCCAGGCGATTGCCCCTTGGTTCACTGAGAACGTGAGGTGCCGCCCACGACGCCGACGCGAGCACACGCCCTTCCGTCTGGGAGCTCGGTGAGTTTCACCTTGTCTCAGCTGTGTCACCACGTGTTCCTGCCGGACCTAACTCCGTTTTTGTCCTCGGCAAGCAGCAGGCACCACCGCAGCCCATCGCGTTTTGCAACGCCGACCGGGTGCCGCGTTGACCTTCCACCGCTGACTGTGCCCTGGTGAGTTAGCGCTGTCCTGGCTGTATCACCATCTTCCATTCACTCTTTAAACTCATCACAGCGCTTGATGCAGCCTCCATTCTCAAAGCAACCCTTTTGCTGAGCCGAGATCACCGCCATCAACGTCACACCCACGGCGCCTGCACTCTTCGGTGAGCTTCTGTTTCTGCATGTACTTCCTTTTTTCCTGGGAGGCCACTAGTTCTCCCCAGTCCTTGGCTTGGCCTGTCACGCCATTGTTTTGCCATCCACCCAAGCGTCACCACCGTGGCCGCATGTGTGGATGAGGCTCAAATCGGAGCATGGACCGTGCATGTATTAGAACCCTTACGACCTTGCATGCAGGACCCCTAAGCTTCCCCACGCCCCTGCATCACAGCCATGCACTAGAGCATGAGAGGATAGAGGTAGACAAGCCGTGCACTTAGCTTGGCTTTTCATCAAAAACACCTTAGGTGCGCTTGTGTTTGAGTGAGTAGCATCCACCCCATCAGCCCCATGGCAATGCCGGGTTGGCCCCCTCTAGCGTGAACGGATAAAACCACGAGTAGAGCAGCTGCTGTTGGATTCCCGATTTTGCCGGTTGTTGTTTACGTGCGAAGATGTGTAGTTTGCGCGTGTGAAGACATCGTTTTGGACCGAGGCGTTCGACAACTACCGAAGCCTTCCCGTAGGTTCCACTTGTACATCCAGTGACTCCTAGGCCCTAGAAACCCTCCACGCCCCCAAATGCCTGGATTGATACTTCACGCCTGGTGGATTTCACGAGTTAGGCCGTTGAGTGACGTGTGAGCGTGTGCGATTAATATCCTAGCGAGTTGGAGTATATCCACTTTTGGGAGTTGTCCTTAGATTCAGAGCAGCACACATGTAGGTTCGTACCATAAAAATGCCCCCTAGAACCAAAAACGTCCCAAATAGACCACCCGTTAAGTCGGTAGAATTGTTTTCAGCCGTTTTTCTGCAGTTCGGTCGAGCGAAAACGCTGTTTCTCATTATTTTCGATTTTAGGACAGAGCAGACTTCGTTTAGCCGTATCTCTCCCTCATACGAACTCGGATTCAAGCGATTCTTTTCCTAATTCATCTAAAAATCATGCACTTGTATATTCTGCAAAAATATTTGTACTTGCTGTTCTGTTAAATATTTTGCCGTTGTTTTCATTGCATTCGTTTGGCATTCTCGTAGAACACGACGTTGTTGACCCGGTTGTGGAAGGATCAGAAGAGTTCCAAGAAGTCCAGGAACAAGGCAAGCACCCCTTGATCAATTGGCTCCTATATTTCAAAACTTACAAACTATATTGATTGCAAACTATGATGCATGCGATGTTTTACTTAGAAATGTGTGGGACGCTTGGGTAGTTAACCTCTTGTTGCATATGCCCTGTCCTTGTTACTTGAGTATCATGAATTCCTTGTCACTTTATGTTGCCACTGAAAATTTTGGGTTCATGTGGTTGGGAAGATGTCAATAGGTATGCTTAGTTTGCTATTTAATCAATGCTACTTGTTACTTGATTTTGGGATGTTGGGAAAAAAGCATTTGCGAACATATGGAAATGAACAGTGGGTATTCTTCCCTGTGCTCTTGGTGGAAAACAAAACTGAAAACAAGCTTTTGGACTTGGGCGAGTGGATGTAGTGTTCGGTGCCTTGTTGTGGTATCGATTAGGTTGGTTGTCTCGCCCGGGTCACTAAGGACCGATTCTATGGTGTAGCTAGAACCAAGAAGCACAGTGCAAAACCACATGTGGCTCTTATGGGGAGTTCCTAGCTTAGTTATTGTTTGATACCTAGCAATAGACCCGCCGGTGGTAGTAGTAGGTCATTTTTGTTGACATTGGGATAGTGCGAGTTATGGTTTTTGTCCATAGCCCGAAGGTACCTTGATTATTGTTCAAGGGTGACCAGCACATCGTATGAGCCTTGGGGATTTTGGGAGGCCTCCCAACTCCCTAGGGATGGATCATAAGCGCGGGATATTGCTAGGTCAACGGTGGAAAGGCTTTGTCATTGATGGTGTGAGCCTCCTGTGTGGTAGCTCATGTTGTTCTTGTCATGTGGGTACAGTTGTACACACTCTCGAGAGTTAAAACTATTCGAATAGCCGTGTCCTCGGTTATGGACGACTTGGGAAATTCTCCACCGTAGTAGTTTTAATTTTTGGGAACTGTTTTGGGGAAAGATCTTGGTGCGAACGGGGAGTTCGCTAGGATGGTTGTGGCAGCGTGTTGCCACTGTTGGCTGGCATGGGCAGGGAGCCCATATGGTTGGAAACACTTGGGGGTTGATGCTTATATACTTGTTTGCTGTGCTAGCTTGTTTTACAAAAATTTCGTTGCAAAACCGCAATGTTTTCGCTATGTATATTATGATTTATGCAAACTGCAGGACCTGAACCATTCCTTGTTTATCTTCGCATATTATGGAATACCATTGCAAACACTATAAGTCTTGCGGAGTACGTATTGTACTCACACACGCTTGTGTGACTTCTTTTTCTAGAGATGGTTGAGGAGGACCCGACAATCGGGTACTTCTATGCAGCGGGTTTTGGAGACGACGACGACGGTGCTTACTAGGGCTTACCGGTTGGTTGCCTGTGGGCGGGCAGAGGCATACTTGCTGGTTTTTGGTGCCTCTATTATCTTGTTTCCGCTGTTGAACTCTTTGTTAATTTGTTGTTCTATTTGGCCGGTCGGCCTCTATGTAATCGCTAAAGTCTAGACTCTTGTATGACTTATGTTTGGACTGCTGTGAGCTGAACCTGTGATGTATGGATTATGATGCCAATGTTGAATGTGTGTGCTAGCAATTGATCGTGGGACTAGCACGGTACACACATAGGGTTCGGGGTCAAACCCGGGTCCGACAGCGGCGATGACAGCCTCGTCCCGGATCATTGGGATCTTGTTGCACTTCTGAAAAAATCTCTTGATAAAATCCCGTAGAGACTCGTTCTTCTTCTAGTGTAGTTGATACAGATCGTGCTCAGAAGACAGCCTCTCGTAGGTTCCCTGAAAATTAGTGATGAACTGCTCCCTGAGTTCTCCCCAGGAACCGATCGACCGCCTCGGGAGCCCTGTCAGCCTTGTCCTCGCCGAGTTAGCTAGCGCGACTAGGAGGTAGTTAGCCAAGGCTTTGCTATCGCCCCCAGCAGCTCGAACTGCCAGGGTATATACGGTGATCCAGGACTCGGGATTTGTTTTGCCGTCATACTTTTCGATCCCTGTGGGCTTAAAACTAGTCGGCCAGTCGACGTCCTGTAGCTCCCGTGTGAAAGCTGGAATGCCTTTGTCTTCATGAGGGCTCTAGCTTCGACCACGGAGGATAAACCGCTCGTGATGGAGACCAAAGCGCTCGTTTTCGTCCTCCAGTCGGCGGCGCTCGTCCTCTTCTCGTTCGTGGCACCGGGCGTTGATGGTATGGCGGATGTCATGTTGTAGGCGTACTCGGAGATCTTGGTTGGGCCGTCGGTCATACTGGTGACGCCGCTGGTTGTCGTTGGAGTTGCCGAGTGACGTTTGCCTTGACTCCTCACGTGGTTGACTTGAGCCAGCCGCCTGGTGCCGTGCTGATGTGGATGAGCCCGCCGTGGGAGATCCCGACCGGTTAGTCGGTACCACGGTGTTACTCAACTGCTGTTGTTGTTGCTGGCAGGCAGCAGCCGTGATCATCGCCTTAATCTTGGTGATAGTTGGGGTGGCCTGGTGATCTGGCCCGAGCTGGAGCGTGTCCAGCAAGGTTGCAGCGGCCACGACATTCTGTTGTGGCGTGACAAAGACGTCGTGGTCGCCGACTTTAGTCTAGAGAATCTACTACTGGGCGACTCACCTAGCCTTGCATAGCCCGTCATTGCGAGCCTCACGATCAGCCTTCTCTTGTTGTTGTAGTCGGCGGGCCTCCTCCTGCTGTTCCTCTTGTAGTCAGCTCACCTCCGATGGTGGTGTTGAGGCCATGAAGATCTGTCGGGACAGAAGAAGATTTGCCAGACTGGAGTCCGAGCTAGTGCTCAAACCGTTATCCGACTTAGAGTCGGACTCCGAATAGTTTATTGGAGTAAGAACGACTACGACCTCTCTAGATCCAATCTGAAATGGCGCTTGGCCATGTCCAAACTGAATCACAGGAGATCGGGTCTACTGCGGGGGATGTAGATCCGCAGTGTCGCTAAATCCATGCGAGAGATTAACAATCTCTCCCCTTCTTGGCCCAACCCTGGCTGGCTCAAGGCCTAGCGCAAGTCGGACGCCGAAGGAAAGAGTTGTCCCAATGCTCGGCGACGTGAAGGATTGTTGCAATAGATCGTTGAAGGAGATGGCGGCGTCCTGTGGGCCGACTGGCACAACATCGGCTAGTTCCTCGGCCGGCTGGATTGGATCTACTTCGGCCAAGTTGAGGTTGCTGATCTGGTTGGCAACGAAATCGAGGCTTCCAAAAGAAATTATGTCTCCAGGTGAGAACTTGTTGCCGTCGACTCCGCTTGTTAGATCCATCGAATTCGTTGATGAAGAGATCGCCGGAGCCCCTACCTGGTGCGCCAACTGTCGATGTTTTACACCGGCAATAATAATACGGGGCTACTCGGCGATAGGAAATCCGATGGATTACAAAGGAACACAGGAGAGTTTTATACTGGTTTAGGCCCTCGATGTGAGGTAATACCCTATGTCCAGTTGTGATGTATTCCTTTGAGGAAATATGGTGGTGGTTCTGATGAACTCTTGTGATCGTCGTCCTTCGCCCTCAGGGGGCACCCTGCCTCCCCTTATATACTGGGGGGTAGGGGTACAAGATGAGGATCCTAGCCGGTTACGGCCAAGGGATTTCCTTCTTAGAGATAGAAACTTATCCGACTAAGACTATGTTTTCCTTATTGTACAAGGCAAAGTCTGCCGAGTGCTATCTTTATCTCTAACTACATGATTCGGCCCATCCTCTATCCGAGTGGCCCATATGTAGGTGGTGAGGTACCTGAGGCCCATGGCCTCCACAGATGGTATCCCGAGTAATAGTCGAGAAAGCTGAGAAGTTCACACCCCACAGTTGAATCCACCACCTGATCTATTCTGGGTAGACCAAATGGATCTTTGGGGCACGCCTTGTTTAGGTCAGTGTAGTCGACGCACATGCGCCATTTACCCTTTTTCTTCCAGACCAGAACTGGGTTTGCCAGCCAGTCCAGGTGGTAGACCTCTTTGATGAACCCGGCTGCGAGGAGCTTGCTTATCTCCTCCCGAATAGCATCTTTCCGATCTTGTGCGAAGCGCCGTAGCCATTGCTTGACCGGCTTGACGTCTGTCTTGACATTGAGGGCGTGCTCGATCACCTCCCTTGGTACGCCTGGCATGTCAGACGGTTCCATGCGAAGATATCCTTCTTGGCTTGGAGGAAGGTGATGAGCGTGCTTTCCTATTTGGGGTCGAGTCTGGTCCTGACTAGAGCAATCTTGGAGCGGTGGAAAGGGTCTAGGGGGATCTTCTTTGTGTCATAGTCTGCTGAAATTCCTGACTTTGCTACTTTTTTCACCAGAACTTGGTCATCCTCTACTTCAGTTGTGATGGCTTGTCGAATGCTGTTGTGTTCGACTGCCGCCTCTTGTGATTGAGCCAACTCGCAGTTCTCCTTGTCGCAGGTGAAGGCTTGCTTGACGTCGCTGTGGAGGGAGAGGACTCCTGCTGGCCCAGGCATCTTGAGCACCATGTAGGTATAGTGCGGTATCACCATGAATTTGGCGAGCGCCGATCGTCCGAGTTTCACGTGGTACGCGGTCTCAAAGTCGGTGACCTCCAAGCAGATGTTTTCTGTGTGGAAGTTATCCAGCGTGCCGAAGGTGACCGGCAAGGCTATCTGCCCAAGGGGTGTTGAAGATAGGTCGGGAATTATCCCGTGGAAGGGTGCAGTACTCGGCCGTAGCTCTGAACGAGGGATTTTCATCTCATCCAGGGTCTTGGCGAAGAGGATATTGAGCGCGTTGCCTCCGTCTATGAGGGCCTTCTTCAACTTGATATTTCTGACGACCGGGTCAAGGACGAGTGGGTAGCATCCTGGGTGTGAGACCCGATCGGGGTGATCTGCGCGGTTGAAGGTGATGGGCGTTTCTGACCAACGCAAATATTGGGGGGCGTCTGCTATAGAGACCGCGTTGATGTCGCGTGCTGTAAGCTTTTGCTTCTGCTTGGACTCGTACGCAAACGGCCCTCCGAAGATGTGGTTGAGCTTGGCCTGGGGATCTTGAAAGTCATCGACCAGGCCCGAATCTGACTTGTCTTTGTCCTTGTCAGCGCCAGATGATGAAGTCTACTCGGAGGCAAACTTCTTGAGCATGAAGCAATCCTTGGCCACGTGCTTGCCCTTGGGATGGAAGGGGCAAGGCCCGTTCATAACCTTCTAGTATTCGTTGTTCCCTGGGGGCTGTGACTGAGTACGCTCCACGTTGGCCACCTCGTTGTCCGACTTCCACTTGCGGCTGCCGAACTTGTTCTGTGATGGCTCGTTATCAGCTTTTGCCTTTTGGTCCTTCTGCCGGGACTCCTTCTTTTCATCGAGGGCTTCAGCAACTACTTCTGCTAAGTCGACATACTTGTTTGCCATATCAAAGAGGGCCCTGACAGAGGCTGGAGGCTTCCGAGTGAATTTGGCGATGAACGGGGGCGCCTTTAACTCCCTTGCGAAAGGCGGCGATGACGACCTCATCCTTGATCATTGGGATCTGGTTGTGCTTCTCGGAGAACCTTTTGATGAACTCACGGAGGGACTCATTCTTCCTCTGGTGCAGCTGATAGAGATTGTGCTCGGAAAATGGCCGCTTGTAAGTCCCTTGAAAGTTGGCTATAAAGCATTCCCGGAATTCCCCCCAGGAGCCAATTGATTGCCTCGGGAGCCCCGTTAGCCATGTCCTTGCTGAGTCGGCTAGGGCGACCGGGAGGTAGTTAGCCATGGCTTTGTGGTCACCTCCGACGGCTCAGATCGCCAGAGTGTATACGGTGAGCCAGGACTCAGGATTAGTTTTGCCGTCGTATTTTTTGATCCCTGTAGGCTTGAAGCCCGATAGCCAGTCAACATCTTGTAGCTCCTGGGTGAAGCTGGTATGCCTTCATCTTCGTGAGGGCTCTGGCTCCGACCGTGGCGGTTAAACCACTCATGGTGAAGACCGAAACGCTCGTGTTCGTCCTCTAGTTGGCGGCGCTCATCATCTTCGTGTTGGCGGCGCCAAGCGTTGATATCTTGGCGGAGATCACGTTGTAGACGGACTCGGAGGTCTTGGTTGAACCGGCGATCGTTTTGGTGACGCTGTCGATTTTTGTAGTTGGTGTTGCCGAGTGATGTTTGTCGCAACTCCTCGTGCAGCTGACTTGAGCTGGCCGCCCAGCGTCGTGCTGATGCGGACGAGATGGCTGACTTATACCGGTTGGTTGGTATAAGTGTTTCGCCCGACTGCTGGTGCTGCTGACATTCGGTAGCTGTAATCATCGCCTTGATCTTGGCTATTGTCGGGGTGGCCTGATGATTAGGCCCGAGCTGGAGTGTACCTAGCAGGGTTGCGGTGGCCACGACGTTCTGTTGTGGCGTGACGAAGATGTTATGGTCGCCGACTCGAGTTTGGAGGATCTGTTGCTGGGCGGTTCGCCCAGCCTTGCGTAGCTCGTCGTTGCGAGCCTCGCGCTCGGCCTCCACCTGTTGCCATAGTCGGCGTATCTCCTCTGCTTGCTCCTCTTGTAGTCGGCGCACCTCCGGTTGGACGGGTTGAAGCCATGAAGATCTCCCGGGGCAAAAGGAAACTCGCTAGACTGGTGTCCGAACTGGTGTTCGAACCATTGTCCGACTTGGAGTCGGAATCTGAGTAATTGATCGGAGTAAGGACGACTCCGACCTCCCTAGATCCAATCTAGAGCGGCTCTAGGCCATGTCCAAACTGAATCGCAGGGGATCGGGTCTACCGTGTGAGATGTAAATCCACAGCGTCGCCGAGTCTGCAAGGGAAATTGATGATCTCCCCCCCTCCTAGCCCAACCTGGGCCAGCTCAAGGCCGAGCGCAAGTCAGACGCTGAAGGAGAGAATTGTCCCGAGACCCGGACAGGTGGTAGATTGCTGCAGCATGTCGACGAGGGTGGCTGCAGCATCTTGTGGGTCGACTGGCGTGGAGTCGGTTGGTTCCTCGGCCGGTTGGATTGGATCTGCGTCGGCCAAGGTGAGGTTGCCGAACATGTCGGTGACGAAGTCAAGGCTTCCGACTTATATTGTATCTCCAGGAGAGAATTTGTTGCCGTTGACTCCTGTTGTTGGATCAATCGAGCTTGTTGATGTAGATCTCGCCGAAGCCCCTACCTAGGGCGCCAACTGTTGATGTTTTACACTGGCAATATGAATATAGGGCTACTCATCGGATTGAAACTCGGTGGACTGCAAAGGAACACGGGGAAGTTTATACTAGTTCAGGCCCTCAATGTGAGGTAATACCCTATGTCCAGTTGTGGTGTTATTCCTTTGAGGATTTGTGTTGGTCTGCCCTCATGGGGCGCCCTGCCACCCCTTATATACTAGGGGATAGGGGTACAAGGTAGGAGTCCCAACCGGATTACGGCCAAGGGATTTCCTCTTAGAGATATAACTTACCCAACTAGGACTATATATTCCTTGTCGTACAAGACAAAGTCTGTCGGGTGCTACTATATCTCTAATTACAAGGCTAGGCCCATCCTCTGTTCGAGTGGCCCATATGCTTGTCATGAGGTAACCGGGGCGCATGGCCTCCACAATGTCATCCTAGGGATGGATTGGTTGATTCGGCACAAAGGAGTGATCAACTGCGCCGACCGCACCGTTACAGTAACCAGCCTGGACGAAAGGCAATTACCTTCAAGTCGTCGGTGCCACAGAGGTAGGATGCAAGCCTAAATCAGGTCGCTATAGAGCAACAGTCAGAAAGTGGGAAGAAGCCAGATCAGAAAATAGAAAAAATCCCGATAGTGAGGGAGTACCCGGATGTGTTCCTGGAAGATCTACCGGGGATGCCACCAGAAAGGGAAATTGAGTTCAGAATTGATTTGGCACTAGGAACAGTGCCTATTTACAAAAGGCCGTATAGAATGGCACCAAACGAGAAGGCCGAAGTCAAGAAGCAAGTTGATGACCTGCTACAGAAGGGTTACATCCGACCAAGCACATCGCCTTGGGGTGCACCGGTCATCTTCGTGGAGAAGAAAGACAAAACAAAGTGGATGTGCATGGATTATCATGCACTAAACGATGTCACAATCAAGAACAAGTATCCCTTGCCAAGGATTGATGATCTCTTCGATCAATTGGAGGGTGCCACCATCTTCTCCAAGATAGACCTGCGATTAGGCTATCACCAGCTGAGGATCCGAGAAGAGGGTATTCCGAAGACAGCTTTCACCACTCGGTATGGGCTGTACGAGTGCACCGTTATGTCCTTCGGATTGACAAATGCACCAGTTTTCTTTATGAATCTGATGAACAAGGTGTTCATGGAGTTTCTGGACAAGTTCGTGGTGGTTTTCATTGATGACATCCTTATCTACTCGAAATCAGCAGAAGAACATGAGCAACATCTCCGGTTAGTTCTCGAGAAGCTGAGAGAGCACCAGTTGTATGCCAAGTTTAGCAAGTGCGACTTCTGGTTGAAAGAAGTACAGTTCCTCGGGCACGTTATCACCACCCAAGGAGTTGCTATGGATCCAACAAATGTGGAGTCTGTTACCAATTGGAAACCGCCCAAGATAGTGATACAAGTGTGGAGCTTTCTTGGACTCACGGGCTATTACCGCTGGTTCATTGAAAACTTCTCAAAGATTGCAAGACCCATGACTCAATTGTTGAAGAAAGATGTAAAGTTTGTTTGGACAGCAGAGTGCAACCACAGCTTTGAAGAACTCAAAAGGAAGTTAGTATCAGCACCAGTCCTGATCTTGCCAGATCCCAAGAAAGACTTCCAGGTATACTACGATGCCTCTCGCCAAGGGTTAGGATGCATGCTGATGCAAGAAGGCAGAGTTGTAGCCTATGCGTCACGCCAGTTGCGCCCCCATGAGGACAACTACCTGACACACAACCTAGAATTGGCTGTAGTGGTTCATGCTTTGAAGATTTGGTGGCATTACCTCATCGGTAACCATAGTGAGATCTACACTGACCACAAGAGTCTGAAATACATATTTACCCAGCCTGACCTGAATCTCCGTCAAAGAAGATGGCTGGAACTGATTAAAGATTATGATGTGGGAATACACTACTACTCGAGAAAAGCCAACATCGTGGTAGACGCCCTGAGCAGGAAAATTTAATGCAACACCGCTCAAGTAGAGACGTTGTGCAAGGAAGTGCAACATGAGTTCGAACGTCTAAATTTGGGCATCGTTGACCCTGGATTTGTGGCAGCCCTAGAGGCCCAGCCCACACTCCTTGACCAGGTTCGTGAGGCACAAGCGAATGATCCAGAGATTAAAGAGCTCCAGAAAAACATGAGAGTTGGAAAAGCCCAAGGTTTCATGGAAGATCAAAACGGGATAGTCTAGATGGGAGAAGGACTGTGCATCCTAGAAAACAAGGAAATCAAAGACTTAATACTCCAGGAAGCTCATGAGACGCAGTACTCCATTCATCCTGGAAGCACTAAAATGTACCAAGACCTCAAGACAAAGTTTTGGTGGGCCAGCATGAGAAGAGAAATCGTGAAATTTGTGGCACTTTGTGATGTGTGTCGGCGAGTCAAAGAAGAACACCAACGGTCTGCAGGATTTTTACAACCGCTCAGAGTCCCAGAGTGGAAGTGCGAAGAGATTGGGATGGACTTCATCACCGGTTTGCCCGCCCAACTTTAGGATACGACTTGATCTGGGTGATCGTGGATCGGCTCACCAAGGTCGCCCATTTTATCCTAGTGCATACAACATGCTTGGGCAAGAGGCTGGCAGAACTCTACATGGCCCGCATAATGTGTTTACACGGAGTACCCAAGAGGATTGTATCTGGCCGCGGTAGCTAGTTCACTTCCAAGTTCTGGCAGAAGCTGCAAGAAGAACTGGGAACTCGACTGAACTTCAGCACAACGTACCATCCACAAACAGACGGACAGACTGAAAGTGTCAATCAGATATTGAAGGATATGTTAAAGGCTTGTGCCCTGGATTTCGGTGGGACTTGGGATAAGAGTCTACCCTACGCAGAGTTCTCGTATAACAACAGCTACCAAGCCAGTCTGCAGATGGCCCCATTTGAAGCTCTGTATGGCAAGAAGAGCTATATTCGGGACCGATGCACTCAAAGAGGCGGAAGAGAAAGTGGCCATTATCCAGAAACGATTAAAGACAGCTTAGTCAAGACTGAAGAGTTACGCTGACAACCATTGCAGAGATCTAAGTTTCGAGGAAGGAGACTATGTGTACCTTCGTGTCACACCACTTCATGGGGTACACAGGTTCCAAACCAAAGAGAAGTTAACCCCGCATTTTGTGGGACCCTACCAAGTGCTATCTCGTAAAGGTGAAGTTGCATACCAGTTGGATCTTCCAACATCAATGGCAAGTATACACGACGTGTTCCATGTGTCACAAGTGAAGAAATGCCTGAGGGTACCAGTAGAACAGGCTGATCTGGAATAGATTGAGATCTAGCAAGACCTCACCTATGTGGAAAGGCCGATTCGGATTTTGGAGATCAGTGAAAGGAACACCCGAAGCCAGGTGATCAGGTTCTGCAAGGTACAGTGGAGCCATCATTCAGAGGAAGAAGCCACATGGGAATGAGAGGATGAATTGAAGTCCGCCCATCCTGCACCTCTTTGCTAGGACGTCCAAATCTCGAGGACAAGATTCCGTTTAAGGGGTTAAGTTTGTCACACCCTGAATTTTTCCCCTTAAAAAGAACCACACAAAATATATTAAAGAAAAAGCCCAAAGAAATTATCTAAAAGGCCAAGGGAATTAATTAAATAAGTAAAATGCAAAATAATAAATTACCAGGGTTGGAAATATTTTTCCTATATTCTCCTTGCCAAAATACACTAACAAGAATTTTACTAGAATTTTTAGAGCACCAGAAGTATTTTTAATAAATCAAAATGAATTATCGGAATTAAAATCCTCCTGGATTCTCTTTTTCTTTTCTTTTTCTTTCCCTTTTCTCTTTTCTTTCTTTTTCTTCCTGCCGGGCCACTAGCCTAGTCCTGTTCCTCGGCCTGCCACAGCCCACGGCACGCGCGCCTCCCTGTGGACCCTATCTATCAGCTAAGGCCACGCGCGCCTCTCCTCTTTCTGCCGCGTGCGCCCCGCCCGTTAGCTCCAGCACCGCGCCTCTCTTTTCCCCCACGCCGCCGATAGCCGGGACCTACTCGCCAGCGCCCGCTCGCCCGCGTCTCTCTCCCTTCCGCCGACATGTGGGACCAGGGCCCACATGTTGGACCCGTCGTTAACCTCCAGCCGAAATAGCCGGAGGGGATCCGCTCACCCCCGCTGTGCGATTGCACCTCGGCCCACGATCTCCCGCCCTCACACGTGGTTCAAACAACGCAGATGCAGTCGCCTATCTGTTCCCCACCTTCTCTGCTTTCTTCGCACACACCCGCGGACGAATTTCGCCGATCCTGCCATCGCCGCCGCCCCACTTTCTTGTGAAATTCGGCCAACCCGGCCATGAACTCCCACAGCCGAGTACATAAAAACGCTCCCCGTGCTCTGCCCTCACTTTCCCCTTAGTTACCCTCATCTGCCGAGTACCCTAACCCCCTCCGCGCGAAGTTCCTGAACCACCGCCGTGCTCCACCAACTCTAGTCGTACATCGCCGTCGCTACAGCCGCCTTTGACTACCACGCTCGTGCTCGCTAGCTTCATTGCGCCCTGCTGCATCTTGTTCCGCCGCTGGCCACCTTGGATTCCCGCCAGAACTCCATTCTCTCCATCGTCCCTTTCGGCAAGCCTCTCTGCCGGTCGTCGGCTAGGGATTTCTGTCGACCCACTCGGTCCTTTTCTCTCCTAACGCGCTCTACACCTTCGCCTGGTTCTCCTACACCTCGTCCACGCCTCCGTCATTGCCTTGCGCCGCCGGAACGCCATTGCCGTCGTCTACCCAAACCTTGCCACCACCAATCCCCTCTGCTCGCTGCTGTTCGCCGCTCTCTGTCCGTCGCCGCACCTCGGTGAGCACCCCGTCGCATTCCTCACCTCCTCCGCTGCTCGCCGCTGCCTCCGCCGCGCCGGATGGTCATCGGCGGCGACCATCAGGCCATGCGCGCCATCGCTGTGCCGCGTGTGCCAGTGGAGCTCGGTTCTATCTTGATATGAGCCGTCCGATCTCCCTCGGCAGATCGGGGTCGCTCATGCACTTGGTTCACCGTGCGCCGTACTCTCATGCACCACTGACCCGTGGGTCCCGCATGTCGGCACTGGCTCCATGGTCCACTGATGCATTAAATCCTGGTTAATGCATAATAAGTCATTTAGAAATTATTTTTGCACAGGAAAATCACAGTAAAACTTCTAAAATTCATAACTAATTCATACGAGCTCCGATTAATTCCATCAAAATTTCATTAAATCCAAAAAATGCCAAGAATCTATTAAAAATACTTTCAGCCCCTGTTTAGTATCCACATGTACTATTTTTAATTATTTGTGCATTGTTTGCTATAGAATCCGATGCAGTCGACCCTCCAGTTTACTACGAAGTCGTTCCTGAATTCGCTGAGCCGGAGCAAAGCAAGTTACATCGTTTCCTCGATCATATTGTGCCCATTTATTGCAAAATGTTTGTTTTAAATTAATAAACATGCATTATTTCCTTATTTCATGTGGGAAGGTTGACCTATATGGATGCAATTTTAATTGCTATGGCTTGATTCCTCCTATATACCTTTGTAGCTAGGTAATAATATGACTAGAGCATATGATTAGAATGTTTAGCCATGCTTAGAGACTATTAGCTCACATGGGGAATTAAATGCTCTTATTTACATTTATTGTTCAACTCTATGTTCGGAAATGGAACTTCAGATATATTCATATTAAACTACTAAAATTGGACCAAAATGGTGGGCTGTGGGTGCATGGTTTTATTCATCACACCCATGGCAATTAAGGACTGGTTCGTGGGAGCCCCTTGGGTAATTAATCGTACATTCCACAAGCCAGCATGGGCAACGGTTGGACTTGTAGCATCTTTTCTCCCTCTCCAAGGCACCGTTGGTGAGAATGGGCGTGATGGAGTTGGGTCGGCACGGGGTCGGGTTGATCGGCTTCCGGATCAATTGGGGCGCAAGGGGGGGGGGGTAGCCTGGCCGATATAGGGTGTCCTGTTGGTAGGTGCAACCTCAGCGTGGTGTGGATGGTTAGGGAGAGGTTACGTGAATGGTCCTGTCACAGCTTCTCGCGGGGTGTCATGGTAACACGCCGGCACACAGGAACATGTGTGGGGCTATGTCTTGTGGGTACAGTTGTACACCTCTGCCTAGAGTAAAATCTATTCGAATAGCCACACCCGCGGTCATGGGCATTTTGGTCAAGACTCACAGTGATTAGTCTCCCTAAAATAAATTGACTTAAAATTTGCTATAGTGATAGGATGGATGGTTGGGCCTGGTTAACATGGTGTAACGTTGATTAGTGGAAGATTAATATTGTTCAATTAATCAACCTTTTACTGTTTGTGAACTACTATTGTTTGCAGTTGCTTTTACACAAATAAACCCCTAGCCTATCTTTGTCTCCTATGCATTGTGCATATTTGCGGGTGTGACTAGTTGAGTACTGTGGGTGGTACTCAGTCTTGCTCCCTTTCCCCTCTCAGTGGTGGAGTACCTGTCCGACGAGGAGCATCAGGAGGACTAGGTTAGATCCACCATGAAGACGCCTGTGGAATGGAAGCCTCTGCTTGGCCAGCTATATATAGGCTTTATTTATATTTACCGCTTCATTTATATAAGACAATTTTATTCTGTTTGTAAGATGCACTCTGTATGGCAACTTGGTATTGTGTACCCTGGCTTTCCAGGACAGGGATTTAATACACAGGAATGTTCAGAATTCTGGTTACGAATTTCTAGGTGTTACACGTCTTGTGGCAATTCAATGAAGCCACAAATGAGTTGGCAAACATGGGATCCAAGAGAGAAGAGGCGGTCTTGACTGGAGTCTTTGTCGAACATCTAATAGAGCCTTCAGTGGACAAGAAGCTAGAGCCCGCCCAGCTAGACATTGAACACAATCCAAAGGCGGCCGCAATACTCATCATTTTTCAAGATTGGAGTGCTCCGCTCATACGTTATCTACTGGAAGAAGAGCTCCCCAAAGATTGCAATGAAGCCAAGCGTATCAAACATCAAAGTAAAAACTTTTCGGTAGTTGGAGAGGATCTTTATCGTTGAAGCACATCTAGAGTCTTAATGCACTGCATTACACCTAAGGAAGGCAAACAGATTTTATAATCTATCAACTTAGGCATATGCAGCAATCAAGCAGCATCCAGGACTCTAGTCAGCAAAGCCTTCTGACAAGGATTCTTCTAGCCAACTGCTGTCACTAATACTGAAGCACTCATTTGGTCATGTGAGGGCTGTCAGTTTTTCACTCAGCAAAGACGTCTACCTGCACAGGAGTTGTAGACTATTCCAATCTCTTGGTTGTTAGCTATTTGGGGGCTCGATGTGGGTGCCATGGGCCCCGGGTACCTCATGACAAGCATATGGGCCACTCGGATAGAGGATGGGCCTAGCCTTGTAATTAGAGATATAGCTAGATTCGGCTGACTCTACCTTGTATAGAAAGGAATATACAGTCCTAGTCGGGTGCGTTATATCTCTAAGGGGAGATCTCCTAGTCATAATCCGATGGGGACTCCTACCTTGTAACCTTGTCCCCCAGTATATAAGGGGAGGCAGGGCGCCCCATGAGGGCAGAAGAGCACTCATAAGCTCACGGCCATACGGTTCATCAGAATCGCCACCATAATTCTTCAAAGGAATACATATAAACTGGACGTAGGGTATTACCTCACGTTGAGGACCTGAACCAGTATAAAAATCTCCTTGTGTTCCTTTGCAATCCACCGAGTTTCCATCCGCCGAGTAGCCCCATATATTTATTGCCGGTGTAAAACATCGACACTCGACATGGTCGGGCCGTTCAAGAAAACGCTAGGAGGGTTCACGCATCTTTTCGTCATGGTCGACAAGTTCACCAAGTGGATTGAGGTTAAGCTAGTTGCAACTATCACTGTGGCAAGAGCAAATGACTTCATACTGAGTATAATCTACAGAATGGAGTTCCTATTCAAATCATCATGAACAATGGCACTCAGTTCACAAATGGCATGTTCAATGATTTCTATAAAGATTTCGGTATCAAGATCTGTTATGCTTCAGTGGCGCAACCCCGGAGCAATGGGCAGGTGGAACGAGCCAATGGATATGGTCTTCAAGGCATCAAGACAAGGGTATTTGACCGACTTTGCCCATACGCAAGACGGTGGTGTGGAGGCCATGGGCCCCGGGTACCTCATTACCAGTACATGGGCCACTCGGATAGAGGATGGGCCAAACCATGTAATTAGAGATAAGATAGCAACCGGCAGGCTGTACCTTGTATAATAAGGAAACATAGTCTTAGTCGGATAGGATTCTATCTCTAAGAAGGAAATCCCTTGGTTATATCCGACTGGGATCCTTATCATGTACCCCTGTCCCCTAGTTTATAAAGGGAGGCAGGGCGCCCCTCATGGCAAGCACAACAAGAGCAACCAGATCATCGATCTACATACACCTCAGAGGAATAACACCTCAACTGGACGTAGGGTATTACCTCATCTTGAGGGCCTGAACCAGTATAATCCTCTTGTGTTCCTCTGCAGTCCACCGAATTCACCCTCGCCGAGTAGCCCCATAGTTTTATTGCCAGTGCAAAGCATCGATAGTTGGCGCGCCAGGTAGGGGCTCGCCGGCAAATTCTTCATCAGCAGATTCGATGGATTCAATCAACGGAGTCAAGGGCACCAAGCTCTCCCCTGGAGACACCATCACCTTCGGGAGCCTAGATTTCGTTGCCGATCTACTCGGCAATCTCACCTTGGCTGAAGCAGATCCGATCTTACCAGCCGAGGGACCAGCCGACATTGCGCCAGTCGGCCCACGGGACGCCGCCATCTCCTTCGACGACCTACTACGGCGGTCCCTTACATCGCCGAACATCGGGACAACCCTCCCCTTCGGCGTCCGGCTCGCGCTAGGCCTCGAGCCAGCGTGGGTTGGGCCAAGAGGGGGAGAGATCGTCAGTCTCCAGCACGGGTTCGGCGACGCTACCTCGCAGCAGACCCGATCTCTAGCGGTTTAGTTTGGACACGATCAAGCACCGTTTCAGATTGGATCCAGAGAGGTCGGAGTCGTTCTTACTCCGATAAATTACTCGGAGTCCGACACCAAGTCGGATAGCGTTTCGAGCGCCAGCTCGGACTCTACTCTGGCAAGCTTCCTCCTCCCCCGCGAGATCTTCATGGCTTCAACACCACCTTCCAAGGTGCGCCGACTACAAGAGGAGCGACAAGAGGAGGCACGCCGGTTACAACAAGAGGAGGCCAACCGCGAAGCCCGCAATAACGAGCTACGACAAGCTGGGCGAATCGCTCAGTGACAGATCCTCCAAACCAAAGTTGGCGACCACGACGTCTTCGTCACACCACAACAGAACATTGTGGCCGCAGCAACTCTGCTGGACACCCTCCAACTCGGGCCGGATCACCAGGCCACTCCGACTATCGCCAAGATCAAGGCGATGATCACAGCTGCTGCCTGTCAGCAGCAACAGCAGTCGGACAACGCTAATACACCGACCAACCGGTCGGGTTCTCCGGCGCCAGGCTCATCTGCATCAACGCGACGCTGGGCAGCCAGCTCCAGTCGGCAACACGAAGAGTCCCGGCAAACAACGCTTGGCAATACCAACAATAACAACCGGCGACGTCGCCTGTACGATCGCCGACCCAATCAAGACCTCCGAGTGCGACTGCACCGAGACCTTCGTCACACCATAAACGCTCGACGCGAAGAACGCGAAGAAGATGAACACCGCCGACTAGAAGACGAAAACGAGCGCTTCGGTCTCCACCACGAGCGACTACATCGCCAAGATCGGAGTCGGAGCCCTCACGAAGACGAAGGCATCCCAGCCTTCACTTGGGAGCTACAGGACGTCTTGTGGCCGACTGGCTTTAAGCCCACCGGGATCGAAAAATACGACGGCAAGACAAACCCCGAGTCCTGGCTCACCGTCTACACCCTAGCAGTTCGTGCTACTGGGGGCAACAGCAGAGTCATGGCTAACTACCTCCCAGTCGCGCTAGCCGACTCGGTGAGGACATGGCTGACAGGCCTCCCGAGGCGGTCAATTGGTTCCTGGGGACAACTCAGGGAGCGGTTCATCGCTAACTTTCAGGGGACCTACGACAGACCCGCTTCGGAGCATGATCTTTATCAACTGCACCAGAAGAAAAACGAGTCTTTGCGCGAATTCATCAAGAGGTTTTCCGAGAAGCGCAACCAAATCCCAACTGTCAAAGACGAAGCCGTCATCGCCGCCTTTCGTAAAGGGGTAAAAGACGCTCCACTTATCACGAAATTCACTCGGAAGCCACCATCCACAGTCCGGGCACTCTTCGACATGGCCAACAAATACGCCGACTCGGCCGAAGCGGTCGCGGAAGCCCTCGACGAGAAGAAGGAGCCCCGACAAAAAGAACAGAAGGCAAAAGCCGACAACGAGCCGTCTCAAAACAAGTCTGGCAGCCGTAAGCGGAAGCCGGACAACGAGGTGGCCAACATGGAGCGCAGTCGATCACGGCCCCAGCGGAACAACGACTACCAGAAAGTCATGAGCGGGCCATGCCCCTTCCACCCCAAGGGAAAGCACGCGGCCAAAGACTGCTATATGCTCAAAAAGTTTGCCTCCAAGCAGACTTCATCGTCTGGCACCGACAAGGGCAAAGACAAGCCAGACTCGGTTCCGGCTGACGATTTCCAAGATCCTCAAGCCGAGCTCAACCACATCTTCGGGGGGCCACTCGCGTACGAGTCCAAGCGCAAACAGAAGCTTTCAGCACGCGACATCAACACGGTCTCCACGGCCGACACCCCCCAATACCTGCGCTGGTCAGAGATGGCCATCACCTTCAATCGCGCAGATCACCCAGATCGGGTCTCCCACCCGGGACGCTATCCACTCGTCCTGGACCCAGTCATCAAAAACATCAGGCTGAAGAAAACCCTCATAGACGGAGGCAGCGCGCTCAATATCCTGTTCGCCAAAACTTTGGACGAGATGAAAGTTCCTCGTTCAGAACTACGGCCGAGCACTGCGCCCTTCCACGGGATAATTCCCGGCCTGTCATCAACTCCACTCGGGTAGATAACCTTGCCGGTAACCTTCGGCACGCGGGATAATTACCGCATAGAAAATGTCTGCTTCGAGGTCGCCGACTTCAAGACTGCATACCACGCGATACTCGGACGACCGGCACTCGCCAAATTCATGGCGGTACCGCACTATACATACATGGTGCTGAAGATGCCCGGACCAGCAAGAGTCCTCTCCCTCCGCAGCGACGTAAAGCAAGCCTTCACCTGCAACGAGGAGAGCTACGAACTGGCCCAATCACAAGAGGCGGCGGTCGGGCGCGACAGTATTCGGCAAGCCGCCACAACAGAAGTCGAGCAAGATCAAATTCCGGCGAAAAAGGCAGCGAAGTCAGGAATTTCAGCGGACTCTGACACAAAGAAGATCCCCCTGGACCCTTCCGATCCCTCCAAGACTGCCCTAGTCGGGACCGGACTCGACCCCAAATAGGAAGACGTGCTCGTCACCTTCCTCCAAGCCAACAAAAATATCTTTGCGTGGAAACCGTCCGACATGCCGGGCGTACCAAGGGAGGTGATCGAGCACGCCCTAAACGTGAAGACAGACGCCAAACCAATCAAACAACGACTGCGGCGCTTTGCTCAAGACCGCAAAGATGCTATCCGGGAGGAAATTACCAAGCTCCTCGCAGCCGGGTTCATCAAAGAGGTCTACCACCCGGATTGGCTGGCAAACCCAGTTCTGGTCCGGAAGAAAAACGGTCAATGGCGCATGTGCGTCGACTACACCGACCTCAACAAAGCGTTCCCCAAGGACCCATTTGGTCTTCCCCGGATAGATCAGGTGGTTAATTCCACGGTAGGGTGCGACCTACTCAGCTTTCTCGACTGTTACTCGGGATACCATCAAATCAGCTTGAGGGAAGAAGACTGCTTGAAGACATCTTTCATCACACCGTTTGGAGCGTACTGCTATATCACAATGCCGTTCGGTCTGAAGAACGTGGGCGCAACCTATCAAAGGGCTATTCAGCGGTGTCTGCATACTCAGATCGGACGCAACGTGGAAGCCTAGATCGACAATGTGGTGATCAAGGCCAAGTCCAAAGAAGACCTCATCGCTGACTTGGAAGAAACCTTCCAAAACCTTCGAAGATTCAAGATGAAGTTGAACCCGGAAAAATGTGCCTTCGGTGTTCCATCCGGAAAGTTACTTGGCTTCATCGTCTCGCACCGCGGCATTGAGGCCAACCCGGAGAAAGTCAACGCCATCAGGCACATGGCACCCCCGACTAACCTCAAAGACGTCCAGAAGCTGACAGGCTGCATGGCGGCACTCAGCCGGTTTATCTCCCGACTGGGCGAACAGGGCATGCCCTTCTTCAAGCTACTCAAAAAGACCGACAATTTCCAATGGACTCCGGAAGCTCAGCGAGCCTTCAAAGACTTCAAACAATTCCTCACATCACCCCCCATGTTGGCGTCACCTCTGCCACACAGGTAGTCAGCACGGTGCTGGTGGTTGAGCGATCCGAACAGGGTCATATTCAAAAAATACAACGGCCAGTCTACTTCGTCAGCGAGGTCCTTGCCGACTCCAAAACGAGATATCCGCAAGTCCAGAAGCTGCTATATGGCCAGAAGCTGGTGCATTATTTCCAAGCACACCAAGTCACGGTGGTCATAGCATTTCCACTCGGGGATGTCCTTCATAATCGCGAGGCCACCGGCCGAATCGCTAAATGGGCACTCGAGCTGATGGCATTTGACATCACCTTTCAGCCACGAACAACAATCAAATCTCAAGCTCTAGCCGACTTCGTGGCCGAGTGGACAGAAGTCCAACTGCCTACACCAACAGCAAAGCTAGAATAATGGACAATGTACTTCGACGGTTCTCTACGGATCGGTGGCGCCGGGGCCGGAGTCATATTGACGTCCCCCACTGGCGAAAAACTGAAGTACGTTCTACAAATCCACTTCCCAGCTTCCCACAACGTCGCCGAGTATGAGGCACTTGTCCACGGGCTCTGCATCGCTATATCACTCGGCATACGTCGACTGGTTGTGCGCGGAGATTCTCAACTCGTGGTAAACCAAGTCATGAAAGACTGGACCTGTCTCGACGATACCATGGCGGCATACTGTCAGGAGGTCCGCAAGCTGGAAAACAAGTTCGACGGGTTGGAAATCACACATGTCCTGCACCAATACAACGACGCGGCAGACGAGCTGGCCAACATGGGATCCAAGCGAGAAGCAGTTCCAACCGGAATCTTTGTCGAGCAACTCATGGAGCCATCAGTCAAGAAGAAACCGGCACCAGATCAGTCGGGAGGCGAGCCTACCCCGACCACAGATGATGTGTTGCACATATGTCAAGACTGGAGGACTCCTGTTGTCAAATTTCTCACGGACAACGAACTCCCAGAAGATCGCAGTCAAGCCGAGCAGATAAAGCGTCGAAGCAAAAGCTTCCTGCTAGTCGGAGAAGACCTGTACCGAAGGAGCGCATCCGGTGTCCTCATGCGCTGCGTCACCACCGAGGAGGGCAAGCAGATTCTGCACTCAACCCACTCGGGCATATGTGGCAACCACGCAGCATCCAAGACGTTAGTCGGAAAGGCTTACCGGCAGGGATTTTTCTGGCCCACAGCAGTAACAGACGCCAAAGACATCGTTCGCAAGTGCGAAAGTTGCCAGTTCTACGCAAGACAAACAAATCTCCCAGCCTAGGAACCCCAAACTATCCCCATCTCCTGGCCATTTGTAGTATGGGGGCTCGACATGGTCGGGCCTTTCAAGAAAGCGCCAGGGGGGTTCACACATTTATTCGTCGCGGTGGATAAGTTCACCAAGTGGATTGAGGCTAAACCCATCGCAACAATTACAGCGGCACGAGCTAAGGACTTCATCATGAGCATATTATACCAGTTCGGAGTCCCTAACCACATCATCACCGACAACGGTACCTAGTTCGCGGCGGGCGTATTCCAAGACTTCTGCGACGACTTCGGCATCAAGATCTGCCATGCATCCGTGGCACACCCGCGGAGCAACGGGCAGGTTGAACGAGCCAACGGCATGGTCTTACAAGGCATCAAGGCTAGGATATTCGACCGACTACAACCATACGCGGGCCGGTGGGTACAAGAACTCCCATCCGTTCTCTGGTCTCTTAGAACCACGGTTAGTCGAGCGACAGGGCAATCCCCTTTCTTTCTGGTCTACGGTGCCGAGGCTATGTGTGGAGGCCATGGGCCCCGGATACCTCATGACAAGCATTTGGGCCACTCGGATAGAGGATGGGCCTAGCCTTGTAATTAGAGATATAGCTAGATTCGGCAGACTTCGCCTTGTATAGAAAGGAATATACAGTCCTAGTCGGGTGCGTTATATCTCTAAGGGGAGATCTCCTAGTCGTAATCCGATGGGGACTCCTACCTTGTAACCCTGTCCCCCAGTATATAAGGGGAGGCAGGGCGCCCCATGAGGGCGGAAGAGCACTCATAAGCTCAAACGGCTAGACGGTTCATCAGAATCGCCACCATAATTCCTCAAAGGAATACATACAAACTGGACGTAGGGTATTACCTCACATTGAGGGCCTGAACCAGTATAAAAATCTCCTTGTGTTCCTTTGCAATCCACCGCGTTTCCATCCGCCGAGTAGCCCCATATTTATATTGCCGGTATAAAACATCGACAGTTGGCGCGCCAGGTAGGGGCTTCGGCGCGATCTACATCTACAAGCTCGATGGATCCAGCAACCGGAGTCGACGGCGGCAAACTCTCCCCCGGAGATACAATTGCATTCAGAAGCCTCGACTTCGCCGCCGACCAGATCGGCGATCTCACCTTGGCCGACTCGCACTCGATCCGATCTGCCAGGGAACCGGCCGACTCAGCGCCAGTCGGTCCACACGACGCTGCAGCAACCCTCATCGACTTGCTGCACAATCTTCATCTTGTCCGGGTCCCGGGACAACTCTTCCCTCCGATGTTCGACTCGGACTCGGCCTTGAGCCGGCCAAGATCGAGCTAAGAAGGGAAGAGATCATCAATCTCCCGTTCGGACTCGGCAACGCCGCGGATATCTTCGAACAACATCCGACGCGGCAACGCGATCCCCTAGTGTTCGACTCGGAAACGGCCCAGAGCCGCTCGAGATCGGATCTAGGGAGGTCGGGGTTACAATCACCTCCATCAACTATTTCGACTACGACTCTCAGTCGGATTCTGTCTCCAAGTCGGACACCAGCTCGGCAAGCTTCACTCCGCCATGAGAAATTTTCATGGCATCCAGAGGCTCTACTCCTACTCAGGAATCACGCCGACTACACGAGCCACAAGAGGAGGAGGCCTGCCGACTGCAAGAACAACAGGAGGAAGAAGCAAGACGCCTGCATGCCCGCAACGATGATCTACGCAGGGCTGGGCGAACCGCTCAGGAGCAAATCCTCCAAACCCGAGTCGGCGACCACGATGTCTTCGTTACTCCCCAACAGAACATCGTGGCTGCTGCAACCCTACTGGACACAGTCCAGCTTGGGCCTGATCATCAGGCCACCCCGACGATCGCAAGGATAAAAGCCCTGCTTACCGCTGCTGCATGTCAGCAGCACCAACAGTCGGGTGATACCCTCATACCGACCAACCGGTTGACATTCCCAACGGCGGTCTCATCTACCTCAAAGCGACGCCGAGCGGCTGGCTCCAGTCAGCTGCATACGGAGGCACGTCAGGCGTCACTCGGCAGCCCCAATGACAACCGGCAACGTCAAAGCAACCATCGGGATAATCAGGACCTTCGAGGCCGACAACGACGTGATCTTCGGCAGGACATCAACGCTTGACACCGCGAACGAGAAGATGATGAACAACGCCAACCGGAAGACGAGAACGAGCGTTTCGGCCTCCACCACGAGCGGTTTCGCCGCCGTAGTCGGGGTCGGAGTCCTAATGAAGATGAAGGAGTACCGGCCTTCACCCAGGAGCTACAACAGGCCGACTGGCCATCGGGTTTCAAGCCTACAGGAGTCGAAAAATATGACGGCAAGACCAATCCCGAGTCTTGGCTCACGGTCTATACTACGGCAATCCGAGCAGCTGGAGGAAATCACAAAGTCATGGCTAACTACCTCCCAGTCGCTTTAGCCAACTCAGCGAGGACATGGCTAACAGGACTTCCCAAGCAATCAATCGGCTCATGGGCAGAACTCCGAGAACGCTTCATCGCCAACTTCCAGGGAACTTACGAGAGATCATCTTCCGAGTATGACTTATATCAGTTGCATCAAAGGAAGAACGAGTCTCTTCGTGACTTCATCAAGAGGTTCTCTGAGAAGAAAATTCAATCCCGAACATCAAGGACGAGGTCGTCATCACCGCCTTTCGAAAAGGAGTCAAAGACACCTCGTTCATCGATAAATTCACTCGGAAGCCTCCCAACTCTGTCAAGGCTCTATTCGACATGGCGAACAAATACGCCGACTCAGCCCACGCTGTTGCTGAGGCCCTTGAAGATAAAAAGGCATCCTGACAGAAGAAGCGGGAGGGCACCAACGACGCGGTCCCGACTAAAGCCGGGAATCGCAAACGCAAGTCAGACGGCTTCATTGTGGCAGTCGGTCACAATCGTCTTCGACTTTCAACAACTGAAGATTATTAGAACAACAAGTGACATGCTCGGGGGCTCACAAGCTCAAACTCAAGGATGGCATCCCCACTCCGAAATACCAAACAGCTAAGTCGCTTCCTGATAAATATTTCTTCACTCGGCCTTGCCAATGCCGCTTACATTTAATAGGTGCACAAGCTGCACTCTTCTCTGTTTTTGCTCTTAAATGATTGCAAAAGTACTCAAGTAGCATAAATCCTGATCCATGAAACTTTGCTCCATGAAAGACGAACTCAAGTCACCCAAAACGCGTGTCTGGGAAAGAGCCATGAGCCAACTCCTGACGCTAGGGGGCTATGACTAGTCGGACAGAGTGCTTAAACGTAAGGGGTCAACTACTCGGGGAAATTAATATCAATAAGAGGAAGAACATGAATTTACATATATTGTAAAATACATTTTATTCGGATGATTGTTTTCATCATCAGATGCTACTCATCCGATATCTTTATATTGCAGGCCCAGCTCCGGATACGTGTGACAGGAACTCAGGGCTACGGACCTATCTCCTATGCTTGGGGGCTGGACAAGTCTACCAAAATATACTCGGGATGCTCCATGAGGGCTACTTACCGAGTACTTGCGACAGTCGGGACGTCATCTTCCCCGGCTACGCTCCATGTGAGCTAACAACCGACTTCTGGCACTAGTCGGGGGTCGTATGTCACTCGGCTGGGTGAGGTACGCCCCATGAGGGTCGCTAGCCGAATCCTATGCTAATGCAAGGTTCGGGTACCTCGCTTGGCTATAACTCTGTTGGGTAGGGTATGCCCCATGAGGGTCGCTAGCCGAATCCTATGCTAATGCAAGGTTCGGGTACCCTGCTCGGCTCTCCTGAAGTCAGAGAAGGCTTACATCGTCAAAGCGCATCCGGAGTTCTCATGCACTGTGTCACACCTGAGGAGGGCAAGCAGATCCTGCAACACACCTGCTCGGGCACCTATGGCAACCAGGCTGCATCCAGAACATAAGTCGGAAAGGCTTGCAAATAAGGATTTCTTTGGCTGATTGTGGTTACCGACACCAAAAAACTCATCCTGACATGCGATGGATGATACTTCTATAGAGCTATGCTGGGTAGGTCGGTTCAAGCCGGCTTATTTGGTAGCAGCCACCAAGATATGAGTTCCTACAGTAGCATGCTCCATGTGGGCCGCCCGCAGGCTGAGTTGAAATTATAGCGCTGGTGCTACCAACAGGAGCCGATGAGGTAAACAGATATGCTTCATGAGAGCCTTATTGCTAAACATATATGTTTGGGTATCTGTTTTATCCACCAGGTCTTGACGATATATCCTTACAAGGATCACAAGCTGGTCTTCATTAAAATTGGGGATGCAGGTATCTTTCTCGGGTACACCTGACCACGCTGTGGATTTATTTTCATAAAGTGGTACTCGGCCTACATGCATGGCCATTAGTTGCCATGAGCAACATTATTCCCGCTGACATGATGCGGAGGAGTCTAACTTTCGAGTAGTGCACTACTCGGGAGAGACTATAAATTTCTCATTCCCGCTGACATGACGCGGAGGAGTCTAACTTCTTAGTGGGACGCCACTCGGGAAAGACTATAAACCCCTCTTTCCAGCTAACATGATACTGAAGAGTCCCATAAACGAGTAGTATCCTACTCAGCAAGACTATAAATACCCATTCCGACTGACATGAAGTCGAAGAGTCCTACATACGAGTAGTTCCCTGCTCGGCAAAACTATAAATCATATTCCGGTTGCCATGATACCGAAGAGTCTCATATACCAGTAGTAATCTACTCGGGAAAGACTTCCAGGTTAAAGATCTTTGACTTTATGTTTAATTGTCTTCACAATTAAGCACAAAGTCGGGGGCTACACCTAATAGGTGCACCTATTCGGCACACACTATTCATATATCTACATGAAGCCCTTCATAGCCTCGCTGCCAGCTGACATGAAGCAGGACTAAGGAGAAGGAGCACTCGGACAAAGAGTACTCAGGAGCAATGCACTCGAGAAGACTTCACCGTGGAGGATGAGCACTCGGCATCAGCTTTGACTCAACTATGAAGGTCTCGGGGGCTACTGTGGAGGCCATGGGCCCCAGATACGTCATGACCAACATTTGGGCCACTCGGATAGAGGATGGGCCTAGCCTTGTAATTAGAGATATAGCTAGATTCGGCAGCCTTCGCCTTGTATAGAAAGGAATATACAGTCCTAGTCGGGTGTGTTATATCTCTAAGGGGAGATCTCCTAGTCGTAATCCGATGGGGACTCCTACCTTGTAACCCTGTCCCCCAGTATATAAGGGGGGCAGGCGCCCCATGAGGGCGGAAGAGCACTCATAAGCTCAAACGGCTAGACGGTTCATCAGAATCGCCACCATAATTCCTCAAAGGAATACATACAAACTGGACGTAGGGTATTACCTCACATTGAGGGCCTGAACCAGTATAAAAATCTCCTTGTGTTCCTTTGCAATCCACCGAGTTTCCATCCGCCGAGTAGCCCCATATTTATATTGCCGGTATAAAACATCGACACTATGCTACCTACCGAGTTACAGTTCGGCTCTCCACGAGTCCGGGCCTACTCAGAAGATGACTCCAACAATACCCGACTGGTCGAACTAGATCAGCTGGAAGAAGCAAGAGACACTGCAACTATCCAGTCGGCAAGGTATCTTCAAGGCCTACGCCGCTACCACAATTGCAATGTCCGTGGCCGCGCCTTTTCGATCGGGGATCTCGTTCTGAGGAAAATGCAAACCACCAAAGACAGGCATAAATTATCCCCAATCTGGGAAGGGCCGTTCATTATAGCCGAGGTTACGCGGCCAGGCGCCTACCGACTAAAGACCGAAGACGGCGCTCTCATCAGCAACTCATGGAACATAGAACAGCTACGTCCTTTCTATACCTGAGTTCTATAATTTTCATGTGTACAGTTCCTCTGACCCACTACGCCGCTTGTATCAACCGAGTAGTGAGTCGGGGGCTGCATGTATATATGTGCGCTGTCAATAACATACGAGCTTATTTCACTTCGGTTATGAAGCCTTACTATGACTGTCACGTTTGCCCGAGTACAGCTTCTTACTTCGAACGTTTTTATTAAGTTCTGACAGACTAACTCGTTGCATACTACACGTTCAAGTAAAGCTAATGACAACCGAAAAATAAGCTTTGGCGGCATTGCACACATATTTACACAGGCTTGTTTACACAAGTTTATATATTCCGACTACATAAACATTTTGCCCTTACAGACCCAGGTCTCGGGTAATTATCTCTGCAGTTGGCTTCGCCTGGGCGATCAGCTCCAGCGCCTCCTCTGGCGTCGTCTCTTCGGCAAACCCCTCCCTGATGGCTTTAATATCCGCCCTAGGGTATAAGGATTTGGTCATCGCCAGGGTATGGGCCACGCCGGCGACAACATGCTCATCCGAGTACCTTTTCAAGGCACTCGGGGCATCCTCGAGACGCTCCACTATCTGAGGGATTCTGCTGCAGCTGGTTCCCACCGGGCGGGGGTCTATAAGGTCAAGGAGCCCTTTCACGGACCCGACGAGGGCCTCCCGGACTCCCCTGATCAACCTTATCTCCTCCGTGTAGAACTGATACTGGGCCTGGACATTAGTTCTCATGTCTGCCCAGATCAGCCGGCAAGTAAGCTTGTCAAATTCGGCTACACACAGGATAACTAATGGATTGGCTAAGATCACAATCGGGTTGAGGACTTACTTTCATAGTCGGCCTCCCACCCGGCCACCGTCTTCTCAAGTCCAGCCTTCTCCTTACCGAGCTTGACGACGGCCTTCTCCAACTCGGACTTCTCCCGGTCAAGCTCGGTGTTGGCCTTTGTCAGGTCGGCCTTGACCTTCTCAAGCTCGGCCTTGGCTTCTTCGGCCTCCTTCAGCTACGATTCCCTCTCTGTTCGGGTCTTTAACTCTGCTTCGAGGTCTGCACCACAGATTAGCCAAGAGCTCAACCGTGCAGTCATGACATAACTGGGTAGTCGGGAACAACGCGGCTGGATGAATACATCAATGGTTCAGTCGGGAAGATATACTCGAGGATTTTACCTCTGATCTTTCCGGCTAGGGCCCATGTCTCCGCCCTGAGCTGATCGGTGCCACTCTTCAGCCAAGCCTCCCTCCCCGCATGACGCTCCTCCATCTTGGCCTTTAAGGCCCAGAGCTGTTCCAACTCTACGAGGTGAGGAGCTACCTCGACCAAGATTTCCGTCATCGCCTCATTGCGGTCGACAAGCTTCTGTTCAGGATAAAAGACGGATCAAGGACGGAGTCAAACATCAAAACAAGAAGATTGCTAGAGCTCTACTACAAGAATCATACCGCGACCCCTTGGGACCCGCTGATGGCGGCGCGAAGCAGGCTTTCGCGCTCTCTCCTTGCAAAGACTTCATCGAGCCTGAAACTTTTCACAGTACCATCGCGAGTTGTCCACGTAAAGGTCCGGGGCATCCAACGTGGAGGAGCTTCGATCCGAGGCAGATGTGGGATCTCCGGCGGCGGCGGCGATGGCGACGACGATAACCACGACGGCGACGGGGTCCTGGCCTCAGCACCGCCCCCCCTCCCCCACGACTTCGGGGACCGGCTCAGGGGCTCCGTCCGTGGCTTCCGCAACGTGAGGCGTCTCGGGGGCTGGGGCCTCATTTCAGCAGCCACCTCGCGGTCGGGTGGCGGCAGCGGCCCTGTAGTCGGAGCCACCTCGGTCTCAGCAACTGGGCTGGCCGCCGGCTCAACAGGTGTGTTCGCGGCCGCTGGCTCGGCTGGGGCAGGCTCATCAAGTGGAGCAGACGGGTCGACCTCCTTGGGATCAATATCGGCCCGCTTCCTGCACGATGAAGCAAGACATCAAGACATTACTTCAACACACAAAGACTACAGAAGACCCGGAGCAGCGCACCTCTTGGAGAACCTCAGCTTCTTGGCGGGCGACCTGCTCCCGGCGGAGCGCTAGCTCGGCAGTCGGCCCGGCCGGCGTCATTGTCGGCGGAGGTGGTATCAACCCGAGTCGGCCCCCAACTCCGGTATGGTCGGCTCGGGGGCCTGGCCCCAGGCGGCGTCTGCTCTAGCGGCCCCTTGTGGTGGCGCCACCTAGCCGGGTGCTCAGCAACGTCGGGCTCAAACCATCCGCAGGTTCTCACCTGGGACTTGACCGGTGGGCGTTGCGGCAGCGGCGTCCTTTATTTTCAAGCTTCCGCTCAACGGCGCGCGCCGTCATGGCCCCTCGCCCCGATATAAATCGGTTTCCTTCCCCGCTTCTCTTAGAGTGGGTTGGGGCAGCAGAGGGACTCCTTGGCCTCTTCTTTGACGCGACAGCCGACAATGGACGGGAGTCTTCATCAAATTCTTCATGCCACTACAAGTGAGTCACCAATGCGTCACGATATGCTGAACAACTACGGTCTCACGGGCATTCCATCACAGAGGAAGGTTAAAGGTTACCTTGGTCCGAGGCCAAATGAAGCTATAAGCGCAATCCGGCGCTTGTCGTCCTGGTCGCGATCACCCCTTCAGAGAAATAGCCGAACAGGGTCGGCGGTCACCTCCTTCTTGTCCGCAATTCGCTGCTCACTCGGTCAGGATCATTTTTGCCTTTGAGGCCAGCAGAATGAGCTCCTAAGCTTCAGCGGCTGAACGAGCCTTGTCAGAAAGCGACAAGCCACCCAAGGACCTGTCAAGCCCGCTCTCTTGAGGTCATCTATCTTCGACAACAACATATGTGCCTGGCCCAGTTCTTCAAAGGTTGGCTCCGCGGACCAGTTTGGCGACACCGTCGGCGGCATACCGGTAAACGGACGCAAGGAAGGAGCCAGATCGGCGCAATAAAACCACTCCTTGTGCCAGCCCTTCAGAGAAGATTTCAAGGGCAAATCGAGATACGTTTTCTTCCCATCGCTCCTCAGTTGAAGACCAGCCCCTCCAATCACATTGATATTGCTCTTGGAAGGTTGAGGTTTGATATGGAACAAGTGTCGGAAGAGGATGAAATGGGGTTCAACGCCCAAGAAGCACTCGCAAAGAGTAACAAATATAGAGATCTGAAGAATGGAGTTGGGGTTCAGATGTACCAACTCCAGCTCGTAAAAGTCGAGAATACGGCGGAAGAAATCAGAAGATGGAAGGCACAAGCCTCGAGCGAAAAAGGAGGCGAAAACTACCGTTTCTCCAGGTCGGGGATTTGGGCTCGACTCATCCCTGGCCGGCCGCCAGTGAATCACCTCTTGGCTGGGCAACTTCAACTCACTTTCCAGCTGCTTCAGCTTTACCGAGCCGCAATCCGACACCGGCCAAGAACATCCCGGCGCCCCCGCAAGATCCGAAGCCTTCGGCATGACTAGGGGTGATGAGATTTGGGGAAAAGCGAATCGGGGGCTTGGGGCAAACGGGGAGGATTGAAATCGCCAGAGTTCGGGTGGGGAATAGCAGCAGTTAACCCTAGCCAGGCAGGAGGCGAAAAGTTGAGCGCGAAGGTGGAAGATGAAGAGATTGGCTGATTTGGGTAAGATGACGGAATCTTTTTCTCTCTCCCCATCTTTTTATAGAGCCGATGCCGATTAGACGGGCTTGGGCCTACACAGTCTGCACTGGGCCAACAAGATATGAGTTCCTATAGTAGCATGCTCCATATGGGCCGCACGCAAGCTGAGTTGAAATTATAGCGCTGGTGCTACCAACAGGAACCGATGAGGTAAACAGATATGCTTCATGAGAGCCTTATTGCTAAACATATATGTTTGGGTATTTGTTTTGTCCACCAGGTCTCGAAGATATATCCTTATAAGGATCACAAGCTGGTCTTCATTAAAATTGGGGATGCAGGTATCTTTCTCGAGTACACCTAACCACGCCATGGATTTACTTTCATAAAGTGGTACTCGGCCTACATGCGTGGCCATCAGTTGTCATGAGCAACATTTTACCCGCTGACATGACGCGGAAGAGTCTAACTTTCGAGTAGTGCACTACTCGGGAGAGACTATAAATATCTTTTCCCGCTGACATGATGTGGAGGAGTCTAATTTTTGAGTGGGACACCACTCGGAACAGACTATAAACCCCTTTTTCCAGCTGACATGACGCTGAAGAGTCCCATATCCGAGTAGCATCCAACTCGGCAAGACTATAAACTCATATTCCGACTGACATGAAGTCGAAGAGTCCTGCATACGAGTAGTCTCCTACTCGGTAAGACTATAAATTTTACTCTGGTTGACATGATACCGAAGAGTCACAAAAACCCGTAGTAATCTACTCGGGAAAGACTTCCAGGTTAAAGATCTTTGACTTTATGTTTAATTGTCTTCACAATTAAGCACAAAGTTGGGGGCTACACCTAATAGGTGCGCCTCTTCGACGCACACTATTCATATATTTACATGAAGCCCTTCATAGCCTCGCTGCCAGCTGACATGAAGCAGGACTCGGGAGAAGACTTACTCGGACAAAGAGTACTTGGGCGCACCGCACTCGGGCAACCTTCACCGTGGAGGACGAGCACTCGGCATCAGCTGTGACTCAACTATGAAGGTCTCAGGGGCTACTGTGGAGGCCATGGGCCCCGGGTACCTCATTACCAGTACATGGGCCACTCGGATAGAGGATGGGCCGAACCATGTAATTAGAGATAAGATAGCAACCGGCGGGCTGTACCTTGTATAATAAGGAAACATAGTCTTAGTCGGATTGGATTCTATCTCTAAGAAGGAAATCCCTTGGTCATATCCGACTAGGATCCTTATCATGTACCCCTGTCCCCTAGTATATAAAGGGAGGCAGGGCGCCCCTCAAGGCAAGCACAACAAGAGCAACCAGATCATCGATCTACATACACCTCAGAGGAATAACACCTCAACTGGACGTAGGGTATTACCTCATCTTGAGGGCCTGAACCAGTATAATCCTCTTGTGTTCCTCTGCAGTCCACCGAATTCACCCTCGCCGAGTAGCCCCATAGTTTTATTGCCGGTGCAAAGCATCGACAGGTGGGTTCAAGAGCTCCCATCTATTTTACAATCGCTTCACATGACAACTAGTCGGGCAACATGCCAATCATCTTTCCTCCTCATCTATAGTGCTGAAGCTGTGTTGTTGACCGAGTTAGAGTTTGGCTCTTTGCGAGTCCGGACGTACAACAAAGACAAATCCACTAAAGACTGACTAGTTGAACTCGATCAGTTAAAAGAAGCCAGAGACATTGCCACGATCCGGTCGGCTAAGTACTTGCAGGCCCTGCATTGTTATCACAACCATAATGTCCTTGGCCGAACCTTTTCAGTGGGAGATCTCATATTGCGAAAAATCGAAATAACCAAAAAAAAGCACAAATTATCCCCTATATGGGAGGGCCATTCATTATTGCTAAAGTGACACACTCGGGGGCTTACCAATTGAAGCACAAAGATGGCACACCCATAGACAACTCTAGAACATAGAACAACTACGTCTTTCCTATACTTAGGCATTGTATCTTACTCAAATTACTTTATAAATAAATTATTTTACCTCTGACTCACTACGTCATTGCTCCATTGAGTAGTGAGTCAAGGGCTACACATGGTTGTCATGTCCTTGTTTTATATTTTTGTTCGAGTGTTTTTTGTTCCGAGTGGTATAGCTTTGTAAATGATGAAGCTGGAAACCAGGTAAATGTGCTAACAGGACAAGTGTCCTGAGCCGACTTGTAGCACTCAGTCTTTAAGGCTAGTTGGGCAAATTGTATAATGCTAGGAATTAAAAAGCTACTCCACAAATTTAATAAACATCTAAAACTAGTTATATACATGAATTTACAAACATGTCCAGACTATTTCGCAACAAAGCTACTTAAATGGTTTTTTCAACATATTTTATAGCTCAAGATTTTCCACAAGAGCTGTGGTGGCCCCTTGAGCTTCATCCATCAGAGCCAAGGCTTGTTCCTCCGAGGACGGCTATGTGAAGCCTTCGTCGACTCCTTGGATCTGTACTTGAGGGTAGAGTGTCATGTCCAGAAATTCACTACAAATTTTCAAAGCTAATTTGTGCATTAAACCCTCATTCAGGAATTAGCCGAGGTACACAAATCAACAATTTGATAAACATAACCAAAACGAAATAACGATAAATACTTACAAAAGAGGCACTTAGTCCTCACACAGAAGAAAACAACAATGGAACAACAATCCTAGCAAAGCTTCAGCACCATTCCCACAGGCACCTCAACTGGGGTATAAGCCAAACTCGAAAAACCTTCTCCTTCTCGCAAAACTTCACTCTGTTGATATTAATATCGCAAGACTGAGTACCACCCACCGTACTCAACAAGCCACACAAGAATGCAATGTAATGCAACAAGATTCCAAGGAAAGAATAACAGGGCTCTTTTGCATATATGACATTTAAAACATTTATATTTAAAACATTACAAAAACAATATAATTTAGTTATTATCACAATTAAACCAATCAACAAACAACACTCCAATGTAGTGTCGGACCCGGGTTTGACCCCGAACCCTATGTGTGTACCATGCTAGTCCCACGATCAATTGCTAGCACACACATTCAACATCAACATCATAATCCATACATCACAGGTTCAGCTCACAGCAGTCCAAACATAAGTCGTACAAGAGTCTAGACTTAGCGATTACATAAAGGTCGACCGGCCAAATAGAACAACAAAATAACAAAGAGTTCAACAGTGGAAACAAGATAATATAGGCACCAAAAACCAGCAAGTGTGCCTCTGCCCGCCCACAGGCAACCGGCCAGTAAGCCCTAGTAAGCACCGTTGTCGTCGTCTCCAAAACCCGCTGCATAGAAGTACCCGATTTTGGGTCCCCCTCAATCATCTCTAAAAAAAAGAAGTCACACAAGTGTGTGTGAGTACAATACGTACTCTACAAGACTTTTAGTATTTGCAATGGTATTCCATAATATGCGAAGATAAACAAGGAATGGTTCAGGTTCTGCACTTTGCATAAATCATAATATACATAGCGAACACATTGCGGTTTTGCAACGAAATTTTCGTAAATCAAGCCAACAAAGTAAATCAAGTATGTAAGCATTGACCCCAAGTGTTTCCAACCATCTAGGCTCCCTGCCCATGCCAGCCAACCGTGGCAACACGCTGCCACAACCAGCCCAGCAAACTCCCCATTCACACCATGATTTTCCCCAAAACAGTTCCCAAAATTTAAATCTACTACGGTGGAGAATTTCCCAAGTCATCCATAACCGAGGACACGGCTATTCAAATAGTTTTAACTCTTGAGAGTGTGTACAACTATACGCACATGATAAGGACAATATGAGCTACCACACAGGAGGCTCACACCATCAATGACAAAGCCTTTCTACCGTTGACCTAGCAATATCCCGCGCTTATGATTTATCCCTATGGAGTTGGTAGGCCTCCCAAAACCCCAAGGCTCACACGATGTGCGGGTCACCCTTGAACAATAATCAAGGTACCTTCGGGCCATGGACAATAACCATAACTCGCACTAACCCAATGTCAACAATAATGACCTACAACTACCACCGGCGGGTCTATTGCTAGGTATCAACATTATACTGAGCGAAGGACTCCCCATAAGAGCCACATGTGGTTTGTACTATATTTCTTGGTTCTAGCTACACCATAGAATCGGTCCTTAGCGACCCGGGCGAGACAACCACCTAATCGGTACCACAAACAAGGCACCAAACACTACATCCACTCGCCCAAGTCAAAAGCATGTTTTCAGTTTTTGTTTTCCACCAAGAGCATAGGGGAATTACCCACTGTTCATTTCCATAATTTTGCAAATGCATCATTTCCCCAACATCCCAAAATCAAGTAACAAGCAGCAATGATTAATTAGCAAACTAAGCATAATTATTGACATCCTCCCAACCACATGAACCGAAATTTTCGGTGGCAACATAGGTGACAAGGAATTCATGATACTCAAGTAACAAGGACAAGGCATATGCAACCAGAGGTTAACTACCCAAGAATCCCACATATTTCTGAGTAAAACATCGCATGCATAATAGTTTGCAATCAATATAGTTTGTATGTTTGAAATATAGGAGCAATTGATCAAGGGGGTGCTTGCCTTGCTCCTGGACTTCCTGGTACTGCTTTGGTTCCTCCACAACTGGGTCAGCAACGTTGTGCTCTACGAGAATACCAAACGAATGCAATGAAAACAACAGCAAAATTTAACAGTACAGGAAGTACAAATATTTTTGAAGAATATGGAAGTGCATGATTTTAGATGAATTTAGGAAAAAGAATAGCTTGAATCCGAGTTCGTATGAGGGAGAAATGGCTAAACAAAGTCTGCTTTATCCTAAAATTGAAAATAAATGAGAAACAGCGTTCTCGCTCGACCGAACTGCTGAAACAGCTGAAAACATTCTACCGACTTAACGGGTGCTCTATTTGGGACGTTTTTGGTTCTAGGGGCATTTATATGGTACGAAACCTACATATGTGCTACTGTGAACCTAAGGACAGCTCCAAGAAGTGGATATACTCCAACTCGCTAGGATGTTAATCGCACACGCTCACACATCGCTAAAACGGCCTAACACGTGAAATCCACCGGGCGTGAAGTATTAATCTAAGGCGTTTGGAGGCGTGGAGTGTTTCTAGGGCCTAGGGGTCACTGGATGCACAAGTGGAATCTATGGGAAGGCTTCGGTAGCGGCGAACGCCTCAGTCCAAAAAGATGTCTTCGTACATGCAACCTATACATCTTCGTATGTTAACGACAACCGGCAAAATTAGGAATTCAACAGCAGCAGCTCTACTCGCGGTTTTATCCCGTTCTAACGCTAGTGGGGCCAACCTGGCTTGCATGGGGCTGATGGGATGGCTGTCACTCACTCAAACACAAGCGCACCTAAGGTGTTCAGTGAAAAGCCAAGCTAAAGTACGGCTTGTCTACCTCTGTCCTCTCATGCTCTAGTGCATGGCTAGTGAATGCAGGGGCACGGGGAAGCTCTAGGGGTCCTACATGCAAGGTCGTAGGGTTCTAATCCATGTGGCCATGCTCCAATTGAGCCTCATCCACACATGTGGCCACGGTGGTGTCGCTTGGGTGGATGGCAAAACAACGGCATGACAGGCCAAGCCAAGGACGTGGGGAGCACTAGTGGCCTCCCAGGAATAAAAAGAAAGCACATGCAGAAATAGGAGCTCACCGAAGAGTGCGGGCGGTGGGGTGCAATGATGAGGCAGTGGTCGGCTCGGCGGCAGGGTTGCTTGTGATGGAGGCTACAGACAAGCACTATGATGAGTTCAATGAGTGAAGGGGAGATGGTGATACAGCTAGGACAGTATTAAACTCACTAGGGCGGAGTTTAGCGGCTGCAAGGTCACGGCGGTAGCCGGTCGGCATCGCAAAACACGATGGGGTTGCGGTGGTGCCTGCTGCATGCCGAGGGCAAAAATGGAGTTAGGTCGGGCAGGAACACATGGTAACACAGTTGGGACAAGGTGAAACTCACCGGAGCTCCCAGATGGAAGGCGTGTGCTCGTCGGCGCCGTGGACGGCACCTCACGTTCCCAGTGAACCAAGGGGCAATCCCCTGGGTCCTTGGGTGCGTGAGAAAGAGGGCGAGCTGGGGAGGCAGGAGGACATGGGCTTGGTTAAGAAGGGAGGAAGGGAAGGGAGAGGAGAGGGGGGGCGCTGCTCTACTCCATCGGTCTCACGATGGTGTGTGCGTGGGCAAGCGTGCAGTAGACAGACGAGATAGGACAGGGCGTTGCTGAGGCTGTCAGGGGCATCTTGTGAGGTCCCAAGGGGGCTCTGCCTCTCCCTCTCATGTGGTCTGGGGCGTGCAGAGGTAGCCACATGGTCGAGCCACATGGGCGGAGAGAGATCCTCGCGTGATCTTGCTTGGGCGATGGAGAACAGGGACTGCCTGAGTTGGCCTGGGCTTGGCTGGGCTGTGGGGTTCGAATTAGAGATGGGGCCCAACATAAAAAGTGTGTCCAATGGGGTTACCTACCTTGCCAAGTGAAAATGTTGGGTCAACAGGTCGAGAAAACAGGGAAAACTGAGAGGAAGAGGGAAAGAACTCTTCTCGGGTGAACAGTACCCAGATTTTTTCCAATTTCAACAGAGGATTAGACTAGATGGTTAGATGGGCCAACTTGCTTCAAACCAAATGAAACTTGGAGGCAAGGCTGGTAGTAATGTATGGAATTTTTAGGAAATTTTCCAGAATTTTTGGTGAAGATTGAAAATTGAGGGTCAGATAGGGTGGTGGGAACAGTTTATATAGATCGTACAAACTTTAATCTGTTTGGCTGGGATTTTTCATGCATGAATGATGACATGCAGTGCATGCAAATGAAAAATGGTTTTATGCACCAATGAACAAAAGTGGGTTGTTACATGCAGTTCAGGCCCAAACTCTCCAACCCTGGAGCTATCAAGTTACCATCAAATTATTACCAATAATGAGTAGTGTAGGACTAATCACAAAAACATTGCTAGGCCACCCATAACCGCGGGCATGGTTATTCAAATAGTTTTACTCTGGCCAGAGGTGTACCAATTTACCTATAAGACACAGCCCCACAACATGTTACCATGCGCCTCTATACCACCAAGGTACCTTGGAAAGGAGTTGTGATAGGACCATCCATGTAACTCGCACAACAAGAGTGCCACCTGTTGAGCCACCTGTCTCCGGTAGGGGTGATCAAGTACCTAGGTAGGGAGATGGCCCAATGCCCAAAACCATGGACTTATGACTGCCATGCGTGGACTTATAATTGCCACAAACATGCCTTGGTGCCTCCTATTGAACACATCACACTTCAAATCCCGCCATTACCCATTCTAGCTTGTGGTTAGTACGAGTATTGCTTCACAAAGATAGCTCGCAAACCAGTCCTTAATTGGCATGAGCACCATTAACAACATCATCATACCATGTGCTCACAACCCACCATTAGTCAAGTTTTAGTTGGCATATTTAATTAACCAACCATGACCAACCATCATGAAATATAGCCATTAATCAATAATTAATTATGAGTGAATCAATAGTTATCCCACATAAAATGACGCTAAGGTTTCGAAGCATGGCTTAGTTAATCTAGCTAGATCATTAGTTTAGACATTGTGGAGGCCATGGGCCCCGAGTACCTAAAGGAAGGCAACTATGACCACTTGGACAGAGGGTGGGCCGGCCCTTACAATTGGAGATAGAATAGGACTTGGTGTCGATGTTTTATATCGGCAATAATTATATGGGGCTATGCATCGGACCTAAACTTGATGGATTCGAAAGGACACAAAATTTATCCTTGTTCAAGCCCTCAGTGTTAGGTAAATATCTTACTTCCAGTTGTTGTGTATTGCTTTCGTAGGTATGTGGAATAATCTGCCCCAGGGGGCTCCCTACCTCTCCTTATATACTGGAGGGATGAGGGTTACATGGTAGGAAACCCGGTCGGATATGACCAATGGCTTTCCTTATCAATACATAGAGTATCCGGCTAGGACTATATCTCTTTCCTTTTCGTGCAAGGTTACATGAAGCCGAGTCCTACTCTATCCCTAATTGTATTGGGCTAGCCCACCCTTTGTCCGAGTGGCCGTATTTGCCTTCCTTGAGGTACCTGGGGCCCATGGCCTCCACAGTAGCCCCTAGGACCTTCATAATTGAGTTACAGCTTGCACCGAGTGCTCGCCCTCCATGGTGAAGAAATCCCCGAGTGCTTTGCTCTCGAGTACTCATTGTCGGAATGCTTCTTCTCCCGAGTCTTGCTTCATGTCAGCTGGCAACGAGGCTATGAAGGGCTTCATGGAAATGAATGAATAATGTGCACCAAATAGGCGCACCTATTAGGTGGCCCCCAACTTTTTTCTTACTTGTGAAACAATTAAAGATGAAGTCAAAGTTCTTTAACCTTTAAGTCCTTCCCAAGTGAAATGTTTCTCAGAAATTGTATACTTGAGCCAATTATTGACTGCAATTTTGCACATGGCAATTTGGCTATGCATTTAAGCCATGTATCACTATGGACCCAAGCCCAATGTGCAGTGAGGTGTACTTGAGAGATACCTGCATCCCCAATTTTAATAGAGACCAGCTATTAATCCTTATAAGGATATATCGGCAATACCTGAGAATAATCAACATACCCGAATGTAATACACTCGACAATTGACTTAGCATGAAGTGTATCTGATTATTTAATCGGTTCTTGTAAAATAACACCTGCATCGCTATTTTAACGTGACCAGCGAGCGGCTAGTAGGAATGCTATTTAAGAACTTCATATCTTTGGCCTACTACCGAATAGGCTGTCCCAAACCGACCTACCCAGCACAGGCCTATAAAATTTGGAGATTTTGCTCATTGCTCAACCCGCCCATTGCTCTGGAGGTGAGCCACCGAAGCATAGTAGATTTTGATGTCAAAGTCATCGCAGAAATCCTCGAATATGCCGCCCATGAACTGAGTGCTATTGTCCATGATGATGTGATTTGGGACTCCAAATCTGTAGATTATACTCAGTATGAAGTCTTTTGCCTAGGCCACAGTAATGGTAGCAACAGGTTTGGCCTGAATCCACATTGTGAACTTGTCCACCACAAAGAACAGTTGTGTAAACCTGCCTAGCGCCTTCTTGAACTGCCCGACCATGTTGAGCCCCCAGATTACAAAGGGCCATGATATTGGGATAGTCTGTAACTCTTGTGTTGGTAGATGTGTTTTCCAAGCGAAAAATTAACATCCCTCGCATGACCGGACGAGTGCTTCAGTATCGGTAACCGCAGTCGGCTAGAAAATCCCTATCTGTAAATCTTTTCGACTAACATTCTGGATGTAGTGTGGTTGCCACAGATGCCTGAATAGATAGATTGCAGGATTTGCTTGCCCTCCTCAGGTGTGATGCAGCGCATGAGAACTCTATATGTGCTTTGACGATATATGTCTTCTCTGACTACGATAAAGCTTTTGCTCCATTGCTTTACTTGCTCGGATTCATTGCTATCTTTAGGGAGTTCGTCTTCTGTTAGAAATCGAATAATTGGGATCCTCCAGCCTTGAAAAATAATGAGCACCTCCGTAGGTTCCAGGATTGGTGTAGCCTCCGACTGCACGTGTTCTGGCTTCTTCTTGACTGAGAGCTCCAGTAGTGGCTTCTTCCCTTGTTTTGGCCAAATAGTTACCTGAATGTTGCGCTAGTGTAAGATTCAGTTGGCGACCCTCATGGGGTGTACCCTACCTAGCAGAGTGATACCTGAGCCCCGACTGGTGCCAGAGGCCGGTTGTTGGCCCACATGGAGCGTACCAAAGTAAAGGTGACATCTATGTCTCAATTGGCACGAGTACTAGGTTAGTAGCCCTCATGGAGCATTCTGAGTGATTCTTGAAGCGTCGCAGTCCAAGTATACCTTGGCAGACTTGTCCAGCTCCCGAGCATAGGAGATAGGCTCGTAGCCATGAATATCCAGAACTGGGCCCTGCATTATAGACATATCAGATGGGGTGGCTTGAGTTCGTCTTTCATGGAGCACAGCTTCATGGATTGGAATTTATGCTACTCGAGTACTTTTGCAACCACTAAGAGCAAAAATAGAAAGTGTGGCATGTGCACCTATTAGGTGTAAGCAGCTGTGGATTTGGCGAGGTTGAGTGAGGAATTGACGATCTCATCCCCCTAGATCCAATCCCGACTGGCACTAAGCTGTATCCGAGTCAAACCATAGGGATGTGAGTTGCCTCCAGCCCCGTTTAGATGAGAACATCATATAAAGGAGAAGATATTTATTAGAAAGTGACTTAGCTGTTCAATATTCACGAGTTGGGAGTGAAGAGTGCTATCGTCATGTTTGAGCTTTTGAGCCACCGGCCAAGTCACTTGTCCTTCTGATAATCTTTGCTTTTGGGAGGTCGAGGACGGTTGCACTCGACTGCAACAATGTCATGCCTAGAAATTCACCAGAATTTTCAAAGCTAATTTGTGCATTAAACCCTCGTCCAGGAATCAACCGAGGTACACAAATCAACAATTTGATAAACATAACCAAAACGTAATAACGATAAATACTTACAACAGAGGCACTTAGTCCTCACACAAAAGAAAACAGCAGTGGAACGGCAACTAGCGTAGCTTTAGCTCCAAACCATAGGAAGCTCAACTGGGGTATAAGCCAAATACAAAACTTCTCCTCCTCGCAAAGCTTCACTCTGATGATTGTAGTATTGCAAAACTGAGTACCACCCACCGTACTCAACAAGCCACACAGGGAATGCAAAAATAATGCAGCAAGATACCAAAGGAAAGGCATAGTACGGCTCATTTGCATAAAATAGCATTTAAAATGTTTGCATTTAAAGGCATTGAAAAACAATATAGTTTAATCATTAACCAATATTGAATCAACCACTAAACAACGCTCCAATGCAGTTCAGGCCCATAACCATAACCCTCCAAACTGGAGCTATCAAGTTCCATCATTTATCACAATTATTGAATAGTGTGGGACTAATCATAGAAAACATTGCTAGACCCACCAATTGACCGCGGGCACGGCTATTCGAATAGTTTTACTCTAGCCAGAGGTATACCAACTTACCCACAAACACAACTCCACAACACATCACTGGCGCGCCTTAATACCACCACGTATCTCGAAAGGAGTTGTGACAGGACTCTCCATTGTACCCTGCACAACAAGAAAGCCACCCACTGGACCACCAGTCTCCGATAGGGTTGATCAGGTTCCTAGACAGGGAGATGGCCCAACGCCCAAGACATGGACTTACTGATGCAGACATGGTGGTTTTATTGACATAGCCACAACATACCATGGGGCCTCCGGTTGAACGAACTACACTTTGGTTCCCAGCATTACCCATTCTGGCTTGTGGTTAGCACGGGTGTTGCTTCACAACAAGTAGTTCACGAACCAGTTCTTAACTGTCATGAGCACCGCTAGCAACATTCACAATCTTGGCGCTCATAACCCACCATTCAGTCAAGTTTTAGTTGGCACAGTCAATTAACCAGCCACGACCACTGTCGTGAAACTATTGCCATTAATAATTAATTAATCAGAAGTGAATCGTAGTTTCCCCACATAAAATGACATTATAATTTCTAGGCATGACTAACAAAATCCTAAATAATCTAGCCAGATAAACAATTAAACATCTAGCTAGTCAACATTAATCACCGAGGGTATCAAGGTATAGATATCAACATCAAAATGGCCATAATTATCAATAGATATTGTATAATAAATAAATACCCATATAATGTCATTCCAAAACATTTTATGCAATAACTTTAAAATAAAATAGATTTCACAAATAAGATCAACATGCTCAAGGAGATTGTCGTGTTACTTGACTTACAACCGGAAACGTCTTCAATTGCTCTTCCGAACTCTTTCGTAGACTCCGTGATCTTCCGAAACGGCGATTATACGTGACTACTCGCAAAACGATGAAAACCCTAATAAACTCTAAATAAACAGTATATAAAAAGTATATAAATAGATAAATCATGATTTTTAGATGAATTTAGGAGGAAGAACGGGTCGAATCGGAGTTCGGACGGAGAAGATACGGCCTTTGAAAGATTGAATTCAGAGATAATCCGAAAAGAATAGGAAAACAATATTCCCTGAAATATTTGCTGGATTTTTGGATTAAAATAAATATTTTGGAAAAGCTGGCAAGTAGGGTCTACTGTCATTGGCTAGGTTCACGCTAGAATCAGTCCATGGACCAAGGGATATGGGTACAGTGGCTTGGGGGAAAGTGGAGGCTGGAATCGGTGCCACGTAGACAAAAGAGCTGAGGTGGCGGATGAGATGGATGCCAATGTGGCAATTAGGGCTAAGGTGTCATCAAAATGGATTAATGGAGGGCGATCTAACCGCACGGATTGAATAGGAGGAGATCCTACAGCCGAGGTAGAGTTGAGGATACGTGCGGGGCCCGTCTGTCATTCCCTAAAGAGACATGCCAGGGCCCACATGCAATGGCAGACAGGAGATGGAACCGCCGGGGTCCACATGCAGTGACACATAGGGAGTACAGGCCAGCCCACTATCATTCATCGGGGTTAGCCCGCCAGTGGGGCCCACTTGGCTAGGCACAGAAGGAAGAGACCACGGAGGGCTGGCCTGTCCTGCCCCCATCCGGCAAGCAGAGGCCCTGCGCCCATCCATGGCGCAACACAGGAGGTTGCCGACGCAGGATCAGTGGGCTTCGACGGCGATAGCAGCAAGGATACGGCAACGGGCGGCGGCAAGACGACGGGCAGAGAACACAGAGCAGCGACCGGGGAAAAACGAAGCGCTGAGGGGAAACGGTGCTCACCGGCGAGCTAGGAAACGACGGCGGCAATAGACGACGGCGACGGCGACGAACGCCGGCGGCGGCGTGGCGCTGAGGCGCGGCGGCGGCTTGGCGGCGATGCAGGCTAGAGCAGCGGCGGCGGTAGAACCGAGCGGCGGCGGCGCTAGATGGGGTGGCAGCACACAGGCAGGGGCAAGCGGCGACGCGCACGGGTGCACGGGCGACGCAGATGCGAGCAGGGGGCTGGCGGCGGCGCTGCAGGGCGACGCACGGGTGTGAGCGGCGGCTAGGGCGTCGCAGGGGTGGTGCTAGGGTATTTATAGGAGAGAGGGGATGAGAGGGCAGCGGCGGCAGTGCTGCAGTCCCTCCGGGATTCGCGGCCCCAAAGGCGTGAGGGAGGCGGCGGCTGGGAGCTGGACCAGGCCGGGTGGCGGCGTACAGCGGTGGGCCAGGCCGGGTTGAGGGCGGAGCAGGCCGGGGCAGCTCGGCCTCGCACGCCGCGGCTGAGTGAGGGCCAGGGAGAGCTCAGCCCTGGAGAGAAAACAGGGGAAAGGAGGAAGAAGAAGGAGGAGGAAGAAGAAAAGAAGAAAAAAGAAAGAAGGGGGAAAAGGAAAAATGGACGAAAAAGGAGAAAAGGAAGGGAGCTTTTGGGAAAAATTCCAAATTTGGAAAATTGGAATTTAAGAACTCAAGGAATATTTCCGAATAGAAAATTGTGGAACTATTCGGAATTTTGGGATATTCCGATATTCTTATTATATATATATATATATATATATATAGTATTAGGAAAAAGGAACATCTAGGGTTTTAGGGGAATATTTTTGGAGCACTGATGACTGCGGAACTGCTCAGAATTTTGGAACATCGAAATGTTAGAATTTGTGGAAATGTTTGAGATTTGGATATTCTGAATATCGGGTTATATATATATATATATATATATATATATATAGGAATCGGAGAATATTCAGAGGAGATTAGAAAACGGAATATACTTTGGGGGATTTGGGAAACAAGGAATATTTGGAGAAATCGGATCTCGGAATAATTCGGGAATCCGATAAAATTGGAAGTTATTTTGTAGAGATCGATAAACCAGAATATTCGAGGAATACATATCCAAAATATATATGAATATTTTGGGGAATCCAAGACGAGGAATATTTTGCAAGATTCGGAAAATTGAAATATCAGAGGAGTTGGAGATTGAACAATTCCAACGAATCTTGGGGTATTATTGTGAGTATGGGAGATATTATAGTTATGAGGATATTTCGGGAATTTAGAAAATGGGGCGTATTTTCCTGGAACTGGAAAGAGGAAAATATTTAGAATGTTGTAAATATTTTGGGAAATAAAAGAATCGAAGAGAATATTGTCGATGTTTTACACCGGCAATATGAATATAGGGCTACTCGTCAGATCGAAACTCGGTGGATTGCAAAGAAACAAGAGGGGTTTATACTAGTTCAGGCCCTCAATGTGAGATAATACCCTACATCCAGTTGTGGTGTATTCCTTTGAAGATGTATGATTCTGATGAATCTCTGTATGCCCTCACGAGGCGCCCTACCTCCCCTTATATACTGGGGGACAGGGGTACAAGGTAGGAGTCCCAGCCGGATTACAACCAAAGGATCTCCTCTTAGAGATATATCCTATTCGACTAGGACTGTATATTCCTTATCATACAAGAGAAAGTTTACTAGGTCCTATCATATCTCTAATTACAAGGCTAGGCCCATCCTCTATTTGAGTGGCCCATATGCTTGTGATGAGGTACCCGGGGCCCATGGCCTCTACAACAACCCCTGAGACCTTCATAGTTGAGTCACAGCTAATGCTGAATGCTCATCCTCCACGGTGAAGATTGCCCGAGTGCATTGCTCCCGAGTACTCCTGTCCGAGTGCTTCTTCTTCCCGAGTCCTGCTTCATGTCAGCTTGGCAGCGAGGCTATGAAGGGTCATATAGAAGTAATGAATAGTGTGCACCGAATAGTGTGCACCAATTAGGTGTAGCCCCCGACTTTGTGCTTAATTGTGAAATAATTAAACATAAAGTCAAAGATCTTTAACCTTGTAGTCTTTCTCGAGTAGTATACTACTGGTATATGAAACTCATCAGTATCATATCAGCCGAAATATTTTATAGTTTTTTTCCCGAGTAGTATGTCGTATGTCACTAGAATTAGACTCTTCAGCTTTTAGCTGGAAAAGTGTTTATAGTCTATCCCGAGTGGCTCCACTTGGAAGTTAGACTCTTTAGCTTCATGCGGCTTAGAAGAAATATTTATAGTCTCTCCCATGCACTACTCGGAAGTTGACTCCTCAGCGTATGTCGGCTGGAAGAGATTTGCTCATGCAACTGTTAGCCAAACATGTAGGCCAAGTACCACTTTATGAAATTTAATCCATTATATGGTCAGGTGTACTTGAAAGATACCTGCATCCCCAATCTTATGAAGGTTACCAGCTTTGTGACCCTTATAAGGATATATCTTCAATACTTGGTGGATAAGACAGATACCCGATCACATGTGTTCAGCAATTAGGCCTTCATGAAGCATATCTGTTTACCTCATTGGTTTCTGTTGGTAGCACCAGCACCATGATTCTAACACAGCCAGCGAGCGGCCCACATTAAGCATGCTACTATAGAAACTCATATCTTGGTGGCCTAGTGCCGACTTTGTAGGCCCAAGCCCACGAATTGGAAACGGCTCTATAAAAGGCAGGGAGAGAGAGAAAAGATTCCTTCATCTTCTCCAATCCACCAATCGTTTCGTCTTCCAGCTTCCACGCTAAAATTTTGCCTCCCTCTTCGCTAGGGTTCGCCATTACTTGCTGTTCCCCATTGGAACTCGGGCAATTCCACTCCTCCTCGTCCATTCCAAACCTCCAGCAATATTTCCCCCAAATCTTCTCATCCCTAACCATGCCGAGGGCTTCGGATGTCATGGATGCGTCGGATGAGGTCTGGCCGACTTCGAATTACGGGTCGGCTAAGTTGAAGCTTCTGGAGAAGCAGCTGTGATTGCAAAACCGCAATGTCATCAACTGGCATCCGGCTGAAGGCGAATCGGTTCCAGAGCCCCAGGCTGGTGAGACCCGTTATTTTTGCCTCTTTTTCACCAGGGTCTCTCTCTTCCATCTTCCGAGTTCCTCCGCCAGCTTCTTGCCTTTTATGAACTCGAGTTGGTGAGTCTGAATCCCAACTCGATCTTGCAAATTTCTATTTTTGTGACTCTTTGCGAGTGCTTCCTGGGTGTGGAACCCCATTTGAATCTATTTAGATATCTGTTCCACATCAAACCCCAGCCCTCCAAGAGCAAGGTCATGTGATTTGGGGGGCTGGTATCCAGCTCAGGAGTGAGATGAAGAGGATTTACTTCAATATTTCCTGAAATCTTCTTCAAAGGCTGGCATAAGAATGGTTTTACTGTTTTGATCTTGAGCCAGCCTTCCCCCTTTCATGGGTTTGCCCCCGGTGGTTTGTAACCAATGGTCGTTTGTGCCCACCTTTGAAGAAATGGGCCAAGTTCACATACTAATTGAAAAGATCGACAAGCTGAAGAGTGCTAGGCTGATTGGTCCATGGGTGGCCAAGCGATTCCTGACTTGATGCATTAGGCCGCTGAAGTTGAGGTGTCACTTTTCGGCTGGACTACAAGGGCAGAGGTGATCCCAGCCGGGAATATCCCGACTTGATGGACAAGCACAAGGTGACCAACATCCTGCTGGATTTCTTTGCCAGCGGGGTGGTCGAAACTGAAGACACAGAGCAGTCTGTGGTGGCTTATAGCCTGAAGAGGCCGCGCCCAAAGGTAACTTTCGCTGATGTTGTCTTGTAATTCATCTATAATGAGTGCTTGCAGATATATGCCCAGATTGGCTCCACAATGTGTAACATGTATTGTTGAACTGCTTGCAATCATGTGAGGAGTTCAATGATGACTCTCGAACTTTATCGGCCTAGTCAAAGAAGAAGAGGCCGTTAAGTCCTTCTGCTCCCGACTCAAGAGAGCGGGAAGAGACCGTATTGAAGATCAGGCAAGAAGAAGATTATCAGCCAAGTGCCACAGCGGAGTCTGAGGATAAAAGACACCGCTGCCAGTCCCTAGGCCGCCGAGTCCTAGACCCGGGACCAGCGCAGTCAAGCTCAGCATCATTGAGCCCAATAAGAGTGCCGCCGAGTACAAAGTCAGGTCAAGCGTCGTCAGGCTCAGCAACATCAAGCCCAAGGATGGCACCGCTGAGTACCGAGCGCCCCGGCCGGCTGCACCAGGAGCGGGGCCAACCGGGACAAAACCGCCACTGCCGACTGCCACGCCATCCAGCCCGACAGCCGGTAGTAGTCCACCACCGACGTTAGGAGCTCTCGGGGGCAGGCTCAAATTCTCCAAGAGGTATGTGACTTTAAGTCTTCTGGAAGTCCTGCTCAGCATTGTGGTGTGTTGATATCCGACTCATCGTTTAGGAAGCACGCCAACATCGATCTCACGGAGACCACGCCGGCTGCTCCTATTGCAGAGCTGTCCCCAGCCGGACTAGCACCCATGAGCGTATCTGCTGATCCAATGACAGTCTCAGTGCAGAAACCGGGTCGTCCCGACTGTAGAGCTTGGTCTGGCCGACCAAGGGGCTAGTGTCGAAGCTGGTGCTCTAGCCCCTGAGCATGGCTTTGATGCCTCAGCAGCTACCGAGTTGGGGGCCAGGACCCCGTCGCTGTCTTTGTCGTCGTTGTCGTCTTCAGAGAGACCGGACCTCCCAGCTTGAGCTCCTCCTGCAAATTCCCGAGGACGTTCCGCTGGGTAGCCCCTGGTGAAACCGTGAAAAGTTACAAGCACGATGAAGTTGCGGCGGAGAAGGAGTGTGAAGACTTGCTTCGCGCCTCAATCGCCGTGTCTCGGGGGGTCCAGGTATGATTTTCGCCGTATTGGAGTCTTGGTAGTCTTCCTTGCATGAGTGTTCTGATGCTTGACTCTGCTTTGCTCTATTTCTCTTTGAGTAGAAAATTGTTGACTGCTGTGGGGAGAGGATGAACGAAGTCTGACCCAACTTGCGCTCCCCAACTCCAACAATAAGGCCAGCTCTAGACCTTGAAGCCGAGTTAGAGGCGGTCGACTGGAGAGGGAGACTTGGTGAGGGGAGTTGTTAACCAGCTCAGGGATGAGAACTAGGTCCCAGCCAAGAAGATCGGAAGTAAGCTCTTCCTATTGTCTTCTCAACTAAATCCCATGCATATTTCTTCAACTCTGTCGGAGGATGGCGTGCCTCGACGGCGGGAGGTTGGAGACCCCCTTTGAGATCTCGGCCAGGGAGTAGTTCTCAGGCGAAGCCGGCGTTAGGGTGTAGAAGAAGATACCGAAGAAGACGTAAAAGAAACAGAGGAGTCTGGACCGTCCGAACGGTTCCAGACCGCCCGAACCGAGAGATCGCGGGGAAGAAGGGATCGATGCACAAGGAAGACACGAGGATTTATACAGGTTCGCCCGCCGGAGCTAATACCCTACTCCGTGTGTGTTTGCTCTGAGGTGGATGAATGGGTTTGTGGTTACAATGTATCTACTCACGGCCGGAGCCGGTAGAAGAGAGACAGTGGCTAAAGAGTGAGCTCGGAGCAGCATAGCTGAGAGTTAGAGGTTCTCCCTTCCGTCTGTCTCCCCCCTTCCTTACCGCTTGATCCTCCTTTATATAACTAGGGAGTCCACAGTGCGGTACGTGGGCGGAGGGAGATACTTCCGGTGAGTTCTCCTGCGCCCCCTTCCACCTGCGGTGCCCATGCCGGATTGGAGGAACGTCCCGTCGCCCCTGTTCGCTGCAACGCCATTCCAGAGCAGGTGCTGCTGCCCTGCACGTCGTCGTGAGAGGATGGAGCGGAGAGATGTGACGGCGCACGGCCTCTGCCGCTGGGTGGAAAAGGGCCTGCATAGTCAAAAACTTCTGAACTACACAGTGAACGAAGCCTCCATAGTCAAAAGTCTTCTGACTGCACGTGGAGTCCACGGGGGCCCGGAGACGCCCACACGTGGCAGAGTAGTTGGCAAGTTGGTCCCGGAGTCCTTCCATGATTCGGCATCGGCATCGGCAGTCAAGCATCCGTTAGGATCGGCGCCCGGCACCGGAAGGATCGGCACCCGCCACCCGGGCGATCAGTACCCGTCCGTCGGGCGGGCACGGCGCCCGGCTTCGGTCCCCTTTCCAAGTAATTGCTCGCAACCCGGCCCTCGTCTCATGCGGAAGAGTAAGCCAATAACATCGATTGCCCGCACGGCGATGGAGATGGCGCCCGGGCGCCCAACGGGACATTGAGCATAGCCGTCTTCTCTTCTGCAGAAAGTGGGCCCGGAGGGGCTGACGTGGCCGGAGATCCACGCGTCCCCGCAGGACGTGGGACCCCAGTCCCATTTCGCCGACAAACTCGGTTGTTTCCGACTGCCCAATTGTGTCCTAACTACAATCTCAGGTTCTTGATCATTCTAATGTGCAGCCCTCGAAGCTAAGGTTGAAGACCGAACAGAGGGGGAAAACCAGCTGAGGAGGCTGAGAGGCCAAAGCTGAACCTCGAGAAGGACAAGCAACTTGGAGAGGGCCAACACCAAGCTCAAAAGAGAAGGCTGAACTGGAGAAGGCCAAAGCCAAATGGAGGCCGACTACGAAAGTAAGTCCCCGCTCTGACAATGATCTTAACCAATCCACTAAGTGCTCTGTTTGCAGTTTTGCCTAACAAGTTTACTTGTCGATGAACCTGGGTAGTTGCTAGAGCCAATGCCCAAATCCAGTTCCAGGCTTTTGCAGAGGAGATGAAGGTTGTCAAGGAGTCACGGGAGATCCTTGCCGAGTCGTGAAAGGGCTCCTGACATCATGATCCTCACTACAGGGAACCAGCTCCAACATGAGCCTCTCTCAAGTGCAGGCGCGCCTTAGCAAAGCTCCGAGTATCCTGAAGAGGTACTCGGACGAGCATGTATTATGTCGGCATGGCCCAAACCCTGGCGATGACCAAGTCAATCTACCCTAGGGCAGATATTGAAGCCATCGGAGAGGGATTCGCCGAGGAGACGACACCTGAGGAGGCACTGGAGTTGATAGCCTAGGTAAGGCCGACTGCAGAGGTGATCACCCGAGACCTGGGTATGTAAGAACAGTCCATCATGCAGTCGGTCTATATAAACTTTTTTGTAAGGACATGTGTAAATATATGTGCAATGCCGCCAAGCTCTAAGTTCTGACTTAGTTATCATTAGCTTTACCCGACTATATAGTCTACGCCAAGTTAGTCTATAGGAACTTAATAAAATCGTTCACCGCAGAAAGCTGTACTTGGGCGAACATGATAAATTCGTTGCAAAACTTCATAACTTAAGCAAGACAGGCTCGTATATTATTAACAAAGCACATATAATACATGTAGCCCCCGACTCACTACTCGGTTGAAACAAGCGGCGTAGTGAGTCAGAGAAAAGCTGTACACATGGGGAATGAAAAACTCAGGTATAGAAAGGATGTAGCTGTTCTATATTCCATGAGTTGTCGACGAGGGCACCGTCTTCGTCTTCAAGTCGGTAGCGCCTGGCCGGTGACCTCTGCGATAATAAACAGCCTTTCCATATTGGGGATAGTTTATGCCTGTCTTTGATGGTTTGTATTTTTTCTCAAGACGAGATCTCCGACCAAAAAGGCGCGGCCATGGACATTGCGATTGTGGTAATGACACAGGCCTTGAAGATACCTTGCCGACTGGATTATTGCGATGTCCCTCGCTTCTTCCAACTGATCGAGCTCGACCAATCAGATATTGTTGGATGTGTCTTCTGAGTAAGCCCGAACTCGTGGAGAGCCGAACTCTAACTCGGTTGGTAACACGGCCTCAGCACCATAGACCAGAAAGAAAGGGGATTGCCTTGTTGCCTGACTGACCATGGTTCTTAGAGACCAGAGAACAGATGGGAGTTCTTGTACCCACCGGCCCGCGTATGGTTGTAGTCGGTCGAATATCCTTGTCTTGATGCCTTGTAAGACCATGCCGTTGGCGCGCTCAACTTGCCCATTGCTCCGTGGGTGTGCCACAGAAGCATAACAAATCTTGATGCCGAATTCATCACAGAAATCTTGAAAGACACCGCCCATGAACTGAGTACCGTTGTCCATAATGATACGGTTAGGAACCCCGAATCGGTATAGTAACTCATGATGAAGTCCTTTGGTCATGCCGCTGTATGATAAAACGGGTTTTGCCTCAATCCACTTCGTGAATTATCCACTGCGATGAACAAGTGTATGAACCCTCTACGCGTTTCTTGAAAGCCTGACCATGTCAAGCCCCCCGTACTGCAAAGGGCCAAGAGATTGGTATGTTTGGAGTTCTTGGGCTGGGAGATTTGTTTGTTGTGCATAGAACTGGCAACCCTCGCATGTGCGAACTATGTCTTTTGCATTGGTTACTGCTGTTGGCCAGAAAAATCCTTGCCGGTAAGCCGTTCCGACTAACGTCCTGGATGCGGCGTGGTTGCCACATATGCCCGAGTGGATCGATTGTAGAATCTGCTTGCCCTCCTCGGTGGTGACGCAGCGCATGAGGACACTAGATGCACTTCTTCGGTACAGGTCTTCTCCGACTATTAGGAAACTTTTGCTTCAACGTTTGATTTGTTCGGCTTGACTGCGATCTTCTGGGAGTTCGTCGTCTAGGAGGAATTTGAGAACAGGAGTCCGCCAATCTTAACAGATGTTCAGTACTTCGTCTGTTGCCGGGGTAGGTTCGCCTCCCGACTGCTCTAGCATTGGTTTCTTCTTGACTGACAGCTCCATGAGTTGCTCAACAAAGATCCCTGTCGGGACAACTTCTCGCTTGGATCCCATGTTTGCCAATTTGTCTGCAGCATCATTATATTGTTGTAGGACATGTGTTATCTCCAGCCCGTCTTATTTTCCAGCTTTTGGACCTCCTGACAGTATGCCGCCATGGTATCGTCGAGGCATGTCCAGTCTTTCATGACTTGGTTCACCACGAGTTGAGAGTCTCCTCGCACAACCAATCAGCGGATGCGATGATTAGCAATGTGAGCCTGTGGATGAGATGCCTCATACTCGGTGACGTTGTGGGAAGCCGGGAAGTGGATCTGGAGAACGTACTTGAGCTTTTCACCGGTGGGGGACGTCAGTACGATGTCGGCCCCAGCGCCGCCAATCCGTAGAGAACCGTCGAAGTACATTGTCCAGTACTCTAGCTTCGCTGTTGATGTAGGCATCTGAACTTCTGTCCGCTCGGCCACAAAGTGTTAGTGATATGCCCTAGAGGCAACCTGGAGATGTTATATATATCACATGCTATGTTTATAATGTATTGATTTGTTCCTTGAAATAGACATTATCATTATTGATCAATGAGTACGTGACTTATTCATGAGACTCTTAATGTCAAATGATGCTATTTCTAAATGATCCCTGATCATATATCATATGAGGAACAAATATGATTCTAACATCAACATATGTATTGATTGATGATCATGTCTCATGGATCATGGTATGGAATATTTAACGCCAAAAATTTGGTAAGCCCTGTATCAGATTCGGTCAAGGGGAAAATTGCAGTCAACGGGCGGAGATTGATCCAGAAAAGACCGATTCCAGAAGGGGGCCATGAAGACCGCTGTATGGCAGTTATTTACTGTATAGTATTAATTAGGCCAAGTGCTTATCTTTAGGAAACCCGACCTCGTGTCCGGTTGGGTCTTATTAGTGTTTTCTGTTATAATTAGGAAATTATTGTTACCTGTCCAATAAGACTCATGTAACTCGGAGGTATAAATACGTACGCCCGGGGACCTTGTAAAAATAGGAGCTCCACACAGATCAATCAAATTCGGCGCATCGCCACCCTTTCGACGGTTCTTGCTTCTCGAGCCAGGCTGCATCGGTTAAGTTCGACCTCCTGCGAGAGGTAAGTCTCGTCACCCCGGCTACCTATCGGCTAGACTTCTCGTTAGGTCCGATATTCTAGTCGTTTATGGTAGTCGATTACCATGATATATTAATGTCTATGGCTGCATTAGTCAGTTTGATCTCATAGATTGATTAGGTATATCACATTCACGCATGCATAGATCGTATCGCTTACTGGGAGCGGTTTATCATCAGTTTGTGCTGCATCGGTTAGGTTCGACCTATTAAACTGCAAGTGATAAATCGTCTCTGTTAGGTTGATACCTTGTGCGCCAGCGTCTTATCGAGCGTATAGCCGATAAGTTTATCGTATTTTACATCACGATCGCATCAGATCTATCGCCTATCGAGGTATTGTTATCATCATCAGTCTGTGCTGCAACGTTGGGACTCCGATCTACTAGACTACATAATAGCTTTACTCTTGATGAGCCGATGGGTTAATGCGGCGTCTTATTAGAGCGCTTAGCCGATAAGTTATCTCTTAAATACAGCCGATTATACTGCTTGGCCTTGTATATACATCTTGCCTGCGTTACTATTATGATCGGCTAAAGGACTGCCGATTTGATTTACTCGGCCGACCCGGGCACAGCCTAGTCAAGTTCCCGGGCACAATCAGTGGCAAGGATCCGAGCACGGGCGGCCAGGCACAGGGCCAGGATACAAGCGAGGACCTGGGCACGGGCACGACCTCAGGTAAGGACCCGGGCTCGAGCATAGGTAAGGACACGGGCACGAGCAACGGCCCGGGCCCGGGTGTGGGCAGTATCTTTGCAGTGATAATAGTAATTTTTAATCATAATCGGCTGGAGTTTACTTAATCTATTTATTTATGCATCCGCTTATTTACCTTATCAGTTTACAGCCGATTTTGAGCATCTCTTCAATGATCGGCTAGTTTAATATTCGTTTATTATTATGCTATTACTCATGCCATCATCGGCTTACAGTCGATGTATAAGTGCTACAGTGCAAATCGGCCATCGACCGATGAGATGAGTCCAAGCCAGCTTCCAGTCGATTGCTCATGAATTGTGACATCTTTTCCTTGTCATTGTAGGGTCAAATTGACTGGCACGCCTATGAACCTCAAGATTTTAGACCTGCACTGGAGTGAAGCAAATCTCCCAGCCTTCGCGTGTCTCCAAGTGCCGGACGGCCCCGGCGGTTTTCGCGCAAACACGTTTTTGCACGCCCCGGTGGGGACGCGAAGTTTCAACAATCAGATTTGCAACATGGCCGGAAAGGAAGTCAAAACAGACAACAAATTCCAGTCAGCATGAAGATTTAACAAACGAACAAAACAGCAAATTGAGCAAACTATGGCCAATTTTCAGAAGCTGTGCTAGAGTCCTTCAGCATGACAAGGCAAGGGCCGATTCAAAAATCCCAGTTCTGAAGCCAGTCCTGTTGGAGAATCGAGCCGTACGCCACACTGAGAGTCCACCGGTAAAAACCCTTGCAAGAGATGGTGAATGAAGCAGTTCATCATGCGCTCATCAATCAGTCCGGGATTCTGTTGAACACACTTCATAATCTCATAAAGAAGACGGTGGATGGATGGATTGTTCAAGAGCCTACTCGAGGTCCTGTTTACCTCCCACCAAAGGTTGAACCAACTCAAGTTGCTTACAACGTCAGCAGAGACATACCAGAAAACCTGTTTACACAGAACCAAGCCGGGGGGCAACAGGATATTCCTGCTGGATATCATCGGTCTGCTTATTACGGGGGATATCAGCAAAATTATTCAGGAGCGGGGCCGATCCAGTACTTACCAGAGGGAGTATCATAGACAGAATCGGCAACAAAACTCCACCTGTGCAGTATCAACAAGACAACCTGAGGGAAGAAGATCTATCAACTAGGGTTGCTGAAATAGTAAGGGAGCAGTTCGGGATCAAGCCCAAGGAACAAACATTTATGTATCGGCATCCATATCCTGAGTGGTTCGATAGGGTTCCATTACCACACCGATACAGGGTCCCGGGTTTCTCTAAATTCTCAGGGCAAGACAGCACATCTACAGTGGAACATGTCAGCCGATTCCTGGCACAATGTGGAGAGGCATCGGCTGAAGAGGCTCTGAGGGTTAGGTTTTTCCCCTTGTCACTTTCTGGATCGGCTTTTACATGGTTCTCTTCATTACCACCAAATTCCGTTCGGGGGTGGGCCGATCTAGAAAAACAGTTTCATAAATACTTCTTTGCCAGAATCCATGAAATGAGACTGATAGACTTGACATCGGTTAGGCAGCGACCAGATGAAACAGTACCGGGATACGTTCAGCTTCGGGACGTCAGAAACCGATGTTACAGTCTAAATCTGAGCGATGGGCATCTGGCCGATCTGGCTTTCCAGGGTCTATTGGCGTCGATTAAAGAAAGGTTTTCATCACAAGAGTTCGAGTCCCTGGCGCACCTGGTACAGAAGGTATCGGCTCATGAAAGCCGATTTCAAGAGGCAAAAAAAGATAAATATCAGAGAAGGGTTGCTCAAGTTCAGGTTTATTCATCGGATTCAGACGATGAGGAATCCGATGCTGAAGTTGGACTGGCGGAGTGGGCAAGGAACAAGAAATCAGTATCATGTCCATGGGTTAAGGATATCGGCAAAGAGGAGCGGTATGATTTTGATATTAATAAAGCCGATAAAATCTTTGATTTGCTGCTACAAGAAAAACAGATACAACTTCCGCTAAACCACGTGATTCCATCAGCCGAAGAACTGAAGAAGAAAAGATATTGCAAGTGGCATAATACTATATTGCATCATACTAACGAGTGCAAAGTTTTTCGGCAACAAATCCAATCGGCTGTCAAGCAGGGAAGAATCAAATTCCAAGACAAGAAGCCGATGAAGATTGATGGGCATCCGTTCCCCGTAAACATGGTATATGCGGGATCGTCATCAAGGGCTCAGGCCAATGGAGGAAGACGTCAAAGGTACAAATCAAGGATTACTTCATCGGATATGATAGAAAAATATTCAAGATATGAGGAACAGAGAGCCGGAAAGATATAATCCGCATTGGAACTGCCCGTTCTTCCGATTCTGCTGGGATCAAGGGATGAGATTGCCATCAGTAGAAGATTGCCTCGAGTGCAGTGATATGGGGAATCAGCGTGATCAGCAGGAGAGGTTTTCTCGGAATCGACCGCTTGGAAAAAGAGCACGGTTATAGCCGATTAGGGCCGATCCATGAAGAGTTCTTTGAGGAGGATGAAGAGGAAGTGCATGAAAAACAAGTCCAGAATCCTCAATGGTGCTCTAGTGGGATATTCACGAAGAATCAGAAAAGAAGGGCACAACGGCTACGACACCGAGACCAGCAGGAAGAACAGAAACAAGATCAGGAAGAGGCCGATCATCGTCACAAGAGAACCAAACAAGTATGGCATGTAAAGAAAAAGGACGATGAAGCTGATCAATCGGCTCCAGTAGATATGGTGTTCTTTTTGCCTCGGGAATATAAAGCACTTTCATCAGATGAAGAAGACAACAAGGAGGTTTTTGCTCAACTAACGTTGCAACCTGATCAGGCCGTATTTGACAAACCTGAAGAATCAGAGCATCGGCACCTGAAGCCATTATATATCAAGGGCTATGTAAATGGGAAGCCGATGACGAAGATGCTGGTTGATGGGGGAGCAGCAGTTAATCTCATGCCTCATGCTACATTTCGGAAATTGGGGAAGACTGCCGAAGATCTGATAAAGACAAATATGGTGTTAAAAGACTTCGGTGGGAATTCATCAGAGGCGAAAGGCGTATTGAACGTGGAGTTAACAGTGGGAAATAAGACATTACCTACCACGTTTTTCATCATCGACGGAAAGGGGTCATATAGCTTGCTTCTCGGCAGGGACTGGATTCACGCGAACTGTTGCGTGCCCTCGACGATGCATCAATGTTTGATACAGTGGAAAGGAGATCAAGTCGAGGTGGTCCTAGCAGATCGGTCAACCAACATTGCAATGACCGATCTACCAGTCTGGGAAGCCGATGGTGTTGATTGCCTGTCCGGGAAAATATGGGAAGGAGACTACCTTAAGGTCACTAGCCAAGGGATACAGCCGATTCAGCAAGTCGGCTCTGAATTGTTGCTCTGATGGGCTCCATTGGAGACTTCGAGGGGAAACTAGGGCAAGGATTTACGTCGGCTGATGATTTAGAAGAGATCGACATAGGACCAGGAGATAAGCCAAGGCCGACATACATAAGCAAAAAGTTATGTCCTGAACTTCGAGAAGAATTGATAACATTGCTGAAGGAGTATCGGGAGTGTTTCGCTTGGGAGTACCACGAGATGCCAAGATTAAGCCGATCAATTGTTGAACATCGGCTGCCCATTAAACCAGGATATTGGCCATTCAAACAGGCTCCAAGGAGATTCAAGGCAGAGTTATATGAGCCAATCAAAGCGGAAATCACAAGGTTGTATGATGCCAAGTTTATAAGGCCATGCCGATATGCTGAGTGGGTTTCTAATATCGTCCCGGTGGAGAAGAAAAACGAAAAATTGAGGATATGTATTGATTTCCGGGATCTGAATAAAGCTACCCCCAAGGATGAATACCCGATGCCGATAGCGGATTTATTGGTGGATGCAGCATCAGGCCACAAAATTATCAGCTTCATGGACGGCAATGCAGGATACAATCAGATTTCTATGGCTGAAGAAGATATACATAAGACTGCGTTTCGGTGTCCTGGAGCTATCGGCTTGTATGAGTGGGTAGTAATGACTTTTGGATTGAAAAGTGCCGGTGCGACTTATCAAAGGGCATGAACTAATATTTCATGATCTCATCGCTTGTTGGTAGAAATTTACATTGATGATGTGGTGTTAAGTCTAAAAGTGAGGAAGACCATATAGCTGATTTACGAAAAGTGCTGGAGAGGGCCAAGAAATACGAACTAAAGATGAATCCCCAATAAAATGCGCTTTTGGTGTATCGGCAGGCAGTTTTTGGGTTTTAATGGTTCATGAGCGAGGGATTGAAAGTCAGTCAATGAACAGCATCAGAGCCAATCAAGACCACGGAACCACGAAGCAATAAGACAGAGTTGCAGTCATTGATCGCAAGATTAACTTTGTGAGGAGGTTTATATCAAATTTGTCTGGGAGAATTGAGTCTTTTACTCCGTTATGAAATTGAAAGCCGATCAAGAGTTGTGTGCGGTGGCAACAGCAGGAGGCATTTGACGAGATCAAGACTATATGAGTTCCCCACGACCCCCCCACCTATTTTAATTCCGCGTAGAGAGGAGTGCCGTTCAGCGTTGTACTTGTCAGCCGATGAGAATCCATCGGGTCTGTTTTGATACAAGAATTGAGGAAAAGGAGCGAGTTGTGTTTTATCTGAGCAGAAGGCTTTGGACGCTGAAACGAGAATCCTGCGGTGGAGAATTATGCCTGTGTTTATATTTTTCATGTACGAAGTTGAGGCATTATATCCTATCGCTGAGTGTACAGTAGTTGCAAGGCCGATGTGGTCAAATATATGTTGTTGGCTCCATCTGAAAGGGCGAGTTGGTAAAATGGATTTTGCTTTGACGGAGTTCGACTTAAGATATGAATCGCTAAAGCAATCAAGGGACAGGCAGGTGGCCGATTTCATTATGTACAACATAGAGGGGCTCACGAAGGTTATGTGGAGCTGATCCCATGGACTTTGTTTTTTGATGGATCGATTTGCAAGCATGGATCTGGTATCGCTTGGTATTATATTACGCCTCGGGGGGCAAGTTTTGAGTTTGCTTTTACAATTAGGCCTTATCGGACCAATAATCAAGCGGAATACGAGGCGGTATTAAAAGGACTACAACTTTTAAAGGGGATCGGAGCCGATATTATAGAGATTGTTGGCGATTCTTTGTTGGTGATCAAGCAGTTATCTGGGGAATATGAGTGCAGGGATGATGTTTTGAGCGTCATTTATGAGGAAGTACGGATTTGTTAAAGGATTTCAAGATGGTATCAATAGATCATATTCCTAGGGAGCAGAACTTAGAGGCCAATGATCTTGCGCAGGTTGCTTTTGGTTATCGGCTAAATAGGCAGGTTGAGGTTGAGATAGCCGATAACGACATTCAAAACAAGGCCGATGACTGGAGACAAGAGATAGTTGATTATTTGCAAAATCTGTCGCAATCGGTTTCCAGGAAAATTCGGTATAAAGCTACTAAGTATGTGCTGCTTGATGGGGAACTGTATTATCGGACTTTTGAGGGAGTTCTGCTTAGGTGCCTGAATTTGGAAGAAGGCAAAGATGGCTATGTGCGAGGTGCATGAGGGCGTCTGTGGGACTCATCAATCGGCTCATAAGATGAAGTGGTTGCTGGGAAGAGTAGGATATTTTTGGCCGACAATGCTGGAAGATTGCTTCAGGTACTATAAAGGATGTCAAGATTGTCAGAAATTTGGAAATGTACAATGAGCACCAGCATCGGCTAGAATCCTATCATCAACCATGGCCGTTCAGAGGATGGGGAATTGATATGATCGGCCAGGTTTCCTCCTCGAGTAAAGGAGACAAGTTCATATTGGCGGCAACAGATTATCTTACCAAGTGGTAGAGGCGATCCTTTGAAGAAAGTCCGCGTCCAAGAAGCGATCGAGTTTGTAAAGGAGCATATAATTATCGTTTGGAATTCCTTAGACGATAACTACTGATAGGGATCTGTCTTCGTGTCCGATGAGTTCCAACAGTTTGTTGCCAGTATGGGAATCAAGTATTAAATTCATCACCTTATTATGCTCAGGCTAATGGACCAGGCAGAAGCTCTAATAAGAGTTGATCAAGTTGATTAAGCGGAAGATTGATGAGCAGCCGCGGCGATGGCAAATGCTACATTAGCCGATTCATTATGGCCTATCGGATGGCGTGTCATGGATCTACTCGGGTGCCACCGTATCAGTTGGTATATGGACATTGAGGCAGTTTTACCTGGGGAAACTAATCATCGCTCTAGGAGAATTTCTTTGCAGAATCAGTTGACAGCCGATGATTATTATAACTTAATGACAGCATGAACTTGAAGATTTTGGCTCAGAATGGTTAAGGGCATGGAAAGGATCAAGGAAAACAAGGCTAGGCAAGCTCGGCATTACAACAAAAAAGTGGTGAATAAGTCATTTGCCGAGGGAGATCTTATATGGAAATTGATTTTGCCGATCGGGTCCAGAGATAATAAGTTTGAAAAATGGTCACCTAATTGAGAAGGGCCCTATCAGATTAATCGTTGTGTGCCTGGTAATGCCTATGTGTTAGAGGATCTTGACGGGATGGAGTTTGTTAAAGCACTTAACGGGAAATATCTCAAGAAATACTATCCTAGTGTTTGGATCAACTCTTAAATCGGTTAAGTGCAGCCGATTTTTAAAATAGTTTGGAAAGCCGATGTTTTTGCATCGCCTAAAGACAGCCGATATCAATCGATATCGCCTTTAGATCAAACAAACAGAAATATTATCAAGGGTGAAGGAGGCAGGCAACAGAGCCGATCAAGATATATTACAGCACAACCAACATGTTTCAGGAGGCATCAGATTGTTAATTTAACATGAATTTTTGGATCGTTTCAATGCACGCAGGCGGATTTGGTTCAATCTCATTAATGGCATGGATGTCGTCTTCATCGGAGCCCGGGATGGTCTTCAAATTCTTGTGCCGATGAATGACTTGACGCACCGTCGCTGCAACCTTAGCCTCTTGGTCTTGAATAGCTTGCAGCAGGCCGATAAGCTGGGATTCTGTTGCTTCATGGTCCTTGTGAACTTTTTCAAGTTCTGCCAGCAAATCGGCCTCCTTCTTCTTCAGTTGATCTAGCTTAGATTGGAGCTCTTGGGGGGCGGCTGCCATGTCATCAAGTTTTTTCTTCTCTATTTGGGCTAACAGCCGATCGGCTTGGATGTCTTCAGTAATCTTCTGTTGGTCAACGCGATCGGCTATGCGCTGTCTAAGCTTGATGAGTTTAAATCTATGAGACTCCAGATATGCTGCGGGAGTTAGTGCGTCGACGAGTTCTTCGGGCAGATGGTGTTCAATTTCTGTAAGTCTTGCTCGAAGGCCCGCAATCTTCCACTAGCGCATCAATTGGGTTTTCTAGCCGACTGATGATGCTCATTAAGTAATCGCGCACATCAGCTGGGAAGGATGGTTTGGTCGTTGCGCTGGTGGCTGTTTCGTCTTCTGCCTCCAAGTACTTGCCGATGTCGAAAGAAAACAAATCGGCTAAGGACTGCAAAATTGACATCGGTAAAAGAATCAGTGAAAAGTTTAAAGTGAAGTATGGGCGTAAAGAGGTTACCTGAGGAAGGACATCGGCAACTCGGGTGGCATCGGCTTTAGGGAGATGAATAGGTTGTTCTTCGGGGGGGCCGATGTCAGCCGATGGAATAGGAACAGTCTCATCGACGGCTGGAGGACTTGGTGCTGAGAGTGGGGCAGCTGGAGAAGCCATCGGCTCAGTGCTTGGAGGGATGTCAGAGGAATGTTGAGGTTCTGGAGCCGATGACTCGAGCTAAAAAGGAAACTAGTAAGATGAATGAGAAAGCGGGTAATAATGTCAAGACTTGGCGCATACCTGAGGGGATGAGGGAGCCGATGTTGTCTGGGGAGAAGATGGCGTCGTGGCAATGACATCGGCACCGGTTTTCTGCTTCTTCAGGGAGGGGCGATGCGCTAACTTCTTCCGTTTTTGTCCTATCGGCCGAGGCGCCTTGAGGAGGGCTGATGGAGATGGAGCATCGTGCCCTAAGTTTGGAGTGGCCGATGGAGGTTGATACAGAATTGGTCGACCACTGTTGCTTGTCGTTGGGGGCTTGACGTTGGCAGCCTGCAAATTAAAAATGAGAGATGATCGGAGGTGATGGTTAAGGCTTGCGGGTGTTACCTCTTCATCGGATTCGATGTAGTCGACGTCAAGGTGGGAACAGTAGCAGGTGGCCGCTAAGCTGAATAGATGTTTCTTCCATTCTGACCACCATCGGACAAAAAGCTTGGTGTTGGCAGTGCAGACATACACCTCGGTGGCGGCGCCTAGAAGAAGGGGCTCTGTTAAAGTTCGCATCCGATCATACTCTTGGGCGTTGCTGACGTTGCCCCGGGCCTAAAGTTTGTCGATGAAGAATAGGCCGATCGGAAGCTGACCAAGGCCAAACTGACGGGAGCCGACCGATGGATGGTAAAACTCATATGATGGTTGCGATCGGCCCAGAGAAAAGCCAGTTGGCAGAAGACGAGGGGTGATGGCCGATAGGAATATGGCTTTGGACTCATCATTATCCAAAGCGTTAAGTGGGTTGAAGTTGGAAGGCATCTCGAATGATGATGCGTCATTATATGCAAACCAGAGAGTGGCCTCCTTGGTGAAACCATAATAAAACCCCTTGAACCACTAACTAAGTCCAGCGGGGGTTATCTTGCCGCCAGAAAGAGCCAATGCAGCTTCGCCCATGGAAATGCATCGGCGGTAAGTGGGATCCTGGTCTTCTGTGTAATCGGTTGGAAAAGATTGGTTGAGAAGAGAAGTCCCAGAGAAGGCCTTGGAGGTGTAGACGTTGAGCCAGAGTTGCACAAACCACCAAGGACCCCCGATATGGCCGACGGGCTGGCCGGCCGATAACTTGGTTGCTACTTGGTGAAGCAGTTGATAGGTGGCACCAAGGAGGAATTGCCCCAAGGGGATCTGTTTCCGATCAACCAAGCACTCTGCCAAACATTGCATGTTGATCGTTGGACCGAGGGTTGGGCCACCAAAAACAAACTGTTCCAGCCATAAGTTCAGAAAAGCAACATGTTCCCGATCATCGACTGATCCAGTTCCCTTATTATGGATGGATATGTACCTGGACCAGCCACCGATGTTCTTTGCTTGGAGCCGATGAGCAGGCTTGAATCGGAGCTTGAATGGGTCGATGTAGCTCGTCGTATCAAGACAGGTGAGCATAGTCACATCCAGCAAGGTGGGGGTCATCGGCCCGTGCCCAAACAGGAAGGCATTGAGGGCATCAGACCAGAAGTATGAGGCCGATGCGAGCAGGGGTTTATTCCTATCCATGTCGGCTAGAGAGAGATTGATGCAGTGGTCGATATGTGATTCTTCCTAGAGGGTTCTCTTCGCAGCCGATACTCTGATATACCAATCCCTCCACCCAGGCAGCTTGCTCGGCCATGACCTGAAGCTATTGGTCCAGTCACTGACTAGCATGGCCGAGTTCTTGAAAGGGATACATTGGGTCTCGGCGCTTATGAAGTCTGTGGGATCTTCGCTACCCATGGGGCCATGGTAGAAAAAGTTCGGGTAATCGGCGGCCGGGATCAAGATCTGGTCTCTAAGATGCTACAGTAAACAAGAACACGATAAAGAACAGGCGAAGAACATGGTGGATTGGATCCATCTAGGCTACAAAATCAGAAAAATAATCGGGCAGGAAGATTACCTCAGGGACTGCGGATGCTGATGCCATCGCGAGAGAGGAAGAAGATGCAGGAATCAACGGCCAGAAAAAAAAAGGGCTGTGACGGTTCGTCTGGGTTCGCTGGAGCTTGTCGAAGTATTGGAAGATGAAGCAGTGGTGCTCTGGTGATGTGAAAGAGTAAAAAAGGCTAGGGAGACGAAGCGTTTTATAGAGATATGATGACCAGGCGGGAATCGAGGCCATTGACACTATTTCAAACAATTATGGCAAGTGGGCTACCTTGGGCCGCCTCGGTATGGAAGAAATTTGGAGGCCCAAAACGAAAGAATTTCGAAGTCCTATAGAAGAACTCCGAAATTGGGGGGCATGTGTTAACGCCAAAATTTGGTAAGGCCCTGTATCAGATTCGGTCAAGGGGAAAATTACAGTCAACTGGCAGAGATTGATCCAGAAAAGACCGATTCCGGAAGGGGGCCGTGAAGACCGCTGTATGGTAGTTATTTATTGTACATATTAATTAGGCAAGCGCTTATCTTTAGGAAACCCGACCTCGTGTCCGGTTAGGTCTTATTAGTGTTTTCTGTTATAATTAGGAAATTATGTACCGTGTCCAATAAGGACTCATGTAACTCGGGGTATAAATACGTACGCCCGGGGACCTTGTAAAATATCCACACAGATCAATCAAATTCGGCGCATCGCCACCCTTTCGACGGGTTCTTGCTTATCGAGCCGGGCTGCATCGGTTAAGTTCGACCTCCTGCGAGAGGGTAAGTCTCGTCACCCCGGCTACCTATCGGCTAGGACTTCCTCGGTTAGGTCCGATATTCTAGTCGGTTTATGGTAGTCGGCTTACCACGATATATTTATTTTGTCTATGGATGCATCAGTTCAGTTTGATCTCATAGATTGATTAGGTATATCACATCACGCGTGCGTAGATCGTATCGGCTCACTGGGAGCGGTTTATCATTAGTTTGTGCTGCATCGGTTAGGTCCGACCTATTAAACTGCAAGTGATAAATCGTTCCTGTTAGGTTGATACCTTGTGCGCAAGCGTCTTATCGGAGCGTATAGCCGATAAGTTATCGTATTTTACATCACGATCGCATCAGATCTATCGGCCTATCGAGGTATTGTTATCATCATCAGTCTGTGCTGCAACGGTTGGGTCCGATCTACTAGACTGACAATAATAGCTTTACTCTTGATGAGCCGATGGGTTTTAATGCGGCGTCTTATTAGAGCGCTTAGCCGATAAGTTATCTCTTAAATACAGCCGATTATACTGCTTGCCTTGTTATACATTCTTGCCTGCGTTACTATTATGATCGGCTAAAGGCCAGCCGATTGATTTACTCCGCCGACCCCGGGCACGAGCCCAGTCAAGTTCCCGGGCACAATCAGTGCGCAAGGATCCGAGCACGGGTACAAGCGAGGACCCGGGCACGGGCACGACCTTAGGTAAGGACCCGGGCTCGAGCGCAGGTAAGGACACAGGCACGAGCAAGGGCCCGGGCACGGGTGCGGGCAATATCTTTGCAGTGATAATAGTAATTTTTAATCATAATCAGCTGGAGTTTACTTAATCTATTTATTTATGCATCCTACTTATTTACCTTATCAGTTTACAACTGATTTTGAGCATCTCTTTAATGATCGGCTAGTTTAATATTCGTTTATTATTATGCTATTACTCATGCCATCATTGGCTTACAGTCGATGTATAAGTGCTACAGTGCAAATCGGCCATCGGCCGATGAGATGAGTCCAAGCCGGCTTCCAGCCGATTGGCTCACGAATTTGACATCTTTTCTCCTTGTCAATTGCAGGGTCAAATTGACTGGCACGCCTACAAACCTCAAGATTTTAGGACCTGCACTGGAGTGAAGCAAATCTCCCAGGCCTTCGCGTGTCTCCAAGGCGCCGGACGGCCCCGGCGGTTGTCGGCGTCAACAAGATACCAAATTGATAATATGGACATATGTTGGATAGACCCGCCATGAGATACTACAGAGATTTCATGTGTCATCAGTTAGTCTCAAGTAGTGTTTATGTAGAGTCCTTAGACTTGAGATCATCATGGTTCCCAACATACGTAGTAGCTTATTTTGGGACTACTAAACACTACTCCGTAACTGGGTAGTCATAAAAGTGGTCTTCGGGTTTGCTATGAAACATGTAGTGGGATGTGAATGATCAAGATAGAATTTGCCCCTCCTTACGGAGAGATATCTCTGGGCCCCTCGATGTAATGGATTATGGAAGTGCATGGCCATGCTAGGGTGATTGAGGTGTCAATCACAAGTTTGTAATCCATCACAGGATCGAGCGAGTGATTGAACTATTAAGAGGATGACACAAGTCTCGCCTTGAGCTCAATCAATATCGTGAGGCAAAGGGATTTGTACATGAGGACATTACAGGTTTAGCCGATATGATCTTTACGTATATTTTTGGGCTAATATGCCTTGCTAGAGGCTGCTATTAATAGGGTGACCAAAAAGGTGTTTTTAGGTCACGACAAAATATATGTGAACCTACAGGGTCGCACACTTAATGGGTTGGAACACTTATTCGAATGTGATTCGAATATGGGCTCGATTCAGATAGAGATTCGAGTAGACTCTTATTGGGTCTCGGTCCACGAGGCCCCAGTGAGGAGGTCTATATATAGGGAGGCGAGGGGTCGAGGAGATTGACATTTTTCGGTTGACCTCGAGCCAAACCCTAGCCGCCACCTCCCGAGCCAAACCCTAGCTGCTCACGAGTGCTAGTACACTCGCAATCAGCGTTCTAGCCCCGGACGTGTGGATACCGGTGGAGGCGCTCTCGTTGCTGCATTGATCGGCATCGACGCTGATTAGATCTGCTCGTGGTGTGGTTGATTGCAGTCTGTTTGCGTAGATCGACTACTTCCACTACTACCTCGACGCGCGCGTGGTTGGACCGGCTTCTCCAACCCTTCTTCTGTTGCACTGCGTGTCTAGTGGTAACGATTCATGATCCCTCTCTCGCATGATGTCCTGGTGTGCACTGTAGAAAAGTTTTGTTTTCTGTTGTCATAGCCTACGTGTACTCCTTCACGAAGTCATCTAGAGCTTGTGATTTGATTGCTGTCCATGGCTAAAAGGTGATGTCGAACGCCATCAACTCAAGCACCCATTTAGCGATTCGGCCGGTGGCCTCGCGGTTGTGTAGGACGTCCCCGAGTGGGTATGATGTGACCACCGTGACTTGATGCGATTAGAAATAGTGCACCAACTTCTGGATAGTGATAAGTAGGCCATAAAGCAGCTTCTAGACCTGCGGATATCTCATCTTTGAGTCGGCTAGGACCTCGCTGACAAAGTAGACTAGCCATTGTATCTTCTGTATGTGACCCGGTTCGGATCGCTCGACCACCAACACCGTGCTGACTACTTGAGTGGTTGCCGCCAGATACAACATTAATGGTTCTTGGGACAGAGGTGACGCCAACATGGGTGGAGATGTGAGAAATTTCTTGAAGTCTTCGAAGGCTTGCTGGGCTTCGGGAGTCCATTGGAAATTGTCTGCTTTCTTCAATAGCTTGAAAAAGGGCATGCCCCGTTCGCCTAGTCGGAAAAAACTAACTGAGTGCTGCCATGTAGCCTGTCAGCTTTTGGAGGCCCTTCTGGTTAGTCGGCGGTGCCATGTTCATAATTGCATTGACTTTCTCTGGGTTGGCCTCGATGCCGCGATGCGATACGATGAAGCTGAGTAACTTGCCGGATGGCACTCCGAAAGCGCACTTTTTCAGATTCAACTTCATCTTGAATCTTTGAAGATTTTGGAAGGTTTCTTCCAGGTCAGCGATGAGGTCTTCTTTGGACTTGGTCTTGATCACCACGTCGTCGACGTAGGCCTCCACGTTGTGCCCGATCTGAGTGTGTAGACACCGCTGAATTACTCGTTGATACATTGCTCCAGCGTTTTTCAAACCGAACGGCATAGTGATGTAGCAGTAGGCGCCAAACAGTGTGATGAAAGATGTCTTTAGGCAGTCCTCCTTCAGGCTGATTTGATGGTATCCTGAGTAACAGTCGAGAAAGCTGAGAAGTTCACACCCCACGGTTGAATCCACCACCTGATCTATTCTGGGTAGACCAAATGGATCTTTGGGGCACGCTTTGTTCAAGTCGGTGTAGTCGACGCACATGCGCCATTTACCATTCTTCTTCCGGACCAGAACTGGGTTTGCCAGCCAGTCCGGGTGGTAGACCTCTTTGATGAACCCGGCTGCGAGGAGCTTGGTTATCTCCTCCTGAATACTATCTTTCTGGTCTTGTGCGAAGCGCCGTAGCTGTTGCTTGACTGGCTTGGCATCTGTCTTGACATTGAGGGCATGCTCGATCACCTTCCTTGGTACGCCTGGCATGTCGAACAATTTCCACGTGAAGATATCCTTGTTGGCTTGGAGGAAGGTGATGAGCACGTCTTCCTATTTAGGGTCGAGTCAGGTCCCGACTAGAGTAGTCTTGGAGGGGTCGGAAGGGTCCAGGGGGATCTTCTTCGTGTCAAAGTCCGCTGAAATTCCTGACTTTGCTGCTTTTTTCGTTGGAACTTGGTCATCCTCGACTTCGGTTGTGACGGCTTTCCGAATGCTATTGCGTCCGACTGCCGCCTCTTGTGATTGAGCCAACTCGCAGCTCTCCTTGTCGCAGGTGAAGGCTTGCTTGACATCGCTGTGGAGGGAGAGGACTCCGGTTGGCTCGGGCATCTTGAGCACCATGTAGGTATAGTGCGGTATCGTGATGAATTTGGCGAGCGCCGGTCGTCCGAGTATCGCATGGTACGTGGTCTCGAAGTCGGCAACCTCGAAGCAGATGTTTTCTGTGCGGAAGTTATCCCGCATGCCGAAGGTGACTGGCAAAGTTATCTATCCAAGGGGGGTTGAAGAAAGCCCGGGAATTATCCCGTGGAAGGGCACCGTACTCGGCCGTAGTTCTGAACGAGAAATCTTCATCTCGTCCAGAGTCTTGGCGAACAGAATGTTGAGCGCACTGCCTCCATCTATGAGAACCTTCATCAACTTGATATTTTTGACGACCAGGTCCAGGACGAGTGGGTAGCATCCTGGGGTGAGACCCGATCGGGGTGATCTACGCGGTCGAAGGTGATGGACATTTTCGACCAATGCAAATATTGGGGGGCATCTGCTGTAGAGACCGTGTTGATGTCGCGTGCTGTTAGCTTCTGCTTCCGCTTGGACTTGTACGCAAACGGCCCTCCGAAGATGTGGTTGAGCTCGGCCTGGGAATCTTGGAAATCGTCTGCCAGGCCTGGATCTGGCTTGTCTTTGTCCTTGTCGGTACCAGATGATGAAGTCTGCTCAGAGGCAAACTTCTTGAGCATGAAGCAGTCCTTGGCCGCGTGCTTGCCCTTGGGGTGGAAGGGGCAAGGCCCGTTCATAACTTTCTGGTAGTCGTTGTTCCTTGGGGGCCACAACTGAGTTCGCTCCATGTTGGCCACCTTGTTGTTTGACTTCTGCTTGCGGCTGCCGGACTTGTTCTGTGATGGCTCGTTGTCGGCTTTGGCCTTCTGGTCCTTCTACCAAGGCTCTTTCTTCTTGTCGAGGGCCTCTGCGACTGCTTCAGCTGAGTTGGCGTATTTATTCGCCATATCAAAGAGAGCCCGGACAGAGGCTGGTGGCTTCTGAGTGAACTTTGCGATGAACGGGGCGTCCTTGACTCCCTTGCGGAAGGCAACAATGATGACCTCGTCCTTGATCATAGGAATGGAATTGCACTTCTCGGAGAACCTTTTGATGAATGCACGAAGGGACTCGTTCTTCCTCTGGTGCAGTTGGTAGAGATCGTGCTCGGAAGATGGTCTTACGTAAGTCCTTTGAAAGTTGGCTATGAAGCGTTCCCGGAGTTCCCCCTAGGAGCCGATTGATCGCCTCAGGAGCCCTGTTAGCCATGTCCTCGCTGAGTCAGCCAGGGCGACTGGGAGGTAGTTAGCCATGGCTTTGTGGTCACCTTCGGCAGCTCGGATTGCTAGGGTATATACGGTGAGCTGGGACTCAGGGTTAGTTTTGCCGTCGTATTTCTCGATTCCCATAGTCTTAAAGCCCGACGGCCAGCTGACGTCTTGTAGTTCCTAGGTGAAAGCGGGTACGCCTTCGTCTTCGTGAGGGCTCCGGCTCCTACCGCGACGGTTAAACTGCTCGTGGTGGAAACCAAAACACTCGTGCTCGTCCTGCAGTCGGCGGCCCTCGTCCTCTTCGCGTTCGCGGCGCCGAGTGTTGATGTTGTAGCGGAGGTCGCGTTGTAGGCATCCTCGGAGATCTTGATTGTCATAGCGATTGTACTGGGGACACCGCTAGTTGTTGTTAGGATGGCCGAGAGATATCTACTATGACTCCGCGTGCGGTTGACTTGAGCCAGCCGCCCGGCGTCGTGATGATGTAGATGAGCCTACCGCCGGAGAACCCGATCGGTTGGTCGGTACAAGTGTGTCACCCGACTGCTGGTGCTGCTGACAGGCAGCAGCTGTAATCATGGCCTTGATCTTGGCGATAGTCAGGGTGGCATGGTGATCAGGCCCGAGCGGGAGTGTGTCCAGCAGGGTTGCAGCAGCCACAACATTCTGTTGTGGCGTGACGAAGACGTCGTGGTCGCCAACTTTGGTCTGGAGGATTTGTTGCTGAACGGTTCGCCCAGTCCTGCGTAGCTCGTCGTTGTGAGCCTCGCGATCGGCCTCCTCCTGTTGCTGTAGTCGGCGTGCCTCCTCTTGTTGCTCCTCTTGTAGTTGGCGCACCTCCGGTGGAGGGGTTGAAGCCATGAAGATCTCCCAGGGCAAAAGGAAACTCGCCAGACTGGTGTCCAAACTAGTGTTCGAACCATTGTCCGACTTGGAGTCGGAATCCGAGTAGTTGATCGGAGTAAGGACAACTCCAACCTCTCTAGATCCAATCTAGAACGGCTCTGGGCCATGTCCAAACTAAAACATAGAGGATCGGGTCAGCCGCGTGGGATGTAGATCCGCAGCGTCGCCGGGTCTGCAAGGGAGATTGATGATCTCTCCCCTTCCTAGCCTGACCCGGGCTGGCTTGAGGCCCAGCGCGAGTCGGATGCCGAAGGAGAGAGTTATCCCGAGACCTGGACAGGTGGTAGATTACCGCAACAAATCTATGAAGGTGGCTGCAGCGTCTTGTGGGCCGATTGGCACGGAGTCGGCTAGTTCCTCGGCAGGTTGGATCAAGTCTATGTCGGCCAAGGTGAGATTGCCGATCTGGTCAGCGACGAACTTGAGGCTTCCGAATGAGATTGTGTCTCCAGGGGAGAATTTGTCGCCGTCGACTCCTGTTGTTGGATCGATCGAGCTTGTAGATGTAGATCTCACCGAAGCCCCTACCTGGCACACCAACTATCGATGTTTTACATCGGCAATATGAATATAGGGCTACTCGTCGGATCGAAACTCGATGGATTGCAAAGAAACACAAGGGGTTTATACTGGTTCAGGCCCTCGATGTGAGGTAATACCCTACATCTAGTTGTGGTGTATTCCTTTGAGGATGTATGATTCTGATGAATCTCTGTATGCCCTCAGGGGGCGCCCTGCCTCCCCTTATATACTGGGGACAGGGTTACAAGGTTGGAGTCCCAGCTAGATTACAGCCAAGGGATCTACTCTTAGAGATATAACCTACCCGACTAGGACTGTATATTCCTTATCGTACAAGGCAAAGTCTGCCGGGTCCTATCATATCTCTAATTACAAGGCTAGGTCTATCATTTATCCGAGTGGCCCATATGCTTGTGATGAGGTACCCGGGGCCCATGGCCTCCACAAATATTTTACTGAAATCGGGCAACTCTTAGAATATTGGAGGATCTGAGTTTATAGGATTCTGGGAATATGGGTAGATCCGAGAATCTTGGATCGAGGTCCGAAGTAGTTTTAAGGTTTCGAGAGTGAATAAATCCGAGGACTCCAGGTCAAGGTTTTCGAGGCGATTAGGGTTTCAGGAAGATGACACCAAACCCTAAAAGAAGAAGGGGACCAAAGTTTGAGGTGAACGGACGGATTGAAACAGGAACGACCCGAATAGGGGGAAAGAAAAAGATTCTAGTTTATATTTAATTAATTACTGAAGTGATTTTTATTGCACTAGAATTAATTCTGGAACTCCGAAAAATCCGAGAAAATTTCAGAGAGTTTATTTAATTATGGGGAATTTACCAGAAGTAAATGCCACCATGAAACACAAGGTATTTATTATTATAAATACTTACACGCTTAAAATATTCCAACCAAAACCCAGGGAATATAAAAGCATCCAGGTATTTATTTAGAATTTAAACTTGGGACTTTTAATATTGGAAAATTTCAAAATTTTATTCAAACACTTTCCCAAAAAAAATTTCCAGTGAATTCTTGTATTTCCATTTACCCAGAAACAATTTTTAATTAAGGTGATTTTCAGGGTGTGACAAATCCCCCCCCTTACAGAAATCTCGTCTCGAGATTTGGAGCGGCTAGAAAGAAAAGGGTTTGGTTGATTTCCAACTCCTTCTTCCAAGGTATCTTTCTTCTGGCGACAACTTCTTGAAGTCTATCTCATTGTCCGTCCTGGCGATAGTTTGTATCTTGATCCATTTACCATCAACCGATGTCTTAATACTTAACGGGCCCCTCCGGTTAGCAAATTATTCCTACTGACGATTCTATATTTGGTGATCTGGTCAACTTCCAACTAGACTTGAGACCTTTAATGACAATCCGATTCAATTTAACTATCTGTTTGTTACTGGACTGCTTATATATTTGCTTGTGGACGACATACCAATTCTATGGACTGTACACTGATTTATGAACGGTGCCAAAGTGTTCTTTGACCATTGATCCTCCTTGGTGGAACACCATTCTTCCTCTATTGAATTTACTTCGTTCGGTTTCTTTATCAATCACCGTTCTTCCTACCTTCCTACTACTGTTTCTTAGTATCCTCATACTTAGATTCTCATGATAGTGATGGAAATATTCATCTGTAACTTCTAGGGCCGTCGTAGGTATCTTGTCTGATAGCTACCCCAACTGCTTTGGTATCTAGTTCCTTCTATCTTTGACTCCTGTCCTTGACGCTTCTATCTTGGGTGCTACCCTTCCACGTAGATAGGCTTAGAATCATGGCAACAACTGTCGGTACTCCTGAAGATAACAACTTTGTCAGGCTTACTATTGGCATCATAAACTAGCTTTCACTAACTCCATTGAGATAAACTGGCTTTCACTAACTCCATCGAGAGTTAGGCACGTGTTCTCTTCTTACACTTCTGATGTCCTCCCTTTACTATACCGACTTCTATGACGACGGGATGGTCGATGCATTTCTGTGATGGCTAACGTTTTAGCCTTGGACGCAGTCTCGAGAAATTCCATAACCAAGCATTGTTTTTCTGGTCTCAATTGTAACTAGTAGAGTTGTCCTCCTGAGAAAATTGGAACGGTGAGGATGATCCGTAAATTCTGGCTTAACTTGTCTCTTAATATTCTGCATCATTTTCTTCTTATCATCTTGGCGATTTGTTCCGTCATCGGAGATTTGGTCATAAAATAAACCTGAACTGACCAATTATTACTTGAGCCTTCCTGAACCTGCTTAAGTCTTAGCTCCATCTTGCAGGCATATAATCAAACACTAGCTTCTGTAGGGGAAAGTACGAACCTTAGGTAAGTGCCATTTAAACTTCTACTCGAAACCGGGGCTTGTTTCCAACAAGGTCTGCCGACTCTTGGTGAACTAGGGTTCCTGATGAAATTGAGTTTACATATCTTAAGCTAAACAGAGGTCATGATTGTAATTATTTTTGAACCAAAAGCTGAATCCATCGTAATCTCTTCCTTCATATCACATGTATAAACTATCCATCTGTGGTGGAGAAATCAATGGGAAGAGAAGGTATAGAGCAAAGAGAGAGAGAGAGGAAGGAGCAACTTCTTTATTAAATATTTAAATTATTACTGGACTGTATTGAATATAGAGTGTTGATTGTTACATTGCCAAACTAGTGTGGCCATATCACCACTTGACATACGCCACACGCTACCCAAGCACACAAACACAAAAGGAGCAAGCACTAGCACACTAACAAGCAAGCTAACACACGCGACTAAACTAAACGGGAAACTAATCTTGAGGGTGCAGCTTAGGCTTTGGGAAGGTAATCGGAGAGCCTCCTTGACTTCTTTGGCTGTCTTTACGTTCCTTCCCCAAGTGTAGCGCTGGTTGATCCAAGGCGAAGACGCTTGGCTTCCACTGGCGTGTTGTCTCCTCTTGGCTGTCACACCCTAAATTTCCCCCTTAATTAGAGCCACACAAATATATTAAAGAAAAGCCCTTGAGAAATTATTTTATTAGGCCAAGGGAATTAATTAAATAAGGAAGTGTGAAATAATAAATTATCTCGGCAGAGGATATTTTTCCTATATTCTCCTTGCCAAAATACACTAATAGGAATTTTACTGGAATTTTTAAAGAACTGGAAGTATTTTTAATAAATCAAAACGAATTATCGAAATTTAAAACCTTTGGAAAAACCCTTTTCTCTTTTTCCTTCTTTCCTTTTCTCTGTTTTTCTCTTTTCCTTTTCCCCTAGGCCACGGCCCAGCACCGTTCCTCAACCTACCGTGGCCGCTCGCACGCCCCCTCGCCCTCTCTCACTGCCAGTTGGGGCCCGCCCGCCAGCAACCACCCGCTCCCTTCTCTCCCGCTGACGTGTGGGGTCAGGGCCCACACGTCAGACCTGTTGTCTACCTCTGTCCGGATCGGGTGGAGGGGAAAATTTTTCCCCGCTATCCGATCTCCGCCTTTGCCTGCCTCCTCGTGCACCCGCTCCGTGTTCAAACCCTGCGGACTGGGTCATCGCCCATTACCCCCACATCCTCCGCCCCGCACATGCACGACCCCGTGTGGATTTCACCTTATCCCACCACAGCCGCCGCCCCCTATCTTGCAAAATTCAGTCACCACGGCCACGATCTCCTGCTCCCGTGCCCATTTAAACCTTCACCGTATTCTCCTCTACCTTTTCTCTCAAACACCCAAGCCTCTCGTGCCCCCCAACATGCTCCGTCGACTCTAGCCGCCCGCCGCCGCTGTAGCCGCCGCTAGGCCACACGCTCGCCACCGCCACACGTCGAAGAAGCTAGGCTGCAGCTTCTGAGAGCCCGTACGCTGCCGAAGGCCAACCCTCTCCGTCGCCCTCCTAGGTGAGCATTTCTGCCGGTCTTTGGCCATGGAATTTTGCTATCTATCCTGGCCTCTTTCTCCGCTAATCTGCTCTACACCGTCCCCAAGCCCTCCTCAACGACGTCTACACCTCCGTCGCCCCTTAGCGCCATCGAAACCCCGTCAGCGATGGCATCCCAAAGCTCCGCCGCAGCCAATTCCTTTTCCTCGCCGTCATTCACCACATTCCGGTTGTCGCAACCCCTCGGTGAGCACCCCCTCGTCTTCCTCGTTCCATCTCGTAGCTCGCCGCCGTTCTCTGGTGGGGACGAGCCCCCTTTCGTCCTACGCCGTCCGATCTACCTCGGGGTAGATCTAGACTGGCTGCGTGGTGCCCCACGGACGCCCATGTCCCTGCCACGTCGTCACCGTGTCAACGCCACGTCGGTGGCCCTGCCCGCCATGGCAGCCGTGTCAGCTACCACGTGGCGTGGTCGCATTGGGCCGCGGTGGACTGCGTCCACCGTGCGTCGTTCTCTCAGTGTCACCGACCCAGGGGCCCCACCTATCGGTGCGCCCGTGGTTCGCTGACGCCATAAACCCAGTTAATTGCGCAATAAATCGTTAGGAAATTATTTTTGTATAAGAAAAACACAGAGAAACTTTAAAAATTCATAACTAATTCATCCAAGCTCTGATTAATTCCATTCAAATTGCATTAAATCCAGAAAAATGCCAAGAATCCATTAAAAATACTTTTAGCCCCTGTTTCAGTGACCACATGTACTGTTTTTAACTATTTGTGTTTTGTTTGCTATAGAGTCCGACGTAGTCGACCCTCTAGTTTACTACGAAGTTGTTGCCGAGTTCGCCTAGCCGGAGGAAGGCAAGTCACATCATTTCCTCGATCATTTTGTACCCATTTATTGCAAATGATTTGTTTTAAATTAATGGATATGCATTATTTCATCATTTCATGTGGGAAGGGTGACCTATATAAATGCAATTTTAATTGACCTAAATGGTGGGCTGTGGGTGCATGGTTTTGTTGATCGCACCCATGGAAGTTATGGACCGGTTCATGGGACCCCCTTGGGAAAATACTCGTACATTCGACAAGCCAGCGTGGGCAACGGATGGGCTTGTAGCGTTTCTTCTCCCTCTCTTAGGCACCGTTGGTGAGAATGGGCGTGATGGAGTTGGGTCGGCTCGGGGTCGGGTTGGTCGGCTTCCAGATCCATTGTGGCGCAAGGGGGGTAGCTTGGCCGATGTGGGGTATCCTGGAGGCAGGTGCAACCTCAGCGTGGTATGGATGGTTGGGGAGAGGTTGCGTGAACGGTCCAGTCACAGCCTCTCGCGGGGTGTCGTGGTGACACACCGGCACATGGGATAGAGAGCTGCTTTCAGTAAGTAGTCTTGCTGAGCTAATCTTTGAAGATATTCGAGAGACCTAGTGAGAGAGAGTTGTCCTAAGTCCTTTGTTTCTTACTCTCACTTGTTAGGCTGGTTCTAGGAACCTGTCTCGGCCAACGACTGCTACAAGTATTTGGAACACTTATTCAGCTTTGCTATTCTGTTATTAATTTTTGCTAATCCTTGCCACCATACTTTTGAGCCTCCCGAGATCCACAAACTTCTTATCAGTACAGATTTGATCCGAGTAATCGCAACACTCACCGTTGTCAACGTCCCACCTCTCTGGTTGTACCACCTGCTTCAATCGGTAAGAATATCATAAGAGTTCGGTAAGACGCTTTTGGTTGCTTGAGAGTATGTGATTCCATTGTCCACTACCTAGTAGTTGATAGGGATAAAGCTTTTGTGTTGTTTTCTGTTTTCTACTAACAGTGGCATGATTGTGATGACATAGCATGGACTCTATACAACAAGACCTTCAGGCGATAGCTAAGAGCACGAAAGGTCTCCTTAGTAAATATGCACAATTGAGATGATATCAGCAGCTAGCTACTGTTTCTTCTTGTCTTCCACTAACTATGATAGTTCACACCAAGGACGAAAAGGTGACGAAGAATTTGGATGAGAGCCTTACCATAGTTGCCACATCACCTTTGACAAGTGAAGGTAAGACTGTGTCATCTCCCCCTTCGTATAATGGATTTGGTGCTGAAGCATACATGAGCTGGGAAGTTGCGATTGATAAAATTTTTTCTCATCGTCATATGTGTGATAAACGAAAGATTAAGAATGCTGCTAGTGTCTTGACTTCTCATGCTTTAATATGGTGGCAAAATTTAATAACGTCTTCACATGATAGATTGCCTAAAACTTGGAACGATATGAAAATGCTTATGCGAGAGAAATTTGTTTCTCCATCTCAGAATTTTGCTTACAAAAATAAAGTGTGTCATTTAGAGAAGCAACCCCTTGTTGTCCCTTCTTCTGTGACTAACCTTTTGCAGGATAATGAGAGTACTTTGGTACAACGAGTGCTAAGTTCTCAAATAGAGAAAGCGGAGCAAAATCAATGCCACAATTTGTTCCAATCAAGGTTTTTGCAGGTATCTGAGAAGAGCCAAGGTAATGAGGAAAAGAAGAGAGACATAGAGAAAGAAGATCTACATATTGTTCCATGCATGTTTCAAGATGTTTTAATTAAGAGTGCACCTACAGTTTTTGAAAATGAGAACAAAGGTAACAGAAATGGTGCTACATTCACTCAAGGTATGGACAATTTTGATGTGCTATATATGTCCACTAATCATGTTAGTTTAGAGCAATCACCAGTGGAATCGTGTGTTAAATTACCTTTGTCACACGATGATTTGGTTCCTATTTCTTGTGATAAAGAAGAGTTGTGCAATGCTTTACTTATATCCATGCCACAACTAGTGAATGAACATGTTAGTAATGTTGTTGAACCACCATGTGCTGATTTTAGTCATGTTGTTCACATTACAAGCAAGAATGAAGAGCTTCGATTGCTATCTTCTTTAAATACTTGGGGCTATATTCAATTTGATGATCTTTGTCCACTCAATTTTTTAGAGAAGAAATTATTTGCTAGATCTGATTTGCCATGTCCTTCTCATGTGATTTTTCATGTTATTGGCAATTATGATAATAAAGAAGAATATAATGTGCATAGAGTATATATTTGTTCGAATTTTAATATACCTCATTTTCATAATGACATGTCTTATCTAGAGGACCGCATGAGTATAAATAATTCTCTATCTAGTTCCTCTAGTTGTTTAATTGAGTTGTAGATTGGTTTGCAAGAAGGGGAGTGTTGTGAGCTGCACGACACTACAAAGTGTTCTTTGTCTTTAAAAATTTCAGAATCCAACCATATGCACAACACTACCTCATCCTATATTATCAAAAATAAAGATATGTTCATCAGGTTTAATGACAAGGTGAAACCGCGGACGGTTTCCAATCAAGAAGGGGAGGATGATGAGGACATCACTAGCTCGGATATGACCATAGCTACCTAAAATACTCATCAACCAAAGGTGCATGCTTTCTATGTAAGATTTACGTGTTATATATTTGAACAGGCGTTATTGCACTATGAATTTTGTGTGTTCTCATTTGCAGAGATACTTGCTTGGGTGAAGGAAAAGAGACCGAGCGCAAGGAACGCATGGATGATCAAAGAAGTTGATTGGAGACCAAACCAAGACCTTACCCAAGTCTACTCCTACATCACCACGTCACTTTTTGGTCCATAGAAAGCAAGAGATGAAGGTCTGCATCTTTTGGATTCGGATTCGGGCCTCCTGACAGCATCAACTTCAAATGGACCTAGCCGCTGATCTAGAAGGACTCTCGGGGCCCATGAGTATTTGTTGGAAAGCTTATGGAGTCTACTTTCAGATGGTTTTGGTTCCACATCAAAATTCCTCTTGAGCTGTCTGGAATCGTCAAAACAAGACACATGCCTCTTCCAGTCCGAGTCTGTTTTGGACCTTGGGCCTTGTATTTGTGTCATGGGCTAAACCCATGAGGAGTGCGCCCCTCACAGGGAAAATCCTAACACTAGGACATCCTAACTCATATATATTCAGTAGCTGCTGTCATTTAGAGGTCGGGTTTTGCTTAGATTATTCTGCCATTGCAGTTTCACCGTCTAGATCGGTTTGTAGAACCCCAACTTCGTGTGCTAAATATTCATCTGCAATTCAGATTGCGTTCTTCCTTGTTCTTGTGAGTTTCTTCGATTGCTTGTAGGGATAAAACCTTCGTGGTGAGGTTGACTACGTGAGAGCGTGGTTGATAACAACTAGACTTGTGGGTGTAGCGGTTGCAAGGTGACGATGGCTGATCAGAAGTCTCAAAACATGAACGTCTTCACGTCGCCAAATCGAACCTATTGAAAGATCGGGCACCCAGGCGCATCACTTTGTTGGACAGGGATTTAATACACAGAAATGTTCAGAATTCTGGTTACGAATTTCTAGGTGTTACAAGTTGGTATCAGACCCGAATTTGACCGTAGTACCAGCCAAATGAAAACCCTAAGAGCCCTCTGAAATTTTCATTTGCATATGTTTTTTGCACTTGGAGTTATTTCGGGGAAAATTGGGTATTTGTTCTGGGATTGGGATAAAATCTTGGACTTTTATTCGACTGAAATTTTTGAGTCAGGTTAAAGCTAGGGTAGAAATTTTATTCGAGGGTTATGGCATAGGTGTTCAAATTTTGGGGAAAACAATGGTTATTGGGGTGATGTACAATTTTAAGCATGCATAAAATATTTTTACCTACTTTGCCATTATTATTTAAAATTAATTCGCTACTGTATGGTTATGTTATTCTATTTCGTCGGGTTCTTAATAAAGTTTATATGTAAAAATGTTTCATACATAAAATTGCTGTTTATTTCCAAATTATTTATTGTTCACTCTAGTTGGATCTGAGCATACATTGATTCCTCCTCCTTGCCTTCTATAGATGGACAGTCTTCCTAACCAGCGTGGCGTAGACATGGGCGGATTTGTGGAGGAACTTCGTGTGGAGGCCATGGGCCCTGGGTACCTCATGAAAAGCATATGGGCCACTCGGACAGAGGGTGGGCCTAGCCTTGTAATTAGAGATATGATAGAGCTCGGCAGACTTAGCCTTGTATGATAAGGAATATACAGTCCTAGTCGGGCAAGTTATATCTCTAATAGGAGATCCCTTGGCCGTAGTCCAGCTGGGACTCCTACCTTGTACCCCTGTCCCCCAGTATATAAGGGGAGGCAAGGCACCCCCTGAGGGCAACATACAGAGATTCATCATAATCATACTTCCTCAAAGGAATACACCACAACTGGAAGTAGGGTATTACCTCATATCGAGGGCCTGAACCAGTATAAACTTCTTTGTGTTCCTTTGCAGTCCACCAAGTTTCGATCCGACGAGTAGCGCTATATTCACATTGCCAGTGTAAAACATTGATAGTTGGCGCACCAGGTAGGGGCTTCGGCGAGATCAACTTCGACAAGCTCAATGGATTCAACAACCGAAGTCGACGGCAGCAAATTCTCCCCTAGAGACACGATTACATTCGGAAGCCTCGACTTCGTCGCCGACAAGTTCGGCAACCTTACCTTGGCCGACTCAGACCAGATCCGATCGGCCGAGGAACCGACTGACTCCACGCCAGTCAGCCCACACGATGTTGCAGCGACTGTCATCAACCTGCTGTGGCAATCTACCACTTGCCCGGGTCTTGGGACAACTCTCTCCTTTGGCGTTCGACTCGGACTCGGCCTTGAGCCAGCCGGGGTCCGGCTAGGAAGGGGAGAGATCGTCAATCTCCCATGCAGACTCGGCAACACCGCGGGCATCTACAATCTACATCCCACGCGGCAGACCCGATCCTCTACGGTTCAGTTTGGACATGGCCCAGAGCTGTTCTAGATTAGTCTGGCGAGCTGTTCCAGATTAGTTTGGACATGACCCGATCCTCTAGGGAGGTCGGAGTCATCATCACCCCGATGAACTACTTGGATTCTGACTCCAAGTCGGACAACGGTTCGAACACCAATTCAGACACTAGTCTGGCGAGCTTCCTTTTGCCCCAAGAAATCTTCATGGCTTCAACTCCTCCATAGGAGATGCGCCGAGTACAAGGGCAGCAAGAAGAGGAGGCCCGGCGACTGCGGCAACAAGAGGAGGCTGAATGCGAGGCTCGCAATGACGAGCTATGCACGGCTGGGCGAACCGCTCAGCAACAAATCCTCCAGACTAGAGTTGGCGACCACGACGTCTTCGTCACGCCACAACAGAACATCGTGGCCGCTGCCACCCTACTAGATACACTCCAGCTCGGGCCTGATCACCAGGCCACCCCGACTATAGCAAGAATCAAGGCCATGATTATAGCTGCCGCATGTCAGCAGCACCACTGGTCGGGCGATACACTTATGCCGACCAACCGGTCAGGTTCTCCAGCAGCAGTCTCGTCTGCATCAGCATGACACCGGGCGGCTGGCTCAAGTCAGCCGCACGCGGAGTCACGCCAAACATCTCTCGGCAACCCAAACAACAGCAATCGGGGCCGGCATCCCCAGAACGTTCACCGGTTCAACCAAGATCTCTGAGTTCGATTGCAACGCGACCTCCGCCAAGACATTAACGCTCGGCACCGCCAACATGAAGACGATGAGCGCCGTCGACTGGAGGACAAGTACAAGCATTTCGGTATCCACCACAAGCGATTTAACCGCCGTGGTCGGAGCCGGAGCCCTCCCGCAGATGAAGGTGTACCGGCCTTCACCCAGGAGATACAAGATATCGACTGGCCGTCGGGCTTCAAGCCTACGGGAATCGAAAAATAAGATCTCCGAGTCCGATTGCAACGTGACCTCCGCCAAGACATTAACGCTTGGCGCCGCCAATGTGAAGACGATGAGCACCGCCGATTGGAGGACGAGTATAAGCATTTCGGTATCCACCACAAGCGATTTAACCGCGTGGTCGGAGCCGGAGCCCTCCCGCAGATGAAGGCGTACCAGCCTTCACCCAGGAGCTACAAGATATCGACTGGCCGTCGGGCTTCAAGCCTACGGGAATCAAAAATACGACGGCAAGACCAACCCAGAGTCTTGGCTCACCGTTTACATGTTAGTGATATGCCCTAGAGGCAACATGGAGATGTTATATATATCACATGCTATGTTTATAATGTATTGATTTGTTCCTTGAAATAGACATTATCATTGTTGATCAATGAGTATGTGACTTATTCATGAGACTCTTAATGTCAAATATTGCTATTTCTAAATGATCCCTGATCATATATCATATGAGGAACAAATATGATTGTAATATCAGCATATGTATTGATTGATGATCATGTCTCATGGATCATGGTATGGAGATACCAAATCGATAATATGAACATATGTTAGTGAACATATGTTGGATAGACCCGCCATGAGATACTGCAGAGATTTCATGTGTCATCAGTTAGTCTCAAGTAGTGTTTATGTAGAGTCCTTACACTTGAGATCATCATGGTTCCCAACATACGTAGTAGCTTATTTTGGGACTACTAAACACTACTCCGTAACTGGGTAGTCATAAAAGTGGTCTTCGGGTTTGCTATGAAACATGTAGTGGGATATGACTGATCAAGATAGAATTTGCCCCTCCTTATGGGAGAGATATCTCTGGGCCCCTCGAAGTAATGGATTATGGAAGTGCATGGCCATGCTACGGTGATTGAGGTGTCAATCACAAGTTTGTAATCCATCACAGGATCGAGAGAGTGATTGAGCTATTAAGAGGATGACACAAGTCTCGCCTTGAGCTCAATCGATATCGTGAGGCAAAGGGATTTGTACATAAGGACATTACAGGTTCAGCCGATATGATCTTTACGTATATCTTGGGGCTAATATGCCTTGCTAGAGGCCGCTATTAACAGGGTGACCAGAAAGGCGTTTTTGGGTCGTGACAAAATATACGTGAACCTACAGGGTCACACACTTAATGGGTTGGAACACTTATTCGAATGTGATTCGAATATGGGCTCGATTCGGATAGAGATCCGAGTAGACTCTTACTGGGCCTCAGTCCACGAGGCCCAAGTAAGGTGGTCTATATATAGGGAGGCGAGGGGCTGAGGAGTTTAACGTGTGTTTTCTGTTAGCCTCGAGCAAAACCCTAGCCGCCACCTTCCGAGCCAAACCCTAGCCGCTCACGAGTGCTAGTACACTCGCGATCGGTGTTTCAGCCCCGGACGTGTGGATACCCGTAGAGGCACTGCTCGTTGCGGCGTTGATCGGCCAGAGATCGACTACTTCCACTACTACCTCGACGCGCGCGTGGTTGGACCGGCTTCTCCAACTCTTCCTCCGCTGTACTGCGCGTCTAGTGGTAACGATCCATGATCCCTTCTTTCGCATGATGTCTTGGTGTGCGCGGTAGAAATTTTTATTTTTGCTATCGTAGCCTACGCGTACTCCTTCATTACACTCTAGCGATCCGAGCTACCGGAGGTGACCATAAAGCCATGGCTAACGACCTCCAGGTCACCTTAGCTAACTCGGCGAGGACATGGCTCACAGGGCTCCCAAAGCGGTCAATCGGTTCCTGGGGAGAACTCCGGGAACGGTTCATCACCAATTTTCATGGGACTTACGAAAGACCATCTTCCGAGCACGATCTCTACCAACTGCACCAGAGGAAGAATGAGTCCCTCCGTGAGTTCATCAAGAGGTTCTCCGAGAAGCGCAACTCGATCCCAATGATCAAGGACGAGGTCGTCATCGCCACCTTCTGCAAGGGAGTCAAAGACGCACCGTTCATTGCAAAATTCACTCGGAAGCCTCCAACCTCTGTCAGGGCTCTCTTCGATATGGCAAATAAGTACGCCGACTCAGCCGAGGCGGTCGCTGAGGCCCTCGATGAAAAGAAAGAGTCCTGGCAGAAGGACCAAAAGGCTAAAGCCAACAATGAGCCGTCACAAAACAAATCCGGCAGCCGCAAGCGGAAGTCAGAAAATGTGGTGGCCAATGTGGAGCGTACTCGGTCGTGACCCACAAGAAACAATGAATACCAGAAAGTGATGAATGGGCCCTGCCCCTTTCATCCCAAGGGCAGGCACGCGGCCAAGGACTGCTTCATGCTTAAGAAGTTTGCTTCCGAGTAGGCTTCACCATCTGGCACCAACAAGGACAAAGACAAGCCAGATACGGGCGCAGCTAGAGATTATCAAGATCCCCAGGCTGAGCTCAACCATATCTTCGAAGGGTCGTCTGTATACGAGTCCAAGAGGAAGCAGAAGCTAACAGCACGTGACATCAACTCGGTCTCCACAGCAGACGCCCCCCAATATTAGCATTGGTCAGAGACGCCCATCACATTTGACCACGTAGATCACCCAGGATGCTATCCACTCGTCCTGGACCCAGTCATCAAGAACATCAAGCTGAAGAAGGTTCTCATAGATGGAGGCAACGCTCTCAACATTCTGTTCGCCAAGACCCTGGATGAGATGAAGATTCCTCATTCAGAGCTACGGCCAAGTATGGCGCCCTTCCACGGGGTAATCCCCGGCCTATCTTCAACACCTCTCGGACAGATAACTTTACTGATCACCTTCGGCACGTGGGATAACTTCCGCACAGAGAACATCTGCTTCGACATCGCCGATTTTGAGATTGCATACCACGCGATACTTGGACAGCCGATGCTAGCCAAATTCATGGCGGTGCCGCACTATACCTACATGATGCTCAAGATGCCTAGGCCAGCCGGAGTTCTTTCCCTTCGCAGCGATGTCAAGCAAGCCTTCACCTGCGACAAGGAGAGCTGCGAATTGGCTCAATCTCAAGAAGCAGTAGTCAGACGCAACAGCATTCAGCAAGCCGTTACAACCAAAATCAAGTACGATCAAGTTCCGGCGAAAAAAGCAACAAAGTCGGGAATTTTAGCGGACTCTGACACGAAGAAGATCCCCCTGGACCCTTCTGACCCCTCCAAGATTGCTCTAGTCGGGACCGGACTCGACCCCAAATTGGAATACGCGCTCGTCACCTTTCTCCAGGTGAACAGGGATATTTTTGCTTGGAAACCTTCCGACATGCCTGGGGTACCAAGGGAGGTGATCGAGCCTGTCCTCAATGTCAAGACAGACGCCAAGCCAGTCAAGCAACGGCTACAGCGCTTCGCACAGGACCGCAAACATGCTATTCACGAGGAGATAACCAAGCTCCTCACAGCCGGGTTCATCAAAGAGGTCTACCACCCGGATTGGCTAGCAAACCCAGTCCTGGTCTGGAAGAAGAATGGTAAATGGCGCATGTGCGTCGACTACACCGACTTGAAGAAGGCGTGCCCCAAAGACCCATTTGGTCTACCGAGAATAGATCAGGTGGCGGATTCAACCGCGGGGTGCGAACTTCTCAGCTTTCTCAACTATTACTTGGGATATCATCAAATCAGCTTGAAGGAGGAGGACTGCCTAAAGACTTCTTTCATCATGCGGTTTGGAGCATACTGCTACCTCACTATACCGTTCGGTTTGAAAAACGCTGGAGCCACATATCAACGAGCAATTCAGTGGTGTTTACACACACAGATCGGGTGCAATGTGGAGGCATATGACGATGACGTGGTGATCAAGACAAAGTCCAAAGAAGACCTCATCGCAGACTTGGAGGAAACCTTCCAAAATCTTCGAAGATTCAAGATGAAGTTGAACCCAGAAAAGTGTTCCTTCGGTGTGCCATCCGGAAAGCTACTTAGCTTCATCGTATCGCATCGCGGCATCGAGGCCAATCCAGAGAAAATCAATGCAATCATGAACATGGCATCCCCGACTAGCCAGAAGGACGTCCAGAAGCTAACAGGCTGCATGGCGGCACTTAGCCGATTCATCTCCCGACTAGGCGAACAGGGTATGCCCTTTTTCAAACTACTGAAGAAAGCGAACAATTTTCAGTGGACTCCTGAAGCCCAGCAAGCCTTCGAAGACCTCAAGAACTTTTCCACATCACCACCAGTGTTGGCATCACCTATGCCCAAAGAGCCATTAATGTTATATCTGGCAGCAACCATTCAGGTAGTTAGCACGATGTTGGTGGTAGAGCGATCAAAGCCGGGTAATATACAGAAAATTCAACAGCTAATCTACTTCATCAACGAGGTCCTAGCTGACTCAAAGATGAGATATCCTCAGGTCTAGAAGCTGCTATATGGCCTACTCATCACTGTCCGAAAGCTGGTGCACTATTTTCAGTCGCATCAAGTCACGGTGGTCACATTGTATCCACTCGGGAACATCCTGCACAACTGCGAGGCCACCGGCCGAATCGCTAAATGGGCGCTCGAGTTGATGGCATTCGACATCACCTTTCAGCCATGGACAGCAATCAAATCTCAAGCTCTAGCCGACTTTGTGGCCGAGTGGACAGAAATTCAGATGACTACAACAACAGACAAGCTAGAGTACTGGACAATGTACTTCGACGGTTCCCTATGGATCGGCGGCGCTGAGGCCAGCGTCGTACTGACGTCACCCACCGGCAAAAAACTCAAGTACGTTCTCCAGATTCACTTTCCGGCTTCCCACAATGTCGCCGAGTACGAGGCACTCATCCACGGGTTTCGCATTGCTATGTCACTCGGCATCCGCCAACTAGTTGTACGTGGGGATTCTCATCTCGTGGTGAACAAAGTCATGAAAGACTAGACATGTCTCGATGATACTATGGTAGCGTACTATCAGGAGGTCAGAAAGCTGGAAAACAAGTTCGACGGGCTAGAGATAACTCATGTATTACGATAATACAATGATGTTGCTGACGAATTGGCAAACATGGGATCCAAGTGAGAAGTGGTCCTGACTGGGATCTTTGTTGAGCAGCTACTGGAGCCATGAGTCAAGAAGAAACCAGTGCCAGGACAGTCGGGGGATGAACCTACCACGGCAACAGACGAAGTACTGATCATATCTCAAGATTGGTGGACTCTAGTTCTCAAATTCCTCTTGGATGATGAACTCCCAGAAGATCACAGAGAAGCCGAACAAATCAAACATCGAAGCAAATGTTTCCTAGTAGTCAGAGAAGACCTATACCGAAGAAGTGCATCCGGAGTCCTCATGCGCTGCATCACACCCGAGGAGGGCAAGCAGATTCTACAATCGGTCCACTCGGGCATATGTGGCAACCATGCCGCATCCAGGATGTTAGTCGGAAAGGCTTACAGGCAGGGATTTTTCTGGCCAACAACAGTAACAGATGCTAAAGACATAGTTCGCACATGCGAGGGTTGTCAATTCTATGCAAGACTAACAAATCTTCCAGCCCAAGGACTTCAAACCATCCTAATCTCTTGGCCATTTGTAGTCTGGGGGCTTGACATGGTTGGGCCTTTCAAGAAAGCGCCAAGAGGGTTCACACACTTGTTCGTCGCAGTGGACAAATTCACAAAGTGGAGTGAGGCAAAACCAGTTGCTACCACAACAGCAGCACGAGCAAATGACTTCATCATGAGTATACTATACCGATTTGGGGTTCCTAACCGCATCATCACAGACAACGGTACTCAGTTCACGGGCGGCGTATTTCAAGATTTCTATGATGATTTCGGCATCAAGATCTGTTATGCTTCTGTGGCACACCCATGAAGCAATGGGTAGGTTGAGCGTGCTAGTGGCATGGTCTTACAAGGTATCAAGGCTAGGATATTCGACCGACTACAACCATATGTAGGGCGGTGGATACAAGAACTCCCATCTGTTCTCTGGTCTCTGAGAACCACGGTTAGTTGGGCAATAGGGCAATCCCCTTTCTTTCTGGTCTATGGTGCTGAGGTTGTGTTACCAACCGAGTTAGAGTTCGGCTCTCCGCGAGTTCGGGCCTACTCAGAAGTTAAATCCAACGAAAACCGACTGGTTCAACTCGATCTATTGGAGGAAGCTAGGGACATCACAATCATCCAGTCAGCAAGGTATCTTCAAGGCCTGCGTCATTATCACAGTCGAAATGTCTGTGGCCGTGCCTTTTTAGTCGGAGATCTCATCTTGAGAAAAATACAAACCACCAAAGATAGGCATAAACTATCCCCCTTGTGGGAAGGGCCATTCATTATCGCTGAGATGACTCGGCCAGGCACCTACCGACTGAAGACTAAAGACGGTGCCCTAGTCAGCAACTCATAGAATATAGAATAGCTACGTCCTTTCTATACCTGAGTTTTGTACTTTCCCACATACATATGTATAAAGTTTTTCTCTGACTCACTACGTCGCTTGTTTCAACCGAGTAGTGAGTCGGGGGCTGCATGTATTATATGTGCTTTGTTAACAAAATATGAGCTTGTTTTATCTAAGTTATGAAATTTTACAATGATTATGTTATGTTTGCTCGAGTATAGCTCTTTGAGGTGAACGATTTTTATTAAATTCCTATCGATCAACTCGGCACAGCCTATATAGTCGGGTAAAGCTAATGATAACTAAGGAAAATCAAGAACTCGGCGGCATTGTACATATATTTACACATGTCTTTACAAAAGCTTTATATACACCGACTGCATAATGGTTTGTTCTTACATTCCCAGGTCTTCTGTGAACGCCTCTGCAGTCGGCCTTGCCTGGGTGATCAACTCCAGTGCTTCCTTAGGTGTTGTCCCTTCGGCAAACCTCTCACCGATGGCCTCGAGGTCTACCCTAGGGTAGATCGACTTGGTCATGGCAAGGGTCTAGGCCACGCCGATAGCAACACGCTCATCCAAGTACTTTTTTAAGATACTCGGGGCTTCACTAAGGCGTGCCTGCACCTAGGAGACTGTACTGGAGCTGGTCCCAACATGGTGAGGGTCCATAATGACTCCTTGACGATTTTAATCTCCTCTGCAAAGGCTTGGAATTGGGTTTGGGCATTGGCTCTCGAAGCTGCTCAGATTCATTGACAAGTATACTTGTTAGCCAAAACTGTAGTCGGAGTAACAAAAGGATTGATTAAAGTTATTGTCAGAGGAAAGCCTCTACTTTGGCTTTGACTTTCTCCAGTTTAGCTTTAGCCTTTTCAACTTTCTTCAGCTCAAGTTTCTGTTGTTTTTGCTCCTCTGTCTAGGTCTTCAACTCGGCTTCGAGGGCTGCATATTAGAATAGTCAAGAACTCGAGATTACAGTCAAGACTCAACCGGGCAGTCGGAAAACAACAAAGCTAGAGAAATATGCTTGGGATTTATTCGAGAAGACAAATACAGGAGACTTACTTCTGATCTTCTTGGCTAGAGCCCACTTTTCATCCCTGAGCTGGTCAACTGCTCCCCTTAGCCAAGTCTTCCTCTCCTGACTAGACCGTTCCAAGTCGGCCTTGGCAGCCTGGAGCTGGCCCAATCGTTGGAGATGGGGGGCGAGCTGGGTCAAGACCTTATTCACTTTTTCTGAGCGGTCGACTATCTTCTGCTTGGAGCAAAAACAAAACAAAACAGAGTCAAGAGGTAGAGAACCAATGCAAGGAAGACTGTTAAGAACTCAATGTGGCGAGAGTCATACCTGGACTCCCTAGGACGTGGCGATTGTGGCACGAAGAAGAACTTCACTCTCCCTTTCCGCTGCCTCCTCATCATGCTCGTAGCTTTCCATGAGAACTTCACTCTCCCTTTCCGCTGCCTCCTCATCATGGCCGCCGCAACCCTACTGGACACAGTCCAACTTGGGCCTGATCACCAGGCCACCCCGACGATTGCAAGGATAAAAGCCATGCTTACCGCTGCTGCATGTCAGCAGCACCAACAGTCGGGCAACACACTCATACCGACTAGTCGGTCGGCTTCCCCAGCGGCAGTCTCGTCCACCTCAAAGCGATGTCGAGCGGTCGGCTTTAGTCGGCTCCACACGGAGTCATGCCAAACATCACTCGGCAACCCCAACGACAATCGGCAACGTCGAAGCGACTGTCGGTACAATTAGGATCTCCGAGACCAACTATGGCGTGACCTTCGGCAAGACATCAATGCTCGGCGCCGCGAACAAGAAGAAGACGAGCAACGCCAACTGGAAGACAAGAACGAGCGCTTCGGCTTCCACCACGAGCGGTTTCGCCGCCGTAGTCGGGGTCGGAGTCCTCATGAAGATGGAGTACCGGCCTTCACCCAGGAGCTACAATAGGTCGACTGGCCGTCGGGTTTCTAGCCTACAGGCATCGACAAATACGACGACAAGACCAATCTCGAGTCCTAGCTCACGGTCTACACTCTGGCGATCCGAGCAGCTGGAGGAAATCACAAAGTCATGGCTAACTACCTCCCGGTCGCTTTAGCCGACTCAGCGAGGACATGGCTAACAGGACTTCCCAAGCAATCAATCAGCTCCTGGGGAGAACTCCGAGAACGCTTCATCGCCAACTTCTAGGGGACATACGAGAGGCCATCTTCCGAGTACGACTTATATCAGTTGCATCAAAGGAAGAACGAGTCTCTTCGTGACTTCATTAAGAGGTTTTCTGAGAAGAAGAACTCAATCCCTAACGTCAAGGATGAGGTCGTCATCGCCGCCTTTCGAAAAGGAGTCAAAGACACCTCGTTCATCAACAAATTCACACGGAAGCCTCCCAACTCTGTCAAGGCTTTATTCGACATGGCGAACAAATACGCCGACTCAGCCCACGCTGTTGCTGAGGCCCTTGAAGAAAAAAAGGCATCCTGACAGAAGAAGCGGGAGGGCACCAACGACGCGGTCCCGACTAAAGCCGGGAATCGCAAACGCAAGTCAGACGGCTTCATTGTGGCAGTCGGTCACAATCGTCTTCGACTTTCAACAACTGAAGATTATTAGAACAACAAGTGACATGCTCGGGGGCTCACAAGCTCAAACGCAAGGATGGCATCCCCACTCCGAAATACCGAACAGCTAAGTCGCTTCCTGATAAATATTTCTTCACTCGGCCTTGCCAATGCCGCTTACACCTAATAGGTGCACAAGCTGCACTCTTCTCTGTTTTTGCTCTTAAATGATTGCAAAAGTACTTGAGTAGTATAAACCCTGATCCGTGAAACTTTGCTCCATGAAAGACGAACTCAAGTCACCCAAAACGCGTGTCTGGGAAAGAGCCATGAGCCAACTCCCGACGCTGGGGGGCTATGACTAGTCGGGCAGAGTGTTTAAACGTAAGGGGTCAACTACTCGGGGAAATTAATATCAAAAAGAGGAAAAACTCGTATTTACATATATTGTAAAATACATTTTATTCGGGTGATTATTTCCATCATCAGATGCTACTCATCCGATATCTTTATATTGCAGGCCCAGCTCCGGATACGCGTGATAGGAACTCAGGGCTGCGAGCCTATCTCCTACTCTCGGGGGCTGGACAAGTCTGCCAAAATACACTCGGGATGCTCCACGAGGGCTACTTACCGAGTACTTGCGCCAGTCGGGACGTCATCTTCCTCGGCTACGCTCCATGTGAGCTGACAACCGACTTCCGGCACTAGTCGGGGGTTGTATATCACTCGGCTGGGTGAGGTACGCCCCATGAGGGTCACTAGCCGAATCTTATGCTAATGCAAGGTTCGGGTACCTCGCTTGGCTATAACTCTGTTGGGTAGGGTATGCCCCATGAGGGTCGCTAGCTGAATCCTATGCTAATGCAAGGTTCGGGTACCCTGCTCGGCTCTCTTGAAGTCAGAGAAGACTTACATCGTCAAAACGCATCCGGAGTTCTCATGCACCACGTCACACTTGAAGAGGGCAAGCAGATCCTGCAATATACCTACTCAAACTTCTGTGGCAACCAGGTTGCATTCGGAACGTAAGTCGGAAAGGCTTGCGAATAAGGATTTCTCTGGCTGATTGCAGTTACCGACACCAAAAACTCATCCTGATATGCGAGGGATGGTGATTTTATAGAGCCTACATTGGGTGGGTCGGTTTAGACCGGCGTACTCGGTAATGGGCTACCAAGATATGAGTTTCTACAGTAGCATGCTCCATGTGGGCCGCCCGCAGGCTGAGTTGAAATTATAGCGCTGGTGCTACCAACAGGAGCCGATGAGGTAAATAGATATGCTTCATGAGAGCCTTATTGGTAAACATATATGTTTGGGTATCTATTTTATCCACCAAGTCTCGAGGATATATCCTTACAAGGATCACAAGCAGGTCTTCATTAAAATTGGGGATGTAGGTATCTTTCTCGGGTACACCTGACCACGCCTACATGCGTGGCCATCAGTTGCCATGAGCAACATTATTCCCACTGACATGATGTGGAAGAGTCTAACTTTCGAGTAGTGCACTACTCGGGAGAGACTATAAATTTCTCATTCCTGCTGACATGATGCGGAGGAGTCTAACTTTCGAGTAGTGCACTACTCGGGAGAGACTATAAATTTCTCATTCCCGCTGACATGATGCGGAGGAGTCTAACTTTCGAGTAGTATACTACTCGGGAAAGACTATAAACATTCTTCCAGCTGACGAGCTGAAGAGTCTAACTTCCGAAAGGGACGCCGCTCGGGAAAGACTATAAACATAGTATACTGCTCGGGAAAGACTATAACACCCCTTTCCAGCTGACATGACGCTGAAGAGTCTCATATACGAGTAGCATCCTACTCGGCAAGACTATAAACACACATTCCGACTGACATGAAGTCGAAGAGTCCCACATACGAGTAGTTCCCTACTCGGCAAGACTATAAATTATATTCCAGTTGACACGATACCGAAGAGTCTCATATACCAGTAGTATACTATCGGGAAAGACTACAAGGTTAAAGATCTTTGACTTTATGTTTAATTGTCTTCACAATTAAGCACAAAGTCGGGGGCTACACCTAATAGGTGCGCCTATTCGGCGCACACTATTCCTACATCTACATGGAGCCCTTCATAGCCTCGCTGCCAGCTGACATGAAGCAGGACTCGGGAGAAGCAGCACTCAGACAAAGAGTACTCGGGAGCAATGCACTCGGGAAGACTTCACCGTGGAGGATGAGCACTCGGCATCAGCTGTGACTCAACTATGAAGGTCTCGGGGGCTACTGTGGGTGCCATGGGCCCCGGGTACCTCATGACAAGCATTTGGGCCTCTCGGATAGAGGATGGGCCTAGCCTTGTAGTTAGAGGTATAGCTAGATTCGGCAGACTTCGCCTTGTATAGAAAGGAATATACAGTCTAGTCGGGTGCATATATCTCTAAGGGGAGATCTCCTAGTCATAATCCGATGGGGACTTCTACCTTGTCAACCCTGTCCCCCAGTATATAAGGGGAGGCAGGGCGCCCCATGAGGGCAGAAGAGCACACATAAGCTCAAAGGTTGAGTTGGTTCACCAGAATCACCACCGCAAATCCTCAAAGGAATAACACCACAACTGGACGTAGGGTATTACCTCACATTGAGGGCCTGAACCAGTATAAAATCTTTCTGTGTTCCTTTGCAATCCACCGAGTTTCCATCTGCCGAGTAGCCCCATATATTTATTGCCGGTGTAAAACATCGACAGAATGTTCTTGGGAACCTGTGGGGAGGGGCTTCAAGTCTGGGGAGATCCACTTCATCTGAAGACGACGACGATATGGATGGCGACAAGGTCCTAGCTCCTGACTCGGTGGCTGCTGGGGCTTCAGGGACTCGCTCAAGGGCTAGAGCAACGGCTTCAGTATTCGCCCCTTGGTCAGCCGGCACTAGCAGTCCTACTGTCGGGATAGCTTCAATTTCTACAACTAGGGCAGTCATCAGCTTAGTAGATGAGCTTGTTGGTGTTGGCTCGGCTGGGGCTAGTTCGGCAACAGGAGCAATCGGCATAGTCTCCTTGGGATCTATGTTTACTTGTCTCCTGCACAATGGGTCAAATATCAAGTCACTACTACACTGATCAAGATTTTTAGAAGATTCAAGATTGCTTACCTCTTGGAGGTCTTGAACCTCCACGAGGGGGCTCCAGATGTCGGCAGTGGAGAGCTGCTGGTAGTCGGGCTAGTCAGCGTGGCAGTCAGTGGTGGCGTTTTGCTCTTGGTCGGCCCAGTCTCTGGTTTGGCCAACTAGGGCGTCGAAGCACTCGGTGGCGCCGCTCTTTGGCTTGACGTTGCTTATCTCATACTCGGCGACACCAACCTTGGGCTCGATGTTGCTGAGCCTAGTGGTGTTGGTCTCGGGCTTGGAGACGATGGCTTTGAACTCGGCGGCCTGGGAGCAATGCTGGCAGTGTCTTTTACCTTCAGGATCCCGGCTGCTGTACTTGGCTTGCTAGCTCTCTTCTTGCCCGGGTCTTCGACAGGTTTCTTCCTAGCTCTCTTGGAGCTGGGCTGGGCAACAGAAGGACTCAATGGCCTCTTCTTCGATTTGGCGGCCGACAAAGTTTGGGAGTCATCTTCAAACTCCTCACATTCCTGCAAGTGATTCAACAATATACATCATATATTGCAAAGCAATCTAGGATATACATCCACATACATTCATTACAGATGGATAGCAATTCAACAATCAGCATTTCAATATTACCTCTGGACAAGGCCTTTTTTGGCTATAAGCCGTGGTGGCGCACTGTGCATCTTTTGTCTTAACCACCCTATTGGTGAAAAAGCTGAGCAAGATATCAGTCACCTTGTGCTTGTCAGTCAAATCTGGGTATTCTCAGCTGGGATCATTTTTGCCCTTGTAATCCTAGCCGAAGTGGCTTCTCAGCTTCAGGGGCCTAATACAGTAGTTCAGGAAACATCTGGCCACCCAGGGACAAGTCAATCTAGAACTCTTTAGCTTGTCCATTCTCTCAATCAACTGATACACTTGGCCCATCTCCTCAAAGTTTAGCACAGAAGACCAGCTGGGCACGACCTCCGGAGACAAACCAGTAAAAAGGCACAGATGAGGTTTGAGATTAGAGCAATAGAACCATTCTCTATGCCAGCCCTTAAGGGAATTTTTCAGAGGAACATGAAGATAGATCTTTTTCATCTCGTTCCTAAGCTAGAGACTGGCTTCCCCTATCACATGGACTTTGTTTTTGGAGGGCTGAGGTCTGATGTGGAATAGATATCTAAATAGATTGAAATGGGCTTCACACCCAGAAAGTATTCGCACAGAGTTGCAAAGATAGATATTTGCAAAATGGAGTTGGGATTCAGATTCACCAACTCTAGCTCATAGAAGGAAAGGAGATGGCGAAGAAAATCTGAAGAAGGAAGAGCAAGACCTCGGTCAAAGAAAGAGGCAAAGACTACAGTCTCACCAAATTGGACCGCCGGAATCGATTCCCCTTTAGCCGGACGCCAATGGATGACTTCACGGCACTGCAATCTTAGCGACTTTTCTAGATACTTCAACTTTGTTGAACCGTAATCCGATGTCGGCTAGGTCTCAGCAGACACCTCCAGGATTTCTAAAGCTATTGGCATTACTAGAGGCGAGGAGATTTGGGGGAAATACTATTTGGAGCTTGGATTTGATGTAGTAGAGCGGAATCGCCCGAGTTTTGTGGAGGCCATGGGCCCTGGGTACCTCATGACAAGCATATGGGCCACTCGGACAGAGGATGGGCCTAGCCTTGTAATTAGAGATATGATAGAACCCGGCAGACTTTGCCTTGTATGATAAGTAATATACAGTCCTAGTCGGGTAGGTTATATCTCTAAGAGGAGATCCCTTGGCTGGAGTCCGGCTGGGACTCCTACCTTGTACCCCTGTCCCCCAGTATATAAGGGGAGGCAGGGTGCCCTGTGAGGGCAGACCAACACAAATCCTCAAAGGAATAACACCACAACTAGACGTAGGGTATTACCTCACATCGAGGGCCTAAACCCGTATAAACCTCCCCATGTTCCTTTGCAATCCACCGAGTTTTGATCCGCTGAGTAGCCCCATATTCATATTGCCGGTGTAAAACATCGACAGTTGGCGCGCCAGGAAGGGGATTCGGCGAGATCTATATCTACAAGCTTGATGGATCCAACAACAGGAGTCGACGGCGACAAATTCTCTCCTGGAGATATAATCTCATTCGGAAGCCTCAACTTTGTCGCCGACATGTTCGGCAACCTCACCTTGGCCGACACAGATCCAATCCAACCAGTCGAGGAACCAGCCGACTCCGCGCCAGTCGGCCCACAAGACGCTGCAGCCACCCTCGTCGACATGCTACGGTGATCTACCACCTGTCTGGATCTCGGGACAACTCTCTCCTTCGGCGTCCGACTTGCGCTCGGCCTTGAGCCAGCCCGGGTCAGGCTAGGAGGGGGAGAGATCATCAATTTCCCTTGCAGACTCGGCGATGCCACGGATTTACATCTCATGTGGCAGACTCGATCCCCTGCGATTCAGTTTGGACATGGCCCAGAGCTGCTCCAGATTGGATCTAGGGAGGTTGGAGTCTTCCTTGCTTCGATCAATTACTCGGATTCCGACTCAAAGTCGGACAATGATTTGAACACCAGTTCGGACACCAGTCTGGTGAGTTTCCTTCTGCCCCAGGAGATCTTCATGGCTTCAACCCCTGCACCGGAGGTGCGCCGACTACCGGAGGAGCAAGCAGAGGAGGCATGCCGACTACGGCAATAGGAGGAGACCGAGCATGAGGCTCGCAACGATGAGCTACACAAGGCTGGGCAAACCGCCCAGCAATAGATCCTCCAAACTCGAGTCGGTGACCATGACGTCTTCGTCACGCCACAACAGAACGTCGTGGCTGCCGCAACCCTGCTGGATACACTCCAGCTCGGGCCTGATTATCAGGCCACCCCGACAATAGCCAAGATCAAGGCGATGATTACAGCTGCCGCATGTTAGCAGCACCAGCAGTCGGGCGAAACACTTATACCGACCAACCGGTTGGGTTCTCTAGTGGCCATCTTGTCTACATCAGCACGATGCTGGGCAACTGGCTCAAGTCAGCCACACACTGAGTCACGGCAAACATCCCTCAGCCATCCTAACAACAACCGGCGGCGTCCCCAGTATGATCGCCGTGACAATCAAGATCTTCGAGGACACTTACAACGCGACCTCCATCACAACATCAACGTTCGGCGCTGCGAACGCGAAGAGGATGAGCGCCGCAGATTGGAGGACGAGCACGAGTGTTTCGGTTTCCACCACGAGCAGTTTAACCGTCATGGTAGGAGCCGGAGCCCTCACGAAGATGAAGGCGTACCCACTTTCACCCAGGAACTACAAGATGTCGACTAGCCATTGGGCTTCAAGCCTACGGGAATCGAGAAATACGACGGCAAAACTAATCTCGAGTCCTGGCTCACCGTATATACCCTAGCGATGCGAGCTGCCGAAGGTGACCACAAAGCCATAGCTAACTACCTCCCAGTCGCCCTGGCTGACTCAGCGAGGACATGGCTAATAGGGCTCCCGAGGCGATCAATTGGCTCCTGGGGGGAACTCCAGGAACGCTTCATAGCCAACTTCTAGGGGACTTACGAAAGACCATCTTCCAAGCACGATCTTTACCAGCTGCACTAGAGGAAGAATGATTCCCTCCATGAGTTCATCAAAAGGTTCTCCGAGAAGTGCAATTCCATCCCTATGATCAAGGACGAGGTCATCATCGTTGCCTTCCGCAAGGGAGTCAAGGATGCCCCATTCATCGCGAAGTTCACTCTGAAGCCACCAACCTCTGTCCGAGCTCTCTTCGATATGGCAAATAAATATGCCGACTCGGCCGAAGCGGTCGCAGAGGCCCTCGACAAGAAGAAAGAGCCCCAACAAAAGGAATAGAAGGCTAAAGCCGACAACGAGCCATCACAGAACAAGTCCGGCAGCCGCAAGCAGAAGTCGGACAACGAGGTGGCCAACATGGAGCGAACCCGGTTGTGGCCCCCAAGGAACAACACTACCAAAAAGTTATGAACGGGCCTTGCCCCTTCCACCCCAAGGGCAAGCACACGGCCAAGGACTACTTCATGCTTAAGAAGTTTGCTTCCGAGCAGGCTTCATCATCGTCTGGCGCCGACAAGGACAAAGACAAGCCAGATTCGGGCCCGGGCGATGATTTTCAAGATCCCCAAGTCAAGCTCAACCACATCTTTGGAGGGCCCCCTGCGTATTAGTCTAAGCAGAAGCAGAAGCTAACAGCAGACGACATCAACACAGTCTCTATAGCAGACAACCCCCAGTATCCACGCTGGTCAGAGATGTCCATCACATTCAACCGCATAGATCATCCAGATCAGGTTTCACACCCAGGACGCTACCCAGATGACTGGTGTTGGCCAAATTCATGGTGATACCGCACTATACATACATGGTGCATAAGATGCCCGGGCCAGCCGGAGTTCTCTCCCTCCACAACGATGTCAAACAAGCCTTCACCTGCGACAAGGAGAGCTGCGAGTTGGCTCAATCACAAGAGGCGGCAGTTGGATGCAACAGCATTCGGCAAGCCGTCACAACTGAAGTCGAGGAAGACCAAGTTCTGGTGAAAAAAGCAGCAATGTCAGGAAAGCGGACTCTGACACGAAGAAGATCCCCCTAGACCCTTCCGACCCCTCCAAGACTGCTCTAGTCGGGACCGAACTCAACCCCAAATAGGAAGATGCGCTCATCACCTTCCTTCCAACAAGGATATCTTCGCATGGAAACCGTCTGACATGCCGAGCATACCAAGGGAGGTGATCGAGCACGCCCTCAATGTCAAGACAGATGCCAAGCCAGTCAAGCAACGGCTATGGTGCTTTGCACAGGACTGGAAAGATGCTATTCAGGAGGAGATAACCAAGCTCCTCGCAGCTGGGTTCATCAAAGAGGTCTACCACCCGGACTGGCTGGCTAACCCAGTTCTGGTCCAGAAGAAAAACGGTAAATGGTGCATGTGCGTTTACTACACCGGTCTAAACAAGGCGTGCCCCAAGGATCCATTCGGTCTACCAAGAATTGATCAAGTGGTGGATTCAACCGCAGGGTGCAAACTTCTCAGCTTTCTCGACTGTTACTCGGGATACCACCAAATCAGCCTGAAGGAGGAGGACTGCTTAAAAACGTCTCTCATCATGCCGTTTGGCGCCTACTGCTACATCACTATGCTGTTCGGTTTGAATAACACTAGAGCAACGTATCAACGAGCAATCTAGCTGTGTCTACACAATCAGATCGGGCACAATGTGGAAGCCTACATCGACAACATGGTGATCAAGACCAAGTCCAAAGAAGACGTCATCGCTGACCTGGAAGAAACCTTCCAAAATCTTCGAAGATTCAAGATGAAGTTGAATCCGGAAAGGTGCGCCTTCGGTGTGCCATCTGGTAAGCTACTCAGCTTCATCGTCTCGCACCGTGGCATCGAGGCCAACCCAAAGAAAGTTAACGCAATCACAAACATGGCACCCCCAACTACCAAAAGGACATCCACAAGTTGACAGGCTGCATGGCAGCACTCAGCCGGATTATTTCCTGACTAGACGAACGGGGTATGCCCTTTTTCAAGCTATTGAAGAAAGCAGACAATTTCGAATGGACTCCTGAAGCCCAGCAAGCCTTCAAATATTTCAAGAAGTTTCTCACATCACCACCTGTGTTGGTGTCACCAATGCCCCAAGAACCATTAATGTTGTATCTGGTGGCAACCACTCAGGTAGTCAGCACGGTGCTGGTGGTCGAGCGATCCGAACTGGGTCACATACAGAGACACAACGGCCAGTCTACTTTGTCAGTGAAGTCCTAGCCAACTCAAAGATGAAATATCCGCAGGTCCAGAAGCTGCTATATGGCCTACTCATCACTGTCCGGAAGTTGGTGCACTATTTTCAAGCGCATCAAGTCATGGTGGTCACATCGTATCCACTTGGGGACGTCCTGCATAACCGCGAGGCCACCGGCCGAATCGCTAAATGGGCGCTCAAGTTGATGGCGTTCGACATCACCTTTCAGCCACGGAGAACAATCAAATCACAAGCTCTAGCCGACTTCGTGGGCGAGTGGACAGAAATTCAAATGCCTACATGAACAGCGAAGCTAGAGTACTGGACACTGTATTTCGATGGTTCTCTACGGATCGGCGGTGCCAAGGCCAGCATCGTACTGACGTCCCCCACCGGCGAAAAACTCAAGTATGTTCTCTAGATCCACTTCCTGGCCTCCCACAATGTCGCTGAGTACGAGGCACTCATCCACGGGCTCCGCATCACCATATCACTTGGCATTCGCCGACTGGTTGTGCGAGGAGACTCTCAACTCGTGGTGAACCAAGTAATGAAAGACTAGACGTGTCTCGACGACACCATGGTGGCATATTGTCAGGAGGTCCGGAAGCTGGAAAATAAGTTCGACGGGCTGGAGATAACACATGTCCTACGACAATACAACGATGCTACAGATGAATTGGCAAATATGGGATCCAAGCGAGAAGTGGTCCCGACAGAGATCTTTGTCGAGCAACTTATGGAGCCGTCAGCCAGGAAGAAACTAGTGCCAGAACAGTCGGGAGGCGAACCTACCCTGGCAATAGACGAAGTACTGAACATATGTCAAGATTGGCGGACTCTTGTTCTCAAATTCCTCCTGCGACGAATTCCCAGAAGATCGCAGTCAAGCCAAACAAATCAAACGTCGAAGCAAAAGTTTCCTAACAGTCAAAGAAGACATGTACCGAAGAAGTGCATCCGATGTCCTCATGCGCTGCGTCACCACCAAGGAGGGCAAGCAGATCCTGCAATCGATCCACTTGGGCATATGTGGCAACCACGCCGCATCCAGGACGCTAGTCGGAAAGGCTTACCGGCAAGGATTTTTCTAGCCAACAGCAGTAACAGACGCAAAAGACATTGTTCGCACATGCGAGGGTTGCCAGTTCTATGTACGACAAACAAATCTTCCAGCCCAAGAACTCCAAACCATACCAATCTCTTGGCCCTTTGCAGTATGGGGGCTTGACATGGTCGGGCCTTTCAAGAAAGCGCCAAGAGGGTTCACACACTTGTTCGTCACAGTGGATAAGTTCACGAAGTGGATTGAGGCAAAACCCGTTGCTACCATAACAACGGCACGAGCAAAGGACTTCGTCATGAGTATATTATACCGATTCGGGGTCCCTAACTGCATCATCACAGACAACGGAACTCAGTTCACGGGTGGCGTCTTTCAAGATTTCTGTGACGACTTCGGCATCAAGATTCGTTATGCATCTGTGGCGCACCCGCGGAGCAATGGACAGGTCGAGCGTGCTAATGGCATGATCTTACAAGGTATCAAGGCCCGGATATTCGACCGACTACAACCATACGCGGGCCGGTGGGTACAAGAACTCCCATCTGTTCTTTGGTCTCTAAGAACCACGGTTAGTCGGGCAACAGGGCAATCCCCTTTCTTTCTGGTCTATGGTGCTGAGGCTGTGTTACCAACCGAGTTAGAGTTCGGCTCTCTGTGAGTTCGGGCCTACTCAGAAGACAAATCCAACAACACCCAATTGGTCGAACTAGATCAGTTGGAAGAAGCGAGGGATATCGCAACAATCTAGTTGGCAAGGTATCTTCAAGGCCTCCGTTGCTACCACGATCACAATGTCCATGGCCACACCTTTTTGGTCGGAGATCTCGTCTTGAGAAAAATACAAACCACCAAAGACAGGCATAAACTATCCCCAATATGGGAAGGGTCGTTCATTATAGCCAAGGCTACGCAGCCAGGCGCCTACCGACTAAAGACCGAAGACGGTGCCCTCATCAGCAACTCATGGAATATAGAATAGCTACGTCCTTTCTATACTTGAGTTTTATACTTTCCCATGTGTACAGTTTTTCTCTTACTCACTACTTCACTTGTTTCAACCGAGTAGTGAGTTGGGGGCTGCATGTATTATATATGCTTTGTCCATAATATACGAGCCTGTCTTACTTAAGTTATGAAGTTTTGCAACGACTTTGTCATGTTTGCCCAAGTACAGCTTTCTGCGGTGAATGATTTTATTAAGTTCCTATAGACTAACTTGGCACATCCCATATAGTCGGGTAAAGCTAATGATAACTAAGTAGCAGCTCAGAGCTTGGTGGCATTGCACATATATTTACACATGTCCTTACAAAAAGTTTATATACACCAACTGCATGATGGACTGTTCTTACATACCCAAATCTCGGGTGATCACCTCTGCAGTCGGCCTTGCCTGGGCTATCATCTCCAGCGCCTCCTCAGGTGTCGTCTCCTCGGCGAATCCCTCTTCGATGGCTTCAATATCTGCTCTAGGGTAGATTGACTTGGTCATCGCCAGGGTTTGGGCCATGCCGACAACAACATGCCCCCGACTTTGTGCTTAATTGTGAAAAGAATTAAACATAAAGTCAAAGATCTTTAACCCTGTAGTCTTTCCTGAGTAGTATACTATTGGTATATGAGACTCTTCGGTATCATGTCAACTGGAATATAATTTATAGTCTTTGTCGAGTAGCATGCCACTCGTATATGGAACTCTTCAACTTCATGTCAGCTGGAAAAGGTGTTTATAGTCATTCCCGAGTGGCGTCCCGGAAGTTAGACTCTTCAGCATCATATCAGCCGGAAAGAATATTTATAGTCTCTCCCGAGTAGTGCACTACTTGGAAGTTAGACTCCTCAGCGTCATGTCGGCTGGAAAGAGATTTGCTCATGGCAATTGTTGGCCAAGCATGTAGGCCGAGCACGACTTTATGAAATTTAATCCATTATGTGGTCAGGTGTACTTAAGAGATACCTACATCCCCAATTTTGATAAAGAGTAGCTTGTGACCGTTATAAGGATATATCTTCAATACCTGGTGCATAAGACAGATACCCGAACACATGTTCAGCAATTAGGCCTTCATGAAGCATATCTGTTTACCTCATCGGTTCCTGTTGGTAGTACCAGCACTGTGATTTTAACACAGCCAGTGATCGGCCCACACTGAGCGTGCTACTGTAGAAACTTATATCTTGGTGGCCCAATACCGACTGTGTAGGCCCAAGCGCACAAATCGAAAATGGCTATATAAAAGGCAGGGAGAGAGAGAAAAGATTCCTTCATCTTCTCCAATCCACCAATTGTTTTGTTTTCTAGCTTCCGCGCCAAAATTTTGCCTTCCGCTCCAGTAGGGTTCGCCATTGTTTGCTCTTCCCCATTAGAACACAGGCGATTCCGCTCCTCCTCGTCCATTCCAAGCCTCCAGCCACATTTCCCCCAAATCTTCTCATCCCTAACCAAGCCCAGGGCTTTAGATCTTGTGGATGCATCGGGCGAGGTGTGGCCGACTTCGGATTGTGTGGGTGCCATGGGCCCCGGGTACCTCATGACAAGCATATGGGCCACTCGGATAGAGGATGGGCCTAGCCTTGTAATTAGAGATATAGCTAGATTCGGCAGACTTCGCCTTGTATAGAAAGGAATATACAGTCCTAGTCGGGTACGTTATATCTCAAGGGAGATCTCTAGTCGTAATCCGATGGGGACTCCTACCTTGTAACCTGTCCCCCAGTATATAAGGGAGGCAGGGCGCCCCATGAGGGCAGAAGAGCTCATAGAAGCACCACGGCCATACAGTTCATCAGAACTACCACACGATATCCTCAAAGGAATACATACAAACTGGACGTAGGGTATTACCTCACATTGAGGCCTGAACCAGTATAAAATCCCCTCTGTGTTCCTTTGCAATCCACCGAGTTTACATCCGCTGACTAGCCCCATATATTTATTGCCGGTGTAAAACGTCGACAGTTGGCGCGCCAGGTAGGGGCTTCGGCGCGATCTACATCTACAAGCTCGATGGATCCACAACTGAAGTCGTCAGCGGCAAACTCTCCCCGGAATCACAATCGCATTCAGAAGCCTCGACTTCGTCGCCGACCAGATCGGCAATCTCACCCAGGCCAACACGACCCGATCCAACCGGCCGAGGAACCAGCTGACTCCGCGCCAGTCGGCCACACGACGTTGCGGCAATCTTCGACGACATGCTGCGGCGATCTCCGATACGCTCGAGTCCAGGGACAACTCTTCCTTTCAGTGTTCGACTCGGACTCGTTCTGAGCCGGCCGAGATCGGGCCGAGAAGGGAAAGAGATCGTCAACTTCCCGTTCGACTCGGCGACGCCGCGGATATCTACAATCTACATCCGACGTGGCAAACTCGATCCTCTAGAGTTCGACTCGGATACGGCCCGAGCCGCTCGAGATTGGATCTAGGGAGGTCGGAGTTGTAATCACCCCCATCGACTATTCCGACTACGACTCTCAGTCGGACTACGACTCCCAGTCGGATTCCGACTCCAAGTCGGACAGCAGTTCGGCAAGCTTCTTCCCGCCACGAGAAATCTTCATGGCATCCAAAGGCTACTCCTACTCAGGAATCACTCCGACTACGCGAACAGCAAGAGGAGGAGGCCCGCCGACTGCGAGAACAACAGGAGGAAGAAACAAGACGCCTGCACGCCCACAACGACGGCCTACGCAGGGCTGGGCGAACCGCTCAGCAACAAACCCTCCAAACAAAAGTCGGCGACCACAACGTCTTCGTCACGCCACAGCAGAACGTCGTGGCAGCCGTAACCCTACTGGACACGGTCCAGGTTGGGCCTGATCACCAGGCCACCCCGACGATCGCAAGGATAAAAGCCATACTTACCGCTGCTGCATGTCAGCAGCACCAACAGTCGGGAGATACCCTCATACCGACCAACCGGTCGGCATCCCCAATGGCAGTCTCGTCTACCTCAAAGCGACGCCGAGTGGCCGGCTCTAGTCTGCTGCACACGGAGTCACGCCAAACGTCATTCGGCAACCCAAACAACAACCGGCAACGTCGAAGTGACGTCGGGACAACCGGGATCTCCGAGGCCAACTATGGCGTGATCTTCGCAGACACCAATGCTCGGCGCCGCGAACGAGAAGAAGACGAGCAACGCCAACTGGAAGACGAGAACGAGCATTTCGGCCTCCACCACGAGCGGTTTCGCCGCCGTAGTCGGGGTCGGAGTCCTCATGAAGACGAAGGCATACCGGCCTTCACCCAGGAGCTACAACAGGTCGACTGGCCGTCGGGTTTCAAGCCTACAAGCATCGAAAAATACGACGGCAAGCCCAATCCCGAGTCCTGGCTCACAGCATACACTCTGGCAATCCAAGCTGCTGGAGGTGACCACAAAGTCATGGCTAACTACCTCCTAGTTGCTCTAGCCGACTCAGCGAGGACATGCTAACAGACTTCCCAAGCAATCAATCGGCTCTTGGGGAGAACTCCGGGAACGTTTCATCACCAATTTCCAGGGAACATACGAGAGCCATCTTCCGAGTACGACCTATATCAGTTGCGTCAAAGGAAGAACGAGTCTCTTCGTGACTTCATCAAGAGGTTTTCTGAGAAGAGGAACTCAATCCCGAACATCAAGGATGAGGTCGTCATCGCCGCCTTTCGAAAAGGAGTCAAAGACACCTCGTTCATCGACAAATTCACGCGGAAGCCTCCCAACTCTGTCAAGGCCCTATTCGACATGGCAAACAAGTACGCCGACTCGGCCCACGCTGTTGCCGAGGCCCTCGATGACAGCAAGTCACCCTGACAAAGCGGGACGACACCGACGACGCGGTCCCAACTAAAGCTGGGAATCGCAAACGCAAGTCAGACGGCTCCATTGTGGCAGTCGGTCACAACCGCCTTCGACCTTCAACAACTGAGGATTATCAGAACAACAAGTGACATGCTCGGCGGCTCACAAGCTCAAACACGAGGATGGCATCCCACTCCCAAATACCGAACAGCTAAGTCGCTTTCTGATAAACATCTCCCCACTCGGCCTTGCTAGTGCCACAGCCGCTTACACCTAATAGGTGTATAAGCTGCGCATTACTTTTTTCCGTTTTTGCTCTTAAATGATTACAAAAGTACTCGAGTAGCATAAATCTCGATCCGTGAAACTCTGCTCCATGTAAGACGAACTCAAGTCACCCAAAACGCGTGCCTGGGAAAGAGCCATGAGCCAACTCCGACGCTAGGGGGGCTATGACTAGTCGGGCAGAGTGCTTAAACGTAAGGGGTCAACTACTTGAGGAAATTAATACAAAAAGAGGAGAACACGTATTTACATACATTGTAAAATACATTATTTCGGGTGATTATTTCCATCATCAGATGCTACTCATCCGATATTTTTATATTGCAGGCCAGCTCCGGATATGCGTGACAGGAATTAGGGCTGCGAGCCTATCTCCTACGCTCGGGGCTGGACAAGTCTGCCAAAATACACTCGGGATGCTCCAACAATCGCCCCGGCGCCAGTCGGGGCTGTATACCACTCGCTAAGGTAGGGTACGCCCCATGAGGGTCGCCAGCCGAATCCTACGCTAATGCTAGGTTCGGTACCTTATTTGGTCACGGTTTCTGTCAGGTTGGGTACGCCCCATGAGGTCGCTAGCCGAATCCTATGCTAATGCAAGATTCGGGTGCCTAGCTTGGCTATAACTCTGTTGGATAGGGTACGCCCCATGAGGGTCGCCAGCCGAACCCTCTGCTAATGCAAGGTTCAGGTACCTTGTTCGGCTTTACCCAAGTTAGAGAAGACTTACATCGTCAAAGTGCATCCGGAGTTCTCATGCACTGTGTCACACCTGAGGAGGGCAAGCAGATCCTGCATTATACCCACTCGGGCTTACGTGGCAACCAGTTTGCATCCAGAACGTAAGTCGGAAAGGCTTGCGAATAAGGATTTCTCTGGCTGATTGCGTTACCAACACCAAAAACTTATCCTGACATGCGATGGATGATACTTCCCTAGAGCTATGCTGGATAGGTCGGCTCAGGCCGGCTTATTTGGTAGCAGCCACCAAGATATGAGTTCCTACGGTAGCATGCTCCATGTGGCCGCCCGCAGGCTGAGTTGAAATTATAGCGCTGGTGCTACCAACAGGAGCCGATGAGGTAAACAGATATGCTTCATGAGAGCCTTATTGCTAAACATATATGTTTGGGTATCTGTCTTATCCGCCAGGTCTCGAGGATACATCCTTACAAAGATCACAAGCTGGTCTTCATTGAAATTGGAGATACAGGTATCTCTCTTGAGTACACCTAACCACGTAATGGATTTATTTTTCATACAGTGGTACTCGGCCTATATGCGCGGCCACCAGTTGCCATGAGCAACATTACTCCAGCCGACATGACGCTGAAGAGTCTAACTTTCGAGTAGTGCACTACTCGGGAGAGACTATAAAATTCTCATTCCCGCTGACATGATGCGGAAGAGTCTAACTTCCGAATGGGACGCCACTCGGGAAAGACTATAAACACCTTTTCCGGCTGACATGATGCCGACGAGTCTAATTTTCGAGTAGTATACTACTCGGGAAAGACTAAAACACCCCCTTTCCAGCTGACATGACGCTGAAGAGTCCATATACGAGTAGCATCCTACTCGGCAAGACTATAAACGCACATTCCGACTGACATGAAGTCGAAGAGTCCTATATACGAGTAGTTTCCTACTCGGCAAGACTATAAATCATATTCCGGTTGACATGATACCGAAGAGTCTCATGTACCAGTAGTAATCTACTCGGGAAAGACTACAAGGTTAAAGATCTTTGACTTCATGTTTAATTGTTTTCACAATTAAGCACAAAGTCGGGGGCTACACCTAATAGGTGCGCCTATTCGGCGCACACTATTCCAACATCTACATCGAGACCTTCATAGCCTCGCTGCCAGCTGACATGAAGCAGTACTCGGGAGAAGCAGCACTCAGACAAAGAGTACTCGGGAGCAATGCACTCGGGAAGACTTCACCGTGGAGGATGAGCACTCGGCATCAGCTGTGACTCAACTATGAAGGTCTCGGGGGCTACTGTGGGTGCCATGGGCCCCGGGTACCTCATGACAAGCATATGGGCCACTCGGATAGAGGATGGGCCTAGCCTTGTAATTAGAGATATAGCTAGATTCGGCAGACTTCGCCTTGTATAGAAAGGAATATACAGTCCTAGTCGGGTACGTTATATCTCTAAGGGGAGATCTCCTAGTCGTAATCCGATGGGGACTCCTACCTTGTAACCTTGTCCCCCAGTATATAAGGGGAGGCAGGGCGCCCCATGAGGGCAGAAGAGCTCATAGAAGCACACGGCCATACAGTTCATCAGAACTACCACCGTATATCCTCAAAGGAATACATACAAACTGGACGTAGGGTATTACCTCACATTGAGGGCCTGAACCAGTATAAAATCCCTCTGTGTTCCTTTGCAATCCACCGAGTTTACATCCGCCGACTAGCCCCATATATTTATTGCCGGTGTAAAACATCGACAGATTGCTGCCGGTCCAAGCTGGAGCACTTGGAGAAATTGCTGTGGCTGCAAAGCCGCGATATCATCCGTTGGTGCCCGGCTGGAGGTGAAACAGTTCCAGTACCCCAGGCCGACGAGACTGTTGTTTTTGCCTCCTTTTTCGACCGAGGTCTATTTCTTCCATCTTTTGACTTCCTCCGCTGTCTTCTTGCCTTCTATGGATTGCAGTTGGTGAATCTGAATCCTAACTCAGTCTTGCAAATTTTGATATTTGTAACTCTTTGCGAGTGTTTCTTGGGTGTGAAACCCCATCTGAATTTTTTTAGACATTTATTTCACATCATGCCCCAGCCCTCTAAGAACATGGTCCAAGTGATTGGGGGAGCCGGTATGTAGCTCAGAAGTGAAATGAAAAGGACATATCTTCATCTTCCTCTGAAAACTTCCTTGAAAGATTGGCATAAGGAGTGGTTCTATTGTTCTGATTTGGAACCCTCTCTGCCTCCGTTTACCAGTTTGCCTCCGGCGGTCTCGCCCGATAGGTCATCAGAGCCAACTTTTGAGGAGATGGGCCAGGTGCATCAATTGCTTGAAAGATTGGATAAACTGAAGAGCGCTGGACTGACCGTTCCCTGGGTGGCCAGACGTTTCCTGACCCGGCGTGTCCAGCCACTGAAACTAAGAAGCGAATTTTGCTGGGATTACCAGGGAAAAACGATCCTGACCGAGAAGGCCGAGAGCTAGCTGACCAGCAGAGAGTGACCAAAGTGTTGTTCAGTTATTTCTCCGATGGGGTGGTCGAAACCGAAGATGCGAAGTGCTTCGTCGTGGCATTCAGCCGAAAACGGCCCCGTCCAGAGGTAGCCCTTGCTTTTCATCTGTGATAAATGCTTGTGGATATGTATCCATAATTGCTCAGCATTCTGTGATGCATATTGTCAAACTGTTCGCAGTCATGTAAGGAGTCTGATGATGACTCCCGTCCGCTGTCAGCCGTGAAGTCGAAGAAGAGGCTGAGAAATCCTTCTACTACCCAGCCCGACTCCAAGAGAGCGGGGAAGAGACCTGTTGAAGAGCAGGGCAAGAAGAAGGTTATGAGGCCGAGGGCCGTAGCCGGGAGTCTGAAGATAATAGACATTGCCGGTACAGCCCCCTGGCCGCCGAGTCGCAGACCGGGACCAGCGCAGCGAGCTCAGCATCATCGAGCCCAATAAGAGTGCCGCCGAGTACAAGGTTAGGTCAAGCGCCGCCAGGCTCAGCAATTTCGAGCCCAAGGATGGCACCACCGAGTACCCGAGCGTCCTAGCCAGCCACACCAGGAGCGGGGCCAACCAGGACAAAAATGCCACCACCGACTGCCACGCCGTCCAGCTCGACAACTGGTAGCAGCCCACTGCCGACATCAGGAGCCCCCAGGGGCAGGCTCAAGTTCTCCAAGAGGTATGTGACTTTAAGTCTTGCGAAAGTCCTGTTCAGCATCGTGGTGTGCTGATATCCGACTTGTCGTGCAGGAAGCGTGCCAACATCGATTTCAAGGAGACCACGCCAGCTGCTCCTATTGCAGAGCCATCCCCAGCCGGACAAGCGCCCACGAGCGTATCTGCTGAGCCGGCATCCATCTCAGTTGCAGAAACCGAGGCCGTCCCGACTGCAGAGCTGTTGACGCCGACCGACCAAGGGGTTAATGTTGAAGCTGTTGCTCCAGCCCCCAAGCATGTCTCTAAAGCCCTGGCAGCTGCCGAGTTGGGGGCCGGGACCCCGTCGCCGTCCATATCGTTGTCGTCTTCAGAGAGGCCGCACCTCCCCCGGCTTGAGGCTCCTCCCCGCAGATTCCTGAGGACATTCCGCTGGGTAGCCCCTGACGGAACCGTGAAGAGTTATAAGCATGATGAGGTTGCAGCGGAGAAGGAGCACGAAGACTTGTTTCGCGCCACAATTGCCACGTTCCGGGGGGTCCAGGTATGACTTTCACCATGTTGGAGTCTTGGTAGTCTTCCTTGCACGAATGTTCTGACGCCTGACTCTGCTTTGCTCTGTTTTTGGCTTTGAGCAGAAAATCATCGACCGCTCGGAGCAAATGAACGAGGTCCTGACCCGGCTTGCCCCCTAGGTCCAAGAATTGCACCAGCTCCAAGCCTTAAAGGCCGAAGTGGAACAGCATAGCCAAGAGAGGGAATTTTGGCTGAGGGGAGCCGTTAATCAGCTCAGGAACGAAAATTGGGACCAAGCCAAGAAGATTGGAAGTAAGTCTCCCGAATATGTCTTCCTGACTGAGCCCTTAGTATATTTCTCTAGCTATGTTGTTTCCCGACTGCCTAGTTGTGTCTTGGCCGCAACGTTGAGTACTTGACTATTCTAATGCACCGCCCTCGAAGCCGAGCTGAAGACCCGAACAGGGGGAGAAGCCAAGCTGAAGGAGGCCAAGAGAGCCAAGGCGGGGCTTGAAAAAGACAAGGCCAACTTGACAAGGGCCAAGGGTGAGCTTGAGAAAGAGAAGGCCAACTTGAAGAAGGCCAATGCCAAGCTTGAGAAGGAAAAGGCTGAATTGGAGAAGGCCAAAACCAAGTGGGAGGTTGACTATGAAAGTAAGTCTTCCCTTTGACATTGACCAATCCATTGAGTACTCCATCTACAGTGTTGCCTAACAAGTTTACTTGTCGATGAACCCGGGCAGCTACTAGAGCCAATGCCCAAATCCAGTTTCAGGCTTTTGCAGAGGAGATAAAGGTTGTCAAGGAGTCACGGGAGATCCTTGTCGAGTCCGCGAAAGGGCTCCTTGACATCATGGATCCTCACTACATGCGAACCAGCTCCAACATGATCTCCCAAGTGCGAGCGCGCCTTAACGAAGCACCGAGTACCCTGAAGAGGTACTCAGATGAGCATGTTGTTGTCGGCGTGGCCCAAACCTTGGTGATGACCAAGTCAATCTACCCTAGGGCAGATATTAAAGCCATCGGGGAGGGATTTACCGAGGAGATGATACCTGAGGAGGCGCTGGGGTTGATTTCCTAGGCGAGGCTGACTGCAGAGGTGATCACCCGAGACCTGGATATGTAAGAACAGTCCATCATGCGCTGGGGTTGATTGCCTAGGCGAGGCTGACTGCAGAGGTGATCACTCGAGACCTAGATATGTAAGAATAGTCCATCATGCAGTCGGTGTATATAAACTTTTTGTAAGGACATGTGTAAATATATGTGCAATGCCGCCAAAATCTGAATTGTTACTTAGTTATCATTAGCTTTACCTGACTATGTGGTATGCGCCGAGTTAGTCTATAGGAACTTAATAAAATCATTCACCGCAGAAAGCTGTACTCGGGCAAACATGACAAAGTCGTTGCAAAACTTCATAACTTAAGTAAAACAGGCTCGTATATTATTGACAAAGCATATGTAATACATGCAGCCCCCGACTCACTACTCGGTTGAAACAAGCGGCGTAGTGAGTCAGAGAAAAACTGTACACATGGGAATGTGTAAAACTCAGGTATAGAAAGGACGTAGCTGTTCTATATTCCATGAGTTGCTGATGAGGGCACTGTCTTCAGTCTTTAGTCGGTAGGTGCCTGGCCGCGCAACCTTGGCTATAATGAACAGCCCTTGCGATTTTTCTCAAGACGAGATCTCTGACCAAAAAGGCGCGGCCACGGACATTGTGATTGTGGTAGCGACAGAGGCCTTGAAGATACCTTGCTGACTGGATTGTTGTGATATCCCTCACTTCTTCCAACTGATCTAGTTCGACCAATCGGGTGTTGTTGGATTTGTCTTCTGAGTAAGCCCGAACTCGCGGCGAGCCGAACTCTAACTCGGTTGGTAACACAGCCTCAGCAGCATAGACCAGAAAGAAGGGGGATTGCCCTGTTGCCGGACTGACCGGGGTTCTTAGAGACCAGAGAACAGAAGAGAGTTCTTGTACCCACCGTCCCGCGTATGGTTGTAGTCGGTCGAATATCCTGGCCTTGATACCTTGTAAGACCATGCCATTAGCACGCTCGACCTGCCCATTGCTCCGTAGGTGTGCCACAGATGCATAACAGATCTTGATGCCAAAGTCATCACAAAAATCTTGAAAAATGCCGCCCGTGAACTGAGTACCGTTGTCTGTGATGATGCGGTTAGGGACCCCGAATCGGTATAATATACTCATGATGAAGTCCTTTGCTCGTGTCGCTGTTATACTAGCAACAGGTTTTGCCAATCCACTTCGTGAATTTATCCATTGCGACGAACAAGTGTGTGAACCCTTCTGGCGCTTTCTTGAAAGGCCCGACCATGTCAAGCCCCCATACTGCAAAGGACCAAGAGATTGGGATTGTTTGGAGTTCTTGGGCTGGGAGATTTGTTTGTCGTGCATAGAACTGGCAACCCTCGCATGTGCGGACTATGTCTTTTGCATCTGTTACTGCTGCTGGTAAGCCTTTCTGACTAACATCCTGGATGCGGCATGGTTGCCACATATGCCCGAGTGGATCGATTGCAGAATCTGCTTGCCCTCCTCGGCGGTGACGCAGTGCATGAGGACACCGGATGCACTTCTTCGGTACAGGTCTTCTCCGACGACTAGGAAACTCTTGCTTCGATGTTTGATCTGTTCGGCTTGACTACGATTTTCTGGGAGTTCATCATCCAGGAGGAATTTGAGAATAGGAGTCCGCCAATCTTGACACATGTTTAGTACTTCGTCTGGTGCTGAGGTAGGTTCGCCTCCTGACTACTCTGGTACTGGTTTCTTCTTGACTGATGGCTCCATGAGTTGCTCAACAAATATCCTTGTCGGGACCGCTTCTCGCTTGGATCCCATATTTGCCAATTCGTCTACAGCATCATTGTATTGTCGTAGGACATGTGTTATCTCCAGCCCATCGAACTTGTTTTCCAGCTTCCAGACCTCCTGACAGTATGCCGCCATGGTGTCATCAAGGCATGTCTAGTCTTTCATGACTTGGTTCACCACGAGTTGAGAGTCTCCTCACACAACCCGTCGGCGGATGCCGAGTGATATAGCAATGCGGAGCCCGTGGATGTGTGCCTCGTACTCGGCAACATTGTGGGAAACCGGGAAGTGGATCTGGAGAACATACTTGAGTTTTTTGCCGGTGGGGGACATCAGTACGACGCCGGCCCTAGCGCCGCTGATCCTTAGAGAACCATTGAAGTACATTGTCCAGTACTCTAGCTTCGCTGTTGATGTAGGCATCTGAACTTCTATCCACTCAGCTATGAAGTTGGCTAGAGCTTGTGATTTGATTGCTGTCCGTGGTTGAAAGGTGATGTCGAATGCCATCAACTTGAGTGCCCATTTAGCGATTCGGCCAGTGGCCTCGCGGTTATGCAGGACGTCCCCGAGTGGGTACGATGTGACCACCTTGACTTGATGCACTTAAAAATAGTGCACCAACTTCTGGACAGTGATGAGTAGGCCGTATAGCAGCTTCTGGACCTGTGGATATCTCATCTTGGAGTCGACTAGGACCTCGTTGACAAAGTAGACTGGCCATTGAATCTTTTGTATGTGACCCTATTCGGATCACTCGACCACTAGCACCGTGCTGACTACCAGAGTGGTTGCCGCCAGATACAACATTAATGGCTCTTGGGGCATAGGTGACAGCAACACGAGTGGTGATGTGAGAAATTTCTTGAAGTCTTTGAAGGCTTACTAGGCTTCGGGAGTCCATTGGAAATTGTTTGCTTTCTTCAATAGCTTGAAAAAGGGTATACCCCGTTCGCCTAGTCGGGTAATAAACCGGCTGAGTGCCGCCATGCAGCCTGTCAGCTTCTGGACATCCTTCTGGCTAGTCGGGGGTGCCATGTTCATGATTGCGTTGACTTTCTCTGGGTTGGCCTTGATGCCACGATGCGAGATGATGAAGCCGAGTAGTTTGTCAGATGGCACACCGAAGGTGCACTTTTCCGGATTCAACTTCATCTTGATTCTTTGAAGATTTTGGAAGGTCTCTTCCAGGTCAACGATGATGTCTTCTTTGAACTTGGTCTTAGTCACCACGTCGTCGATGTAGGCTTCCACGTTGCACCCGATCTGAGTGTGTAGACACCGCTAAATTGCTCGTTGATACGTTGCTCCAGCATTTTTCAAACCGAACGGAATAGTGATGTAGCAGTATGTGCCAAATGGTGTGATGAAAAACGTCTTTAGGCAGTCCTCCTCCTTCAGGCTGATTTGATGGTATCCCGAGTAACAATCGAGAAAGCTAAGAAGTTTGCACCCCGCAGTTGAATCCACCACCTGATCTATTCTGGGTAGACCAAATGGATCTTTGGGGCATGCCTTGTTTAGGTCAGTGTAGTCGATGCACATGCACCATTTACCGTTTTTCTTCCAGACCAGAACTGGGTTTGCCAGCCAATCCGGGTGGTAGACCTCTTTGATGAACCCGACTGCGAGGAGCTTGGTTATCTCCTCCCGAATAGCATCTTTTCGGTCTTGTGTGAAGCGCCGTAGCCATTGCTTGACCGGCTTGACGTCTGTCTTGACATTGAGGGCATGCTCGATCACCTCCCTTGGTACACCTGGCATGTCGGACGGTTTCCATGCGAAGATATCCTTCTTGGCTTGGAGGAAGGTGACGAGCACGCTTTCCTATTTGGGGTCGAGTCCGGTCCCGACTGGAGCAGTCTTGGAGCGGTTGAAAGGGTCTAGGGGGATCTTCTTTGTGTCAGAGTCCGCTGAAATTCCTGACTTTGCCGCTTTTTTGCCGGAACTTGGTCATCCTTGACTTCAGTTGTGACGGCTTGCCGAGTAACAGTCGAGAAAGCTGAGAAGTTCGCTCCCCACAGTTGAATCCACCACCTAATCTATTCTGGGTAGACCAAATGGATCTTGGGGGCACGCCTTGTTTAGGTCAGTGTAGTCGACGCACATGCACCATTTACCACCAAACCATAACTGGGTTTGCTAGCTAGTCCGGGTGGTAGACCTCTTTGATGAACCCGGCTGCGAGGAGCTTGGTTATCTCCTCCCGAATAGCATCTTTTTGGTCCTGTGCAAAGCGCCGTAGCCATTGCATGACTGGCTTGGCGTCTGTCTTGACATTGAGTGTGTTCTCGATCACCTCCCTTGGTACGCCCGGCATGTCGGACGGTTTCCATATGAAGATATCATTGTTGGCTTGGAGGAAGGTGACGAGCGCGTCTTCTTATTTGGGGTCGAGTCCAGTCCCGACTAGAGCAGTCTTGGAGGGGTCGGAAGGGTCCAGGGCAATCTTCTTCGTGTCAGAGTCCGCTGAAATTCCCGACTTCACTGCTTTCTTCGCTGAAACTTGTTCATCCTCAACTTTAGTTGTAGCGGCTTGTTGAATGCTGCTGCGTCCGACTGCTGCTTTTTGGGATTAAGCCAACTCGCAGCTCTCTTTGTCGCAGGTGAAGGCTTGCTTGACGTCGTTGCACAGGGAAAGAACTCCGGCTGGCCCAGGCATCTTGAGCACCATGTAAGTATAGTGCGGTATCGCCATGAATTTGGTGAGCACTGGTCGTCCGAGTATCGTGTGGTACGCGGTCTTCGAAGTCGGCAACCTCGAAGCTGATGTTTTCTGTGCGGAAGTTATTCTGTGTGCCAAAGGTGACTGGCGAGGTTATCTACCCGAGGGGTGTTGAAGATAGGCCAGGAATTATCCCGTGGAAGGGCACAATACTCGGCCGTAGTTCTAAACAAGGGATTTTCATCTCATCCAGGGTCTTGGCGAAGAGGATATTGAGCGCGCTGCCTCCGTCTATGAGAGCCTTCTTCAACTTGATATTTTTGACAACCGGGTCTAGCACGAGTGGGTAGCGTCCTGGGTGTGAGACCCGATCGGGGTGATCTACGTGATTGAATGTGATGGGCATTTCTGACCAACGCAAATATTAGGGGGCATCTACCGTAGAGACCGCGTTGACATCGCGTGCTGTTAGCTTCTGCTTCCGCTTGGACTCGTATGCAAACGGCCCTCCGAAGATGTAGTTGAGCTCGGCCTAGGGATCTTGAAAATCATCGGCCGGGCCCGAGTCTGGCTTGTCTTTGTCCTTGTCAGCGCCAGACGATGAAGTTTACTCGGAGGCAAACTTCTTGAGCATGAAGCAATCCTTGGCCGCGTGCTTGCCCTTGGGATGTTAGGGGCAAGGCCCGTTCATAACCTTCTGGTATTCGTTGTTCCTTAGGGGCCACGACCGAGTGCACTCCACGTTGGCCACCTCGTTGTTCGAGTTCCGCTTGTGGCTGCCGGACTTGTTCTGTGATGGCTCGTTGTCAGTTTTCGCCTTTTGGTCCTTCTGCTGGGAGTCCTTCTTTTCGTTGAGGGCTTCAGCAACTGCCTCTGCTGAGTCAGCATACTTGTTCGCCATATCGAAGAGGGCCCTGACAGAAGCTAGAGGCTTCCGAGTGAATTTGGCGATGAACGGGCATCTTTAACTCCCTTGTGGAAGGCGGCGATGACGACCTCGTCCTTGATCATTGGGATCTGGTTGCGCTTCTCGGAGAACCTTTTGATGAACTCACGGAGTGACTCGTTCTTCCTCTAGTGCAGCTGATAGAGGTCGTGCTCGGAAGATGGCCGCTCGTAAGTCCCCTGGAAGTTGGCTATAAAGCGTTCTCGGAGTTCCCCCAGGAGTCGATTGATCGCCTTGGGAGCCCTGTTAGCCATGTCCTCGCTAAGTTAGCTAGGGCGACCGGGAGGTAGTTAGCCATGGCTTTGTGGTCACCTCCGGCAGCTCGGATGGCCAGAGAATATACGGTGTGCCAGGACTCCGAGTTAGTCTTGCTGTCATATTTTTCTATTCCGGTAGGCTTGAAACCTGACGACCAGTCGACATCTTGTAGCTCCTGGGTGAAGGCTGGTACGCCTTCATCTTCGTGAGGGCTCCAGCTCCGGCTCCGACCACGGCGGTTAAACCACTCATGGTGAAGACCAAAACACTCATGCTCGTCCTCCAGTCGGCGGCGCTCGTCTTCTTCGCATTCACGGTGTCAAGCGTTGATGTTATGATGGAGATCACATTGTAGACGTACTCGGAGATCTTGGTTGAACCGGCGATCATTCTGGTGATGCCGTCGATTGTTGTTGTTGGTGTTGCCGAGTGATGTTTGCCATGACTCCTCATGTGGCTGACTTGAGCCGGCCGTCCGACGTCATGTTGATGCGGACGAGATTGCTGCTAGAGAACCCGATCGGTTGGTCGGTATAAGTGTTTCACCCGACTGCTGGTGCTACTGACAGGCAGCAGCTGTAATCATCACTTTGATCTTGGCTATTGTCGGGGTGGCCTGATGATCAGGCCCGAGCTAGAGCGTGTCCAGCAGGGTTGCAGCCGCCACGACATTCTGTTGTGGCATGACGAAGACGTCGTGGTCGCCGACTCGAGTTTGGAGGATCTGCTGCTGAGCGGTTCACCCAGCCCTGCATAGCTCGTCGTTGCGAGCCTCGCGGTCAGCCTCCTCCTGCTACTGTAGTCGGCATGCCTCCTCTTGCTGCTCCTCTTGTAGTCGGCGCACCTCCGGTGGAGGGGTTGAAGCCATGAAGATCTCCCGGGGCAAAAGGAAACTCACCAAGCTGGTGTCCAAACTGGTGTCCGAACCATTGTCTGACTTGGAGTCCGAATCCGAGTAGTTTATCGGAGTAAGGATGACTCTAGCCTCCCTAGATCCAATCTAGAGAGGCTCGGGGCCATGTCCAAACTAAATTGCAGGGGATCGGGTCTGCCGCGTGAGATGTAGATCTGCGGCGTCATTGAGTCTATGAGGGAAATTGGTGATCTCTCCCCTTGTTAGCCTGACCCGGGCTGGCTCGAGGCCAAGTGTGAGTCGGACGCCGAAGGAAAGAGTGTTCCCAAGACCCGGACAGGTGGTAGATTGCTGCAGCACATCGATGAGGGTGGCTACAGCGTCTTGTGGGCCGACTGGCGCGGAGTCGGTAGGTTCCTCAGCCAGTTGGATTGGATCTGTGTCGGCCAAGGTGAGGTTGCCGATCTGGTCGGCGACGAAGTCGAGGCTTCCAAAAGAGATTGTATCTCCAGGAGAGAATTTGTCGCCGTCGACTCCAGATGTTGGATCCATCAAGCTTGTGGATGTAGATCTCGCCGAAGCCCCTACCTGGCGCGCCAACTGCCGATGTTTTACACCGGCAATTTGATTATAGGGCTACCCGGCGGATGGAAACTCGGTGGATTGCAAAGGAACATGAGAAGATTTATACTGGTTCAGGCCCTCGATGTGAGGTAATACCCTACGTCCAGTTGTGGTATAATTCCTTTGAGGATTTGTGTTGATCTGCCCTCAAGGGGCACCCTACCTCCCCTTATATACAAGGTAGGAATCCTAGCCGGATTACGACCAAGAGATTTCCTCGTAGAGATATATCTTGCCCGACTAGAACTGTATATTCCTTATTGTACAAGGCAAAGTTTGCCGGGTGCTACTATATCTCTAATTACAAGACTAGGCCCATCCTCTATCCGAGTGGCCCATATGCTTGTGATGAGGTACCAGGGGCCCATGGCCTCCACAAGTCGGATATCAACACACCACAATGCTGAACAGGACTTTCGGAAGACTTAAAGTCACATACTTCTTGGAGAACTTGAGCTTGCCCCCGAGGGCTCCTGATGTCGGCAGTGGACTGCTGCTGTCTGTCGGGCTGGACAGCGTGGCAGTCAGTGGTGGCGTTTTTGTCCTGGTTGGCCCCGCTCCTGGTGTGGCTGGCTGGGGCACTCGGGTACTCGGCGGTGCCATCCTTGGGCTTGGTGTTGCTTAGCCCGGCGGCGCTTGACCCGACCTTGTACTTGGCGGCACTCTTATTGGGCTCGATGATGCTGAGCTTGACTACGCTGGTCCCGGTCTTGGACTCGGCAGCCTTGGGGCTGTGCCAGCGGCGTCTCTTATCTTCAGACTCCCGGCTGTGGCACTTGGCCTCATAATCTACTTCTTGCCTTGATCTTCAACAGGTCTCTTTCTCACTCTCTTGGAGTCGGGCTAGGCAGCAGAAGGACTTAATGGCCTTTTCTTCTTTGACTTCATGGCCGATAGCATTCAGGAGTCGTCATCGAACTCCTTACATGTCTGCGAGCGGTTCGACAATATACATCACACAATGCTGAGCAATTATGGATACATATCTATAGGCATTTATCATAGATGAACAACAAGGGTTACCTCTAGACGGGGCCGTTTTTGGCTGTAAGCCACAACGGAGCGCTCTGCATCTTCAGTTTCGACCACCCCATTGGAGAAATAACTGAACAGCACTTCGGTCACTTTGTGCTTGTCAGCTAGGTCTCGGCCTTCTTGGTCGGGATCGTCTCTCCCCTGGTAATCCCAGCAAAATTGGCTTCTTAGCTTCAGTGGCTGGATACGCCGGGTCAGGAAATGCTTGACCACCTAGGGACCGGTTAGACCAGCGCTCTTCAGTTTATCCAGTCTTTCAAGCAATTGATGCACCTGGCCCATCTGCTCAAAAGTTGGCTCCGATGACCAATCGGGCGAGACCGCCGGAGGCAAACCGGTAAATGGAGGTAGAGAGGGTTCCAAATCAGAACAGTAGAACCACTCCTTATGCCAACCTTTCAAGGAAGTTTTCAGAGGAAGATGAAGATATGTCCTTTTCATTTCACTTCTGAGTTGGATACTGTGGAGGCCATGGGCCCCGGGTACCTCATTACTAGTACATGGGCCACTCGGATAGAGGATGGGCCGAATCATGTAATTAGAGATAAGATAAAATCCGGCAGGCTTTGCCTTGTATAATAAGGAAACATAGTCTTAGTCGGATAGGACTCTATCTCTAAGGAGGAAATCCCTTGGCCGTATCCGGCTGGGATCCTTATCATGTACCCCTATCCCCTAGTATATAAAGGGAGGCAGGGCGCCCCTCAGGGCGAGAAAAACAAGATCATCGATCACCATACACCTCAGAGGAATAACACCACAACTGGACGTAGGGTATTACCTCACCTTGAGGGCCTGAACCAGTATAACTCTTCTGTGTTCCTCTGCAGTCCACCGAATTCACCCTCGCCGAGTAGCCCCATAGTTTTATTGCCGGTGCAAAGCATCGACAGTTGGCGCACCAGGTAGGGGCCCAGTGAATTCCCCATCAGAAGATTAGATGGATTCAATCAACAAAGTCAACAGCAACAAGTTCTCCCCCGGAGATGCAATTACCTTCAGGAGCTTAGACTTCATTGCCGATCAATTCGGCAATCTCAACTTGGCTGAGGCAGATCCAATCTTGCTAGCCGAGGAACTAGCCGACGTTGCACCAGTCGGCTCACAGGACGTCGGGATCTCCTTCCCCGACATATTGCGGCAGTTCTTCACATTGCCAAGCATCGGGACAACTCTCTCCTTCGGCGTCCGACTTGCGCTAGGCCTCGAGCCAGCCCGGGTTGGGCCGAGAAGGGGAGAGGTCGTCAATCTCCCTCACAGCTCCGGCGACGCTGCGCATCAAAATCCCGCGCAGCAGACCCGATCTCTAGCAATTCAGTTTGGACACGGCCAAGCGCCGTTTCAGATTGGATCTAGAGAGGTCGGAGTCGTTCTCACTCCGATAAACTACTCAGAGTCCGACACTAAGTCGGATAGCGGTTCGAGCACCAGCTCGGACTCTAATTCGGCAAGCTTCCTCCTTTCCCGCAAGATCTTCATAGCTTCAACACCACCTTCCGAGGTACGCCGACTTCAAGAGGAGCAACAGGAGGAGGCGCGCCGACTATGACAAGAGGAGGCCAACCGCGAGGCCCGCAATGACGAGCTACGCCAGGCTGGGTGAGTCGCTCAGCAACAGATCCTCCAAACCAAGATTGGCGACCATGATGTCTTCGTCACTCCACAACAGAATGTTGTGGCCGCCGCAACTCTGCTGGCACGCTCCAGCTCGGGGCTGATCACCAGGCCACCCCGACTATCGCTAAGATCAAGGCGATGATCACAGCTGCTGCCTATCAGCAGCAATAGCAGTCGGGCGACACATTTATACCGACCAACAGGTCGGGTTCTCCGGCGGTAGACTCATCTGCGTCAACGCGACGCTGGGTGGCCGGCTCCAGTCGGCAACGCGAAGAGTCCCGGCAAACCACGCTCGGCAACACCGACAATGACAACCGGCGGCGTCGCCAGCACAATCGCCGACCCAACCAAGACCTCTGAGTGTAATTGCACCGCGACCTTCGCCACACCATAAACGCTTGACGTGAAGAACGCGAAGAAGATGAACGCCGCCGACTGGAGGACGAAAACGATCGCTTCGGTCTCCACCACGAGCGGCTGCACCGCCAAGATCGGAGTCGGAGCCCTCATGAAGATGAAGGCATCCCAGCCTTCACTCGGGAGCTACAGAACGTCTTTTGGCCGACTGGCTTTAAGCCCACCGGGATCGAAAAGTATGACAGCAAGACAGACCCAGAGTCCTGGCTCACCGTTTACAACCTAGCAGTTCGAGCTACCGGGGGTGACAGCAGAGTCATGGCTAACTACCTCCTAGTCGCGCTAGCCGACTCAGCAAGGACATGGCTGACAGGCCTCCCGAGGCGGTCGATCGGTTCCTAGGGACAACTCAGGGAGCGGTTCATCGCTAATTTCCAGGGGACCTACGACAGACCCGCTTCGGAGCATGATCTTTATCAACTGCACTAGAAGAAAAATGAGTCTTTGCACGAATTCATCAAAAGGTTTTCCGAGAAGCGCAACCAAATTCCAACTGTCAAAGACGAAGCCGTCATTGCCGCCTTTCGCAAGGGGGTAAAAGACGCTCCGCCTATCACAAAATTTACTCGGAAGCCACCATCCACGGTCCGGGCGCTCTTCGACATGGCCAACAAATACGCCGACTCGGCCGAGGCGGTCGCGGAGGCCCTCGACGAGAAGAAGGAGCCCCGACAGAAGGACCAGAAGGCGAAAGCCGACAACGAGCCATCTCAATATAAGTCTGGCAGCCGCAAGCGGAAGTCGGACAACGAGGTGGCCAACATGGAGCGCAATCGGTCGCCGCCCCAGTGGAACAACGACTACCAGAAAGTCATGAGCGGGCCATGCCCCTTTCACCCCAAGGGCAAGCACGCGGCCAAAGACTGCAACATGCTCAACAAGTTTGCCTCCGAGCAGGCTTCATCGTCTGGCACCGACAAGGACAAAGACAAGCCAGACTCGGGTCCGGCTGATGATTTCCAAGATCCTCAAGCTGAGCTCAACCACATCTTTGGGGGACCACTCGCATACGAGTCCAAGCGCAAACAGAAGCTCTCAGCGCTCGACATCAACACGGTCTTCGCGGTAGATACCCCCCAATACCTGCGCTGGTCAGAGATGGCCGTCACCTTCAACCGCATAGATCACCCAGATCGGGTTTCCCACCTAGGACGCTATCCACTCGTCCTGGACCCGGTCGTCAGAAACATCAGGCTGAAGAAAACCCTCATCGACGGAGGCAGCGCACTCAATATTCTATTTGCCAAGACTTTGGACGAGATGAAGATTCCTCGTTCAGAACTACGGCCGAGCACTGCGCCCTTCCATGGGATAATTCCCGGCCTGTCATCAACTCCACTCGGGCAGATAACCTTGCCGGTAACCTTCGGCACGCGGGATAATTTCCGCACAGAAAACGTCTGCTTTGAGGTCACCGACTTCGAGACCGCGTACCACGCGATACTCGGACGACCAGCACTCGCCAAATTCATGGCGATACCGCACTATACATACATGGTGCTGAAGATGCCTGGGCCAGCAGGAGTCCTCTCCCTCTGCAGTGACATCAAGCAAGCCTTCACCTGCGACAAAGAGAGCTGCGAACTGGCTCAATTACAAGAGGCGGCAGTCGGGCGCGATAGCATTCGGCAAGCCGCCACAACAGAAGTCGAGCAAGATCAAGTTCCGGCAAAAAAAGCAACGAAGTCAGGAATTTCAGCGGACTCTGACATGAAGAAGATCCCCCTGGACCCTTCCGACCCCTCCAAGACTGCTCTAGTCGGGACCGGACTCGACCCCAAATAGGAAGACGCGCTCGTCACCTTTCTCCAAGCCAACAAGGATATCTTCGCGTGGAAACCGTCCGACATGCCGGGCGTACCAAGGGAGGTGATCGAGCACGCTCTAAATGTGAAGACAGACGCCAAGCCAGTCAAGCAACGGCTCCGGTGCTTCGCTCAAGACCGTAAAAATGCTATTCGGGAGGAAATTACAAAACTCCTCGCAGCCGGGTTCATCAAAGAGGTCTACCACCCGGACTGGCTGGCAAACCCAGTTCTGGTCCGATAGAAAAACAGTAAATGGCGCATGTGCGTCGACTACACCGACCTCAACAAAGCGTGTCCAAGGACCCATTTGGTCTTCCCAAGATAGATCAGGTGGTTGATTCCACAGCAGGGTGCGACCTACTCAGTTTTCTCGACTGCTACTCAGGATACCATCAAATCAGCCTGAGGGAGGAAGACTGCTTGAAGACATCTTTCATCACACCGTTTGGAGCGTATTGCTATATCACAATGTCGTTCGGTCTGAAGAACGCGGGCGCAACCTATCAAAGGGCTATTCAGCAGTGTCTGCACACTCAGATCGGGCGCAACGTGGAAGCCTACGTCGACGATGTGGTGATCAAGACCAAGTCCAAAGAAGACCTCATCGCTGACTTGGAAGAAACCTTCCAAAACCTTCGAAGATTCAAGATGAAGTTGAACCCGGAAAAATGCGCCTTCGGCGTGCCATCCGGAAAGTTACTCGGCTTCATCGTCTCGCACCGCAACATCGAGGCCAACCCGGAGAAAGTCGACGCCATCAGGCACATGGCACCCCCGACTAACCTCAAAGACGTCCAGAAGCTGACAGGCTGCATGGCGGCACTTAGCTGGTTTATCTCCCGACTGGGCGAACGGGGCATGCCCTTCTTCAAGCTACTCAAAAAGGCCGACAATTTCCAATGGACTCCAGAAGCCCAACGAGCCTTCGAAGACTTCAAAGAATTCCTCACATCACCCCCCATGTTGGCGTCACCTCTGCCCCAGGAACCGCTAATGCTATATCTGGTGGCAACAACACAGGTAGTCAGCACGGTGCTGGTGGTTGAGTGACCCGAACAGGGTCATATTCAAAAAATACAATGGCCAGTCTACTTCGTCAGCGAGGTCCTTGCCGACTCCAAAACGAGATATCCGCAGGTCCAGAAGCTACTATACGGCCTACTCATCACAGTCCGAAAGCTAGTGCATTATTTCCAAGCACACCAAGTCACAGTGGTCACAGCATTTCCACTCGGGGATGTCCTTCATAATCGTGAGGCCACCGGCCGAATCGCTAAATGGGCACTCGAGCTAATGGCGTTTGACATCACCTTTCAGCCACGGACAGCAATTAAGTCTCAAGCTCTAGCCGACTTCGTGGCCGAGTGGACAGAAGTCCAACTGCCCACACCAACAGCAAAGCTAGAGTACTGGACGATGTACTTTGATGGTTCTCTACGGATCAGAGGCGCCGGGGCCAGAGTCATATTGATGTCCCCCACTGGCAAAAAACTGAAGTACGTTCTACAAATCCACTTCCCGGCTTCCCACAACGTCGCCGAGTATGAGGCACTTGTTCACGGGCTCCGCATCGCTATATCACTCAGCATACATCGACTGGTTGTGCGCGGGGATTCTCAACTCGTGGTAAACCAAGTCATGAAAGACTCGACCTGTCTCGACGATACCATGGCGGCATACTGTCAGGAGGTCCGCAAGTTGGAAAACAAGTTCGACGGGCTGGAAATCACACATGTCCTGCGCCAATACAACGACGCAGCAGACGAGCTGGCAAACATGGGATCCAAGTGAGAAGCAGTTCTGACTGGAATCTTTGTCGAGCTACTCATGGAGCCATCAGTCAAGAAGAAACCGGCACCGGAGCAGTCAGGAGGTGAGCCTACCCTGGCCATAGATGAGGTGATGCACATATGTCAAGACTGGAGGACTCCTGTTGTCAAATTTCTCCTGGACGACCAACTCCCAGAAGATTGCAGTCAAGCCGAGTAGATAAAGCGTCGAAGCAAAAGCTTCCTACTAGTCGGAGAAGACCTATACCGAAGAAGCGCATCCGGTGTCCTCATGCGCTGCGTCACCACCGAGGAGGGCAAGCAGATTCTGCATTCAATTCACTCGGGCATATGTGGCAACCACGCCGCATCCAGGACGTTAGTCGGAAAGGCTTACCGGCAGGGATTTTTCTGGCCCACAATAGTAATAGACGCCAAAGACATCGTTCGCAAGTGCGAGGGTTGCCAGTTCTACGCAAGACAAACAAATCTTCCAGCCCAGGAACTCCAAACTATCCCCATTTCCTGGCCATTTGCAGTATGGGGGCTCGACATGGTCGGGCCTTTCAAGAAAGCGCCAGGAGGGTTCACACATTTATTCGTCGCAGTGGATAAATTCACCAAGTGGATTGAGGCTAAACCCGTTGCAACGATTACAGCGGCACGAGCAAAGGACTTCATCATGAGTATATTATACCGGTTCGGGGTCCCTAACTGCATCATCACCGACAACGGTACTTAGTTCGCGGCCGGCGTATTCCAAGACTTCTGCGACGATTTCGGCATCAAGATCTGCTACGCGTCTGTGGCACACCCACGGAGAAATGGGCAGGTCGAATGAGCCAACAGTATGGTCTTACAAGGCATCAAGGCCAGGATATTCGACCGACTACAACCATATGCGAGCTGGTGGGTACAAGAACTCCCATCCGTTCTCTGGTCTCTTAGAACCACGGTTAGTCGGGCAACAGGGCAATCCCCTTTCTTTCTGGTCTACGGTGCCGAGGCTATGCTACCTACAGAGTTACAGTTCAGCTCTCCGCGAGTCCGGGCTTACTCGGAAGATGACTCCAACAATACCCGACTGGTCGAACTAGATCAGCTGGAAGAAGCAAGAGACATCGCAACTATCCAGTCGGCAAGGTATCTTCAAGGCCTACGTCGCTACCACAATCGCAATGTCCGTGGCTGCGCCTTTTTGGTTGGGGACCTCATTCTGAGGAAAATACAAACCACCAAAGACAGGCATAAATTATCCCCAATTTGGGAAGGGCCGTTCATTATAGCCGAGGTCACGTGGCCAGGCGCCTACCGACTAAAGACCAAAGACGGCGTTCTCATCGGCAACTCATGGAACATAGAACAGCTATCTCCTTTCTATACCTGAGTTCTATATTTTTCATGTGTACAGTTCTTCTGACTCACGACGCCGCTTGTATCAACCAAGTAGTGAGTCGGGGGCTGCATGTATATATGTGTCCTGTCAATAACATACGAGCTTATCTTACTTCGGTTATGAAGCCTTACTACGACCGTTACGTTTGCCCGAGTACAGCTTGTTACTTTGAACGTTTTTATTAAGTTCTGACAGACTAACTCGATGCATACTTCACGGTCGAGTAAAGCTAATGACAACTGAGTAATAAGCTTGGCGGCATTACACACATATTTACACATTCTTGTTTAACAAAAGTTTATATACACCGACTACATAACATGTTGCCCTTACAGACCCAGGTCTCGGGTAATTATTTCAGCAGTCGACTTCACCTGGGTGATTAGCTCCAGTGCCTCCTCGGGTGTCGTCTCTTCGGCAAACCCCTCCTCGATGGCTTCAACATTTGCCCTTGGGTAGATGGACTTGGTCATCGCCAGGGTCTGGGCCACGCCGGCGACAACATGCTCATCCAAGTACCTTTTCAAGGCACTTGGTGCATCCTCGAGACGCGCCTCTATCTGGGGGATCCTGCTGCAACTGGTCCCGACAGGGCAGGGATCTATGAGGTCAAGGAGCCCTTTCACGGACCCGACGAGGCCTCCCGTGACTCCCTAATCAATCTTATCTCCTCTGTGTAGAACCGATACTAGGCCCGGACGTTGGTTCTCATGTCTGCCTAGGTCCGCCGGCAAGTAAACTTGTCAGATTCGGATACAGATGGAATGACTAATGGATTGGCTAAGGTCGCTGTCAGGTTGAGGACTTACTTTCGTAGTCGGCCTCCCACCTGGCCACGGTCTTCCCCAGTTCAGCTTTTTCCTTACCGAGCTTGGCGACGGTCTTCTTCAACTCGGCCTTTTCCCGGTCAAGCTCGGTGTTGGCCTTTGTCAGGTCGGCCTTGACCTTCTCAAGCTCGGCCCTGGCTTCTTCGGCTTCCTTCAGCTGCGATTCCCTCTCTGTTCGGGTCTTCAACTCCGCTTCGAGGGCTGCACCACAGATTAGCCAAGTGCTCAACCATGTAGTCATGACATAACTGGGCAGTCGAAAACAACGCAGCCGGATGAATGCATCAACGGTCTGGTCAGGAAGATATATTCAGGGATCATACCTCTGATCTTTCCGGCTAAGGCCCACGTCTCCTCCCTGAGCTGATTGGCGCCACTCTTCAGCCAGGCCTCCCTCCCCGCATGATGTGCCTCCATCTTAGCCTTCAACGCCCGGAGCTGCTCCAGCTCTGCGAGGTGGGGAGCCACCTCGACCAAGATTTCCGTCATCGCCTCATTGCGGTCGACAAGCTTCTGCTCAGGATAAAAGACGGATCAAGGACGGAGTCAGACATCAAAACAAGAAGATCGCCAAGGCTCTACCATAACAATCATACCACGACTCCCTGGGACCCGCTGATGGCGGTGCGAAGCAAGCTTTCGCGCTTCCTCCTCGCGACGACTTCATCAAGCTTGAAGCTCTTCGCTGTCCCATCAGGAGCCGTCCATGTGAATGTCCGCGGCATCACGCGTGGAGGAGCTTTGATCCGGGGCAGATGCGGGATCTCCGGCGACGACGATGACCACAACGGCGATGGGGTCCTGGCCTCCGCGCCACCATCCCCCGCGACTTCGGTGACCGGCTCAGGGGCTCTGTCCGCGGCTTCCGCGACGAGCGGCGCTTCGGGGGCTGGGGCCTCAGCCTTAGCCGCCACCTCTCGGTCGGGTGGTGGCAGCGACCCTGTAGTCGGGGCCACCTCGGTCTCCACGACCAGGCTGGCCACTAGCTCAACAGGTGTGTCCGCGGCCGCTGTCTCGGCTGGGGCAGGCTCATCAAGTGGAGTGGTCGGGTCGACCTCCTTGAAATCGATATCGGCCCTCTTCCTGCACGACGAAACAATGCATCATGACACTGCATCAACACACAAGGATTTCAGAAGACCCAGAGCAGCGCACCTCTTGGAGAACTTCAGCTTCTTGCCGGGCAACCCGGCCCTCGGCGGAGCGCTAGCTCCGGCAGTCGGCCCGGTCGGCGTCACGATCAGCGGCGGCGCATCAACCTGAGTCGGCCCCGACTCCGGTGTGGTCGGCTTGGGCGCCTCCGCCCCTGGCAGCGTCTGCTCTAGCCGGCCCCACGGTGACGCCGCGGCCGAACTCGACAACGTCGGGCTCAAACCCGCAGGTCTCAACCTGGGACTTGACCGCTTGGGCGTCGCGGTGACGGCGTCCCTTATCTTCAGGCTTCCGCCCACGGCACGCAACGTCATGGCCCCCTCGCCCCGATATAATATCGGCTTCTTTCCTGCTCTCTTGGAGTCGGGTTGGGCAGCAGAGGGACTTCTCGGCCTCTTCTTCGACGCGACGGCCGACAACGGACGGGAGTCCTCATCAAACTCCACGCACCACTACAAGAAATTCAACAAGATACATAACATACTGCCGGGGACTTAGACATCCGAGTCCACAGGCACGCGCTACAAAGGGAAGACGGATGTTACCTCGGACCGGGGCCAGCTGCGCCTGTAAGACACAATGCGTCTCTTCTTGTCCTCGGTCTCAATCACCCCGCTGGAGAAATATCCAAATAGGGTCTCCGTCACCTTCCGCTCGTCAGCCGACTCCCGGCTGACCCGGTTAGGGTCATGTTTCCCCTGGTAGTCCCAGCCGAACGCGCTCCTCAGCTTCAGGGGCGGGAAGCGCCAAGTCAGGAACCGCCTGGCTACCCAGGGACCGGTCAGGCCGGCCTTCTTGAAATTATTCAGCTTCGTCAGCAGCTGGTGCACTTGACCCATCTCTTCATAAGTCGGGTCCGCCGACCAATTCGGCAAAACTACCGGCGGCGAGCCGGTGAATGGCCGCAAGGAAGGAGCAAGATATGCGCAATAAAACCACTCATTGTGCTAGCCCTTCAAGGAGGATTTCAAGGGAAGATCAAGATATGACTTGTTCCTATCACTCCTCAATTGAAGACCAGCCCCCCTAATTACATTGATGCTATTTTTGGAGGGCTGAGGTTTAATGTGGAACAAATGCCTAAAGAAGTTGAAATGGGGTTCCACACCCTAATAGCACTCGCACAGAGTGACAAAGATGGAGATCTGAAGAATCGAGTTGGGATTCAAATGCACCAACTCCAGCCTGTAGAAGTCAAGGATACGGTAGAAAAAATCAGAAGACGGAAAGCACAAGCCTCGATCGAAAAAAGAGGCGAAAACTACCGTCTCACCCGGTTGGGGATTCGGGCTCGACTCATCCCTAGCCGGTCGCCAGCGAATCACCTCTTGGCTAGGCAACTTCAGTTCACTTTCCAGCCGCTTTAGCTTCATCGAGCCACAATCCGACACCGGCCAAGAACTTCCCGGCGCCCCCGCAAGATCGGAAGCCTTCAGTATGACTGGAGGAGATGAGATTTGGGGAAAAGCAAATCGGGGGCTTGGACCAAACAGAAAGGATCGAAATCACCCGAGTTCGGGTGGGAATGGCAGTAGCTAACCCTAGCCGAGCGGGAGGCGAAAAGTTGGGCGCGAAGGCGGAAGACGAAGCGGTTGGCTGATTTGGGGAAGATGAGGGAATCTTTTTCTCTCTCCCTGCTTTTATAGAGCCGATGCCGACTAGATGGGCTTGGGCCTACACAGTCCGCACTGGGCCAACAAGATATGAGTTCCTATAGTAGCATGCTCCATGTGGGCCGCCCGCAGGCTGAGTTGAAATTATAGCGCTGGTGCTATTGACAGGAGCCGATGAGGTAAACAGGTATGCTTCATGAGAGCCTTATTGCCAAAACATATACGTTTGGGTATCTGTTTTAATCACCAGGTCTCGAGGATATATCCTTACAAGGATCACAAGCTGGTCTTCATCAAAATTGGAGATACAGGTATCTTTCTCGGGTACACCTGACCACGCCGTTGATTTATTTTCATAAAGTGGTACTCGGCCTACATGCGTGGCCATCAGTTGCCATGAGCAACATTTTACCCGCTGACATGATGCAGAAGAGTCTAACTTTCGAGTAGTGCACTACTCGGGGGAGACTATAAATATCTTTTCCCGCTGACATGATGCGGAGGAGTCTAACTTCCGAGTGGGACGCCACTCGGAAAAGACTATAAACCCCTTTTTTCTAGCTGACATGACGCTGAAGAGTCCCATACACGAGTAGCATCCTACTCGGCAAGACTATAAACACATATTCTGGCTGACATGAAGTTGAAGAGTCCTATATACGAGTAGTCTCCTACTCGGCAAGACTATAAAGTTTATTCCGGTTGACATGATACCGAAGAGTCGCAAATACCAGTAGTAATCTACTCAGGAAAGACTTCCAGCTTAAAGATATTTGACTTTATGTTTAATTGTCTTCACAATTAAGCACAAAGTCGGGGGCTACACCTAATAGGTGCGCCTATTCGGTGCACACTATTCATATATCTACGTGAAGCCCTTCATAGCCTCGCTGCCAGCTGACATGAAGCAGGACTCGGAAGAAGACTTACTCGGACAAAGAGTACTCGGGCACACTGCACTCGGGCAACCTTCACCGTGGAGGACGAGCACTCAGCATCAGCTGTGACTCAACTATGAAGGTCTCAGAGCCTACTGTGGAGGCCATGGGCCCCGGGTACCTCATTACTAGTACGTGGGCCACTCGGATAGAGGATGGGCCAAACCATGTAATTAGAGATAAGATAACATCCGGCAAGCTTTGCCTTGTATAATAAGGAAACATAGTCTTAGTCGGATAGGACTCTATCTCTAAGGAGGAAATCCCTTGGCCGTATTCGGCTGGGATCCTTATCATGTACCCCTGTCCCCTAGTATATAAAGGGAGGCAGGGCGCCCCTCAGGGCAAGAAAAACAAGATCATCGATCACCATACACCTCAGAGGAATAACACCTCAACTGGACGTAGGGTATTACCTCACCTTGAGGGCCTGAACCAGTATAACTCTTCTGTGTTCCTCTGCAGTCCACCGAATTCACCCTCGCCGAGTAGCCCCATAGTTTTATTGCCGGTGCAAAGCATCGATAGATACCGGCCCCCCTGTCACCTAGACCTTATTCTTGGAGGGCTGGGGCTTGATGTGGAACAAATGTCTAAAAAGATTCAAATGGGGTTCCACACCCAAGAAACACTCGCAAAGAGTTACGAATATGGAAATTTGCAAGACTGAGTTGGGATTCAGATTCACCAACTCCAATCCATAGAAGGCAAGAAGACAGCAGAGGAAGTCAGAAGATGGAAGAAATAGACCTCGGTCAAAAAAGGAGGCGAAAACAACAGTCTTTCCGGCCTAGGGTTCTGGAACTGATTCACCTCTAGCCGGGCGCCAATGGATGATATCATGGCTTTGTAGCCATAGCAGCTTCTCCAAGTGCTCCAGCTTGGACTGACCGCAATCCGAAGTTGGCCATGCCTCGCCCGACGCATCCATAAGATCTGAAGCCCTCGGGATGGTTAGGGATGATAAGATTTGGCGGAAATGTGGCTGGAGGTTTGGAATGGACGAGGAGGAGCAGAATCGCCTGAGTTCTAATGTGGAAGAGCGAACAATGGCGAACCCTAGCGGAGCGGGAGGCGAAATTTTGGCGCGGAAGCTGGAAGACAAAACGATTGGTGGATTGGAGAAGATGAGGGAATCTTTTCTCTCTCTCCCCGCCTTTTATAGAGCCATTTTTGATTCGTGGGCTTGGGCCTACAAAGACGGTACTGGGCCACCAAGATATGAGTTTGCATAGTAGCACGCTCAATATGGGTCGCTCGCTGGCTACGTTAAAATCACGGCGCTGGTGCTACCAACAGGAACCGATGAGATAAACAGATATGCTTCATGAAGGCCTAATTGCTAAACACATCTGTTCGGGTATCTGTCTTATCCGCCAAGTATTGAAGATATATTCTTATAAGGGTCACAAGCTGGTCTTCATTAAGATTGGGGATGCAGGTATCTTTCAAGTACACTTGACCACATAATGGATTAAATTTCATAAAGTGGTACTCGGCCTACATGCTTGGCCAACAGTTTCCATGAGCGAATCTTTTTCCAGCCGACATGACGCTGAGGAGTCTAACTTCCGAGTAGTGCACTACTTGGGAGAGACTATAAATATTCTTTCCAGCCAATATGACGCTGAAGAGTCTAACTTCCGAGTGGGACACCACTCGGGAAAAACTATAAAACACCTTTTCCAGCTAATATGAAGCTGAAGAGTCCTATATACGAGTGGCATGCTACTCGGCAAAGACTATAAAATATTTTCGGTTGACATGATACTGAAGAGTCTCATATACCAGTAGTATACTTCTCGGGAAAGACTACAAGGTTAAAGATCTTTGACTTTACGTTTAATTGTTTTCACAATTAAGCACAAAGTCGGGGGCTACACCTAATAGGTGTGCCTATTCAGCGCACACTATTCATACATCTACATGGAGCCCTTCATAGCCTCGTTGCCAGTTGACATGAAGCAAGACTTGGGAAGAAGAAGCACTCGGACAAAGAGTACTCGGGAGCAATGCACTCGGGCAATCTTCACTGTGGAGGATAAGCACTCGGCATTAGCTGTGACTCAACTATGAAGGTCTAAGGGGCTGTTGTGGAGGCCATGGGCCCCGGGTACCTCATCACAAGCATATGGGCCACTCGGATAGAGGATGGTCCTAGCCTTGTAATTAGAGATATGATAGAACCCGGTAGACCTTGCCTTGTACGATAAGGAATATACAGTCCTAGTCGGGTAGGTTATATCTCTAAGAGGAGATCCCTTGGCTAGAGTCTGGCTGGGACTCCTACCTTGTACCCCTGTCCCCTAGTATATAAGGGGCGGCAGGGCGCCCTGTGAGGGAAGACCAACACAAATCCTCAAAGGAATAACACCACAACTGGACGTAGGGTATTACCTCACATTGAGGGCTTGAACCAGTATAAACCTCCCCGTGTTCCTTTGCAATCCACCAAGTTTCGATCCGCTAAGTAGCCCCATATTCATATTGCCAGTGTAAAACATCAACAAGTTTCGACTGGGAAGTACTAGCAATGGCGAACCCTAGCGAGGCAAGGTGCAAAACGTCAGCGTGGAAGATGGAAGACGAAACGATTGGGGGAGTGGAGAAGATGAGGGAATCTTTTCTCTCTCTCCTCACCTTTATAGAGCATGTGCTGATAAGTTGGCTTGGGCCTGCAAATTTGGTAATGGGCCACAAGATATGAGTTTTTACAGTAGCATGCTCTATTTGGGCCGCTCGCTGGCTGTGTTAAAATTACAGTGCTAGTGCTACTCACAGAAACCGATCAAATAATCAAGATACGCTTCATGCTAAGCCTATAGCCAGGTGTATACATTTGGGAATCTACATTATTTACTAGGTATTGAGGATATATCCTTATAAGGATCGACAGCTAGTCTCCGTCAAAATTGGGGATGCAGGTATCTCTCAAGTACACCTAACTACATATTGGATTAAAATCCATAAAGTGGTACTCGGCTTACATGCTTAGCCACCGATTGCCATGAGCAAAAATCATTCCAGCTGACATGATGCTGAAGAGTCTCATATACCAGTAGTACGCTACTCAGGAAAGACTACAAGGTTAAAGATCTTTGACTTTATGTTTAATTGTTTCATAATTAAGTACAAAGTCGGGGGCTACACCTAATAGGTGCGCCTATTCGGTGCACACTATTCATATTTCTACATGAAGCCCTTCATAGCCTCGTTGCCAGCTGACATGAAGCTGGACTCGGGAAGAAGAAGCACTTGGACAAAGAGTACTCGGGAACAATGCACTTGGGAGTTCTTCACCATGGAGGATAAGCACTCGGCATCAGCTTTGACTCAACTATGAAGGTCTAAGGGGCTGCTGTGGAGGCCTTGGACCCCGGGTACCTCATGACAAGCATATGGGCCACTCAGATAGAGGATAGGCCTAGCCTTGTAATTAGGGATACAATAGAACTCGGCAGACTTAACCTTGTACGACAGGGAAAATACAGTCCTAGTCAGGCACGTTGTGTTCCTAGAAGGAGATCCCTTGGTCGTAGTTCGACTGGACTCCTATTTTGTAACCCTGTCCCCCAGTATATAAGGGAAGGCAGGGCATCCCCTAAGGGCAGGTTCACCAGAATCACCATGATCACAATCATACATCCTCAAAGGAAATATACCACAACTAGACGTAGGGTATTACCTCATCTCGAGGGTCTAAACCAGTATAAACCTTTTGTGTTCCTTTGCAGTCCACCGAGTTTCGATCCGACGAGTAGCCCTATATTCTTATTGCCAGTGTAAAACATCGACAGTGAGGGAGTACCCGGATGTGTTCTCGAAAGATCTACCGGGGATGCCACCAGAAAGGGAGATCGAGTTCAGAATTGATTTGGCACCAAGAACATCGCCTATTAACAAGATGTTGTATAGAATGGCACCAAATGAGATGGCAGAAGTCAAGAAGCATGTCGACGACCTACTACAGAAAGGTTACATCCGACCAAGCATGTCGCCTTGGGGTGCACTGGTTATCTTTGTGGAGAAGAAAGACAAAACGAAACGGATGTGCGTGGATTACTGCGCATTAAACGACGTCACAATCAAGAACAAGTATCCCTTGCCAAGGATTGACGATCTCTTCGATCAGTTGGAGGGAGCCACCATCTTCTCCAAGATAGACTTGCGATCAGGCTATCATCAGCTGAGGATCCAAGAAGAGGATATTCCGAAGACAATTTTCACCACTCAGTATGGGCTGTACGTGTGCACCGTTATGTCCTTCGGACTAACAAATGCACCGGCCTTCTTCATGAATCCGATGAACAAGGTGTTCATGGAGTTTCTGGACAAATTCATGGTGATTTTTATCGATGACATCCTTATCTACTTGAAATCAGCAGAAGAACATGAGCAACATCTCCGGTTGGTTCTCAAGAAGCTGAGAGAGCACCGGTTGTATGCCAAGTTTAGCAAGTGCGACTTCTAGCTAAAAGAAGTGCAGTTCCTCAGACACGTCATCACCGCCCAGGGAGTTGCCGTGGACCCAACGAATGTGGAGTCCGTTACCAATTGGAAACCGCCCAAGACAGTAACACAAGTGCGGAGTTTTCTCGGACTTGCGGGTTATTACCGCCGGTTCATCGAGAACTTCTCAAAGATCGTGAGACCCCTGACTCAATTACTGAAGAAAGACGTAAAGTTTGGTTGGACAACCAAATGTAATCGTAGCTTTGAGGAACTCAAAAGGAAGTTAGTCTCGGCACCAATCTTGATCTTGCCAGATCCCAAGAAAGATTTCCAGGTATACTGTGATGCTTCTCGCCAAGGGCTAGGATGTGTGCTGATGCAAGAAGGTAGAGTGGTAGCCTATGCATCATGACAGTTACGCCTCCATGAGGGCAACTACCCGACACATGACCTAGAATTGGCTACAGTGGTTCATGCTTTGAAGATTTGGCGGCATTATCTCATCGGTAACCACAGCGAGATCTACACGGACCACAAGAGTCTGAAATACATATTTACCCAGCCTGACTTGAACCTCCGTCAAAGAAGGTGGCTGGAGTTGATTAAAGATTATGATGTGGAAATACACTACCACCCAGAAAAAGCCAACGTCGTGGCAGACGCCTTGAGCAGGAAAAGTTACGACAACACTACTCGAGCAGAGACGTTGTGCAAGGAAATGCAGCAAGAGTTCGAACGTCTAGATCTGAACATCGTTGACCCTGGATTTGTGGCAGCCCAAGAGGCCCAGGCCACACTCTTCGATCAAGTTTGTGAGGCACAAGAGAATGATCTAGAGATCAAAGAACTTAAGAAGAACATTAGAGTTGGAAAAGCCCAAGTATTCATGGAAGACGAAAACGGGACAGTCTAGATGGGAGAATGATTGTGCGTCCTAGAAAACAAGGAACTCAAAGACTTAATCCTCCAGGAAGCTCATGAGACGCAGTAATCCATTCATCCCGAAAGCACTAAAATGTACCAAGACCTCAAGACAAAGTTTTGGTGGCCTAGCATGAGAAGAGAAATCGTGGAATTGGTGGCACTTTGTGATGTGTGTCAGCGAGTCAAAGCAGAACATCAAAGGCCTGTAGGACTTTTACAACTGCTTAGAGTCCCAGAGTGGAAGTGGGAAGAGATCGGAATGGACTTCATCACCGGTTTACCCCGCACATCTTAAGGATACGATTCAATCTGGGTGATCGTGGATTGCCTCACCAAGGTTTCCCATTTCATCCCAGTGCATACAACATATTTGGGCAATAGGCTGGTAGAACTCTACATGGCCCGCATAATGTGTTTACACGGAGTAACCAAGAGGATTGTATCTGACCGCGGTAGCCAGTTCACTTCCAAGTTCTGGCAGAAGCTGCAAGTAGAACTAGGAACCCGACTAAATTTTAGCACAGCCTACCATCCCCAAATAGACGGACAGACTGAAAGAGTCAACCAGATATTGGAGGACATGCTAAGGGCTTGTGCGTTGGATTTCGGTGGGACTTGGGCTAAGAGTCTACCCTACATGGAGTTCTCATACAACAACAGCTACCAATCCAGTCTGTAGATGGCCCCGTTCGAAGCTCTATATGGTAGAAAGTGTCGTACGCCCCTCTTCTGGGATTAGATAGGCGAACGCCAGGTATTTGGGACTGATGCACTCAAAGAGGCAGAAGAGAAAGTGGCCATTATCAGGGAACAATTAAAGATAGCTCAGTCAAGGCAGAAGAGTTACGCCGACAGCCATCGCAGAGATCTGAGTTTCGAGGAAGCAGACTATGTGTACCTTCATGTCACACCACTCCACGGGGTACACAGATTCCAAACCAAAGGGAAGTTAGCCCCGTGTTTCGTGGGACCCTACCAAGTGCTAGCCCGTAAAGGCGAAGTTGCATACCAGTTGGATCTGCCAGCTTCAATGGCAGGTATACACGATGTGTTCCACGTGTCACAACTGAAGAAATGTCCAAGGGTACCAGCAAAACCGGCCGATACGGAGCAGATCAAGATCTAGGAAGACGTCACCTATGTAGAAAGGCCGATTTGAATCTTGGAGATCAGTGAAAGAAACACCCAAAGCCGAGTGATCAGGTTCTGCAAGGTACAGTGGACTCACCATTTAGAGGAGGAAGCCACATGGGAGCGAGAGGATGAACTGAAGTCTGCCTATCCACACCTCTTCGTCAGCACGTTTGAATCTCGAGGACGAGATTTCGTTTAAGGGGGTAGGTTTGTCACACCTTGAATTTCCCCCTTAATTAGAGCCACACAAAAATATATTAAAGCAAAGCCCCTGAGAAATTATTTTATAAGGCCAAGGGAATTAATTAAATAAGGAAAATGCGAAATAATAAATTATCTTGGCCGAGAATATTTTTCCTATATTCTCCTTGCCAAAATGCACTAACAGGAATTTTACTGGAATTTTTAGAGCACTGGAAGTATGTTTTAATAAATCAAAACGAATTATCGGAATTAAAAACCTCTAGGAAAATCCTTTTCTCTTTTTCCTTTTTCCTTTTCTATGTTTTTCTCTTTTCCTTTCCCACTAGGCCGCGGCCCAGCACTGTTCCTCGACCTACCATGGGCCGCGCGTCTGTGCATGCCCCTGTGGGTCTCGCCTGTTGGCCGCTCTCCCTCACGCACCCCCTCGCCCTCTCTCACTGCCAGCTAGGGCCCGCCTGCCAACGACCGCCCACTCCCCTCTCTCCCGCTGATGTGTGGGGTCAGGGCCCACATGTCAGACCCGTCGTCTACCTCCGTCTGAATCGGGTAGAGGGGAAAATTTTTCCCCGCCGTTGGATCTCTACCTTCGCCCTCCTCCTCGCGCGCCCACTCTATGTTCAAACCCCGAGGACTGGGTCGCCGCTCGTTACCCCCACGTCCTCCGCCCTGCACGTGCAAGATCCCATGCAGATTTCACCTTATCCCTCCAAGGCCGCCGCCCCCTATCTCACGATATTTGGTCAGCACGGCCACGATGTCCTGCTCCAGTGCCCATTTAAACCTTCACCGTATTCTCCTCTACCTTTTCTCTCAAACACCCGAGCCTCTCGTGCCCTCTAACAGACTCAGCATCGTGAACCCAAGCCGCCATCGTGCTCTGTCAACTCCAGCCGTCCGCCGCTGCCGCTGTAGCCACTGCTAGGCCACACGCTTGCCACTGCCAACTTCGCCGCATGCCGGAGAAGCCAGGCTGCCGCTTCCGAGAGCCCGTACGCTGCCGGAGGCCAACCCTCTCCGTTGCCCTCCTCGGTGAGCATTTCCGCCGGTCTTCGCTATGGAATTTCACCATCTCTCCCAGCCTCTTTCTCCGCTAATCCACTCTACACTGTCCACAGGCCCTCCTCAACGACGTTCGCACGTCCGTCGCCCCTTAGCGCCACCGGAACCCTGTCGGCGATGGCATCCTGAAGCTCCGCCGCCGCCAACTCCTTTTCCTCGCTGTTGTTCACCGAGTTCCGGTCATCGCAACCCCTCAGTGAGTACCCCCTCGTCTTCCTCGTTCCATCTCACAGCTCGCTGCCATTCTTCGGGGGCCGGATGGTTGCCGGCGGCGACCATCGAGCTGCTTGCCTCGCCGCGGCGCGGCCACGCCAGCAGGGACGAGCCTCCTATCATCTTGTGCCGTCTGATCTACCTCGGAGGAGATCTGGACCACCCACATGGCGCCCCATGGACGCCCGCGTCCCTGCCACATCAGCGCCGTGTCAGCGCCACGTCGGTGGCCCTATCCGCCATGGCAGCCGCGTCGGCTGCCACGTGGTGTGGTCGCGTTGGGCCGTGGTGGACTGCGTCCACCATGCACCGTTCTCTCAGTGTCACCGACCTAGGGGCCAACCTGTCAGTGCGCCCGCGGTTCGCGGACGCCATAAACCCGGTTAATTGCACATTAAATCATTAGGAAATTATTTTTGTATAAGAAAACACAGAGAAACTTTAAAAATTCATAACTAATTCATACAAGTTCCGATTAATTTCATTCAAATTGCATTAAATCCAGAAAAATGCCAAGAATCCACTAAAAATACTCTCAGCCCCTGTTTCAGTGACCACATGTACTGTTTTTAATTGTTTGTGTTTTATTTGCTATAGCATCTGACGCAGTCAACCCTCTAGTTTACTATGAAGTTGTTGCCGAGTTCGCCAAGCCGAAGCAAGGCAAGTCGCATCATTTCCTTGATCATTTTGTACCCATTTATTGCAAATGATTTGTTTTAAATTAATAGACATGCATTATTTCATCATTTCATGTGGGAAAGGTGACCTATATAAATTCAATTTTAATTGCTCTGACTTTATTCCACCTGTACACCTTTGTAGCTGGGTAATAATATGACTAGAGGCTATTGTTAGGATGCTTAGCCTTGCTTAGATACCTTTAGCTCACATGGGGATTTAAATACTTTAATTTACATTTATGGTTCAACTCGATGTCGGGAAATGGAACTTTGGATATGTTGATGTTAAGTTACTAAAATTTGACTTAAATGGTGGGCTGTGGGTTCATGGTTTTGTTGATTGCACCCATGGCAGTTGAGGACCGGTTCACAGGACCCCCTTGGGAAAATACTGATACATTCCACAAGCCAGCGTGGGCAACGGCTGGGCATATAGCATTTCTTCTCCCTCTCTTAGGCAACGTTGGTGAGAATGGGCGTGATGGAGTTGGGTCGGCTCGGGGTCAGGTTGATTGGCTTCCGGATCCATTGTGGCACAAGGGGGGTAGCCTGACTGATGTGGGATATCCTGGCGGCAGGTGCAACCTCAAGTAGTGTGGATGGTTGGGAAGAGGTTGCGTGAACGGTCCTGTCATAGCCTCTCACGGGGTGTCGTGGTGACACACCGGCACACGGGAACGTGTGTGGGGCTGTGTCTTGTGGGTACAGTTGTACAACTCTAGCCAGAGTAAAATCTATTTGAATAGTCGTGCCTGCAGTCATGGGCATTTTGGTCAAGACTCAGCGTGATTAGTCTCACCATAGTAAATTGACTTAAAATTTACTTTAGAGGTAGGATGGAGGATTGGCCTAGTCAACGTGGTGTAACATTGATCAATGGAGGATTAATACTGCTTAATTAATTAACCTTTTTAATGCTTGCAAACTATTACTGTTTATTTACTACTTTTACGCAAATGTACCCCAAGCCTTCCTTTGTCTCTCGTGCATTATGCATATTTGTGGGTGTGACCTGTTGAGTACTATAGGTGGTACTCAGTCTTGCTCCCTTTCCCCTCTTAGTGGTGGAGTACCTGTCCTACGAGGATCAGCAAGAGGAGTAGGCTGGCTCCACCGTTAAGACGACTATGGAATGGAAGCCTCCGCTTGGCTAGCTGTATATAGGCTTTATTTATCTTTACCGCTGCATTTATGTAAGACAATTTTATTCTATTTGTAAGACACTCTATATGGCAACTTGGTATTGTGTACCCTAGCTTTCCTAGATAGGGATTTAATACACAGAAATGTTTGGAATTCTGGTTAAGAATTTCTAGGCATTACATTGGACGAGGGGCATCAGCTTCTTATTTCAGTTCCTTGAGCTCCATTTCCAACTCTCGGATCCTTTTATGACTTAGCTCCTAGTTTTGTTGCGTCAGTTGATCCACTTGTCTCTGTAGCTTGTCGATCTTCATCTACTGTGCATGTAGCTGGATTTTGGTTCTTTCCTAGTAATTGGCGTGAAGGTCATCCAAGTAATGTAGCATAGTCCTCATGTGTACTATCACCATGTTGTCTTCATACCAAGTATTCTCACAACCATTCTGCAGACTTGACCAACTATGAGAGGGATGGTAACGGCACACCATATTTGCCAAAGTAGTGTGGAAATGATGACGGAGTTGACACAAGGCTTCATAGGAGACTTCTTCCCGAGCAGACAGGAAATGATCCGCTTCGGCGGCGAAGGTGAGTCATGGAAGGTGTGGGTGCCATGGGCCCCGGGTACCTCATGACAAGCATATGGGCCACTCGGATAGAGGATGGGCCTAGCCTTGTAAATAGAGATATAGCTAGATTCGGCAGACTTTGCCTTGTATAGAAAGGAATATACAGTCCTAGTCGGGTGCGTTATATCTCTAAGAGGAGATCCCTTGGCCGTAATCCGGTTGGGACTCCTACCTTGTAACCCTGTCCCCCAGTATATAAGGGGAGGCAGGGCGCCCCATGAGGGCAGGTTGAGTTGGTTCACCAGAATCACCACCACAAATTCTCAAAGGAATAACACCACAACTGGATGTAGGGTATTACCTCGCATTGAGGGCCTGAACTAGTATAAAATCTTCTGTGTTCCTTTGCAATCCACCGAGTTTCCATCCGCCGGGTAGCCCCAATTTCATATTGCCGGTGTAAAACATCGACAATTGGCGTGCCAGGTAGGGGCTTCGGCGCGATCTACATCTACAAGCTCAATGGATCCAGCAACCAGAGTCGATGGCGGCAAACTCTCCCCCGGAGATACAATTGCATTCGGAAGCCTCGACTTCGTCGCCGACCAGATCGGCAATCTCACCTTGGCCGACTTGGACTCTATCCGATCTACCAGGGAACCGGCCAACTCCGCGCCAGTCGGTCCACACGACACTGCAGCAACCCTCATCGACTTGTTGCGGCAATCTTCATCTTGTCCGGGTCTAGGGACAACTCTTTCCTTCGGTGTTCGACTCGGACTCGGCCTTGAGCCGGCCAAGATCGAGCTAAGAAGGGAAGAAATCGTCAATCTCCCATACAGACTCGGCAACGCCATGGATATCTTCAGACAACATCCAATGCGGCAAACCCGATCCTCTGGAGTTCGACTCGGATACGGCCCCGAGCCGCTCAAGATCGGATCTAGGGAGGTCGGAGTTGTAATCACCCCCATCAACTATTCCGACTATGACTCTCAGTCGGACTACGACTCCTAGTCGGATTCTGATTCTAAGTCGGACAGCAGTTTGGCAAGCTTCTCCCCGCCACGAGAAATCTTCATGGCATCCAAAGGCTCTACTCCTACTCAGGAATCACGCCGACTACGCGAGCAGCAAGAGGAGGAAGCACGTCGACTGCGAGAGCAACAAGAGGAAGAAGCAAGACACCGGCACGACGATCTACCCAGGGCCAGCGGACTGTACAGCAACAAATCCTCCAAACCCGAGTCAGCGACCACGACATCTTCCTTACTCCTCAACAGAACATCATGGCCGCTGCGACTCTACTGGATACACTCCAGTTCGGGCCTAATCACCAGGCCACCCCGATTATCGCAAGAATAAAAGCCATGCTTACCACTACTGCATGTCAACAGCACCAACAGCGGGTGATACCCTCATACCGACCAACCGGTCGACATCCCCAACGGCAGTCTCATCTACCTCAAAGCGACGTCGAGCGGCTAGCTCTAGTTAGCCACATACGGAGGCACGTCAGGCGTCACTCGGCAACCCCAACGACAACCGGTGACGTCAAAGCAACCGTCGGGACGATCAGGACCTCCGAGACCGACTACGGCGTGACCTTCGGCAAGACATCATTGCTCGGTGCCATGAACAAGAAGAAGATGAGCAACGCCAACTAGAAGACAAGAACAAGCGTTTTGGCCTCCACCACGAGCGGTTTCACCGCCATATTCAGAGTCGGAGCCCTCATGAAGACGAAGGCATACCGGCCTTCACCTAGGAGCTACAACAGGTCGACTGGCCGTCAGGTTTCAAGCCTACAGGCATCAACAAATACGATGGCAAGACCAATCCTGAGTCTTGGCTCACGGTCTACACTCTGGCGATCTGAGCAGCTGGAGGAAATCACAAAGTCATGGCTAACTACCTCCCAGTCGCTTTAGCTGACTCAGCGAGGACATGGCTAACAGGACTTCCCAAGCAATCAATCGGCTCCTGGGGAGAACTCCGGGAACGCCTCATTGCCAACTTCCAGGGAACGTACGAGAGGCCATCTTCCGAGTACGACTTGTATCAGTTACATCAAAGGAAGAACAAGTCTCTTCGTGACTTCATCAAAAGGTTCTCTGAGAAGAAGAATTCAATCCCAATGAACAGGGATGAGGTCGTCATCGCCGCCTTTTGGAAAGGTGTCAAAAATACCTCATTCATCGACAAATACACACGGAAGCCTCCTAACTCTGTCAAGGCTTTATTCGACATGGCGAACAAGTATGCCGACTCGGCTGACGCCGTGGCTGAGGCCGTCGATGACAAGAAGGCACCCTGACAAAAGAAGCGGGAGGGCACCAACGACGCGGTCCCGACTAAAGCCGGGAATCGCAAACGCAAGTCAGACGGCTTCATTGTGGCAGTCGGTCACAATCGTCTTCGACTTTCAACAACTGAAGATTATCAGAACAACAAGTGACATGCTCGGGGGCTCACAAGCTCAAACGCAAGGATGGCATCCCCACTTCGAAATACCGAACAGCTAAGTCGCTTCCTGATAAATATTTCTTCACTCGGCCTTGCCAATGCCGCAGCTGCTTACACCTAATACGTGTACAAGCTACACTTTTTTCTGTTTTTTCTCTTAAATGATTGCAAAAGTATTTGAGTAGCATAAATCCTGATCCGTGAAACTTTGCTCCATGAAAGACGAACTCAAGTCACCCAAAACGCGTGTCTGGGAAAGAGCCATGAGCCAACTCCCGATGCTAGGGGGCTATGATTAGTCGGGCAGAGTGCTTAAACGTAAGGGGTCAACTACTCGGAGAAATTAATATCAGTAAGAGGAAGAACACGTATTTACATATATTGTAAAATACATTTTACTCGGGTGATTGTTTTCATCATCAGATGCTACTCATCCGGTATCTTTATAGTGCAGGGCCAGCTCCGGATACGCGTGACAGGAACTCAGGGCTACGAGCCTATCTCCTACGCTCAGGGGCTGGACAAGTCTGCCAAAATACACTCGGGATGCTCCACGAGAGCTACTGACCGAGTACTTGCGCCAGTCGGGACGACATCTTCCCCGGCTACGCTCCATGTGAGCTGACAACCGACCTCCGGCACACTACAAACTTCTAACCCTTGCGCACCGACGAGAAAACGTTGCAATAGGCCCAATTTGGTTGCAAAAGGTAGTTCTTGCCACCAAATCGTGTTCGTTGCCAATGGTTGCAAAAAGTCACGTTGCAATAAGAACTTGCAACCGTTGGTAGTTCGGCGTTGCAAGAGTTAGCTTTTCTTGCAACCATAGCTGTCCGTTGCCAAGCATGGCAATAGGGCGTTATCACAACATTCACTGGCGTGGCAATACGAGCACTTGCCATGCTCGTCTTCGTAGCAACAGGTGGTAAATGCAACGAGCGATAGCGTAGCAATAGAATTTTGTTGCCACGCTAGAATTTTGTTGCCTAAGGTGTTGTTGCCATGACCGTTATGCCGTGGCAAGTAAACCATTTGCCATGCAATTTTATTCGTTGCGGGAGATTAATTGTTATTGCAACAATAGTAATGTCGTGGCAATACTATTATTTGCAACATAAATAAGTCTGTTGCCATAGAGCATATTGCCACGCATCACGGCTCGTAGGCATAACTTTTATTGCAATGCTAGTAACATTTAATTTTGGTTTAATAAATCATCATTGCAAATCAATAAACCATAACAAGAGCAATTGCACTCACATATATTAATTATAATCAATCATTCAATATGTTGCCAAACCATGGAAATAGTAGCTAAAATCATAAACGAGTGTACAGTTCACTCATTATTTGACAACTTTTTAAAAACTTCCTAACATCTATGCAGCACTCGAGAGTTTCCTAGCAGCCCAACATGTCATCGCCTCGGCTATGTCCTCACTTGATTATGAGCCTCCCACTGAAACCTTGTCCACCTACTGCCAAAAGAATAAGATTGGGATATTAGAACAATATTAAGTTTACTAATTCTTGCACAAAATGTAACGAGATTCAGATATAACATGGTTCTAATTAATCAAAACTATGGAAACAGTGATGTACATATAATCAGTTTGCTATCAAATTCTCTGAATTTTTAAGGCAGCAGCAGTACAGTTGATTAGAAAAATCATAACTAGAGTTCTAGACAACAAAAAATTATATTCTTTAACAATACAGAAAGCCCATGAAATTCTCTACATCTTTCTAGTTATTTGTTAAATAAGATTCTGCAGTTATCATGGTCAAAAAACACAAACGCCCACTGCTGTTCAGAGCAAGGTCAAAACCTGACCGGCTACTTACAAAATTCATAACTCCCAATTCTCCAGGGCTAAAATCATGACCTTTCATGATGACAAACATCTCTAAACCCTCTACAACTTTGGTATTATCAAGTATCACAGAAAAGGTAAATTACTACTCGGAACAATTCACCCAATCAAAACTGCAAAAGCTGCAGTTTTCAGCACGTATGTTAAATGTATTTCCTACATTTCCTAGTTCTACAAGGAAGGTCACGATATTAGAACAATATTAAGTTTATTAATTCTTGCACAAAATGTAAAGAGATTCAAGATATAACATGGTTCTAATTAATCAAAACTATTGAAACAGTTATGTACATATAATCAGTTTGCTATCAAATTCTCTGAATTTTTAAGGCAGCAGCAGTACAGTTGATTAGAAAAATCATAACTAGAGTTCTAGACAACAAAAATTTATATTCTTTTACAATACGGAAAGCCCATGAAATTCTCTATATCTTTCTAGTTATTTGTTAAATAAGATTCTGCAGTTATTATGGTCGCAAAACACAAACGCCCACTGCTGTTCAGAGCAAGGTCAAAACCTGACCGGCTACTTACAAAATTCATAACTCCCAATTCTGCAGGCTAAAATGATGCAAGAATTTAGATTCCAATTAGCTGATAACATATTGTAGTAGTTACCTTCCTTCTTTTGGGATTATTTCTTGTTCTATTCATCAGCTGCTGTGAAGTGATATATGTCTTCGGTGCAGCCACATTTGCAGTGTTTTCGTTGAAAAGACTTTTGCTGAGAGCTGCAGTACTTTTACTAGAGCGAGTAGGTGCTGGTGCATCTTTTTGTACGGTACACATACAAATATTGTGGTAAAAGATTAAGCATCATAATCATAAGTTTATTAAGAGGACAAAGGATGAAAAATTATTCTAATACCATATTCATAGTTCCTTCTTTGTGCTGTGCTAGCATATTAAGAAATTCTTGCTTCATTTCTTCTCTTATGTTTATCTTAGCATTTTCCAGCTCCTCTTGCATCCTCCTCCTATTTTCTTCTTTCTCCCTTTCCCTTTCTGCAGCTTCTTGCACAATCTGTTCTTTGAGCTTCTCAACCTCCGCTTCAAAAGCAATGCTCTTCTCCCTAGCTGCAGCTTGAGCACGTGCATGTACTTCAAGGTTCTCTTTCATAAGTTCTCTATGAGTTCGATATGTAGCCAAATATCCATGTCCATGTAATTTGGATGATTTGATTTGTGTTGTTTCTTTGTAGCATGACTAAAAAATCATGTTCTCCTCAACAGTTGTAAGTGTTTGTCTATCAGGTTCTAAGCCAATCTCACCAATTTTCATGGCTGCATTTTCCTAAATTAAATAACAGAACCTGTTAAGAGTTGCTTGACACAACCAGCAGCTATAAAAAAGGCTTGACGAAACATTTACTCACATATACTGAAGCTGATACAAAATTTGACCATCTGCCATGTTTTGTGTGAGTGGTCCTCCAAAGAAGAAGATCACTTGGCTCTTCACCAGTTTCTTGGTCTCTCTAGGATGCCACAATACAATTCAACACACAAGTATTGCATCATACAAGGGAAGGACTAGATTAGTGTATCCAATGATTACCTGCTCAAAGCTACACTGTGAGAAGTTTTTTGAACCCATCAGATGCCTGGTTCTTTGCTGCTGATGGTTGGAGGAGTTCTGGCTGCTAACTTTCTGCAGAATGAGAACAAGTGGTATGTAACAATATAACTAAGGTTGATCAAGTTTGTTTGACAAAGTAGATTTTACTAGAACTGACCTTGAATTTATCAGATCCAAAATACAACTGCAAGTAGTGCCACTCAAGAAGGTATATTTCTTCGGGTTTATTTCGTATCCTCTCACCATAACTATTATAAGCCCTGTATGTGGCACTCAGAGCTGATCGCCATCCTTTGTACCGCTCCTTGTCAATGTTCCATATTTTCTCTTTTCTTTTATCCTCATCGTCAATGTTGATGAAGTTCCACCTAAGCTGTTTACCATTAAAAAGCAATCAAATGTTTCATCACAATTACTTATACGCATCGCACGAGTAGGAATCAAAAATAGTACACATCATACCAGTATCTCATCTGCAATTTCTTTTTTGACTTGTTCTTTTATATCCTTCCAACTGTTTACTCCAATTAGTGGGGCCCATTTCCTTGTAAATAATACGACCTCATCGACAAATGCACGGGTATTCGGTCCAATGGGACCTCCACGCCTTTCTGAAAATTCGATTGGGAGTTTTTGAGTGCGTTCCTTAACTCTCTTGTTGCCTACTGTAAATCCTTTAATAGTGCCACGACCTTTTTTCTTGCGTTGATTGGAGCCATGTCCTTGCAAAAAAGACAATAACAAACTTGAGCTGTTCTAGTTCTCAATTAAGATATGCGAACCCAATATTAAAAGTACATGCATGATCACAAACCATTTCCCTCGTCCCTTTGCCTTCCTTGCATGGCTTGGCCTATTTGAGGGTGGTGTCGCATTGCTTCCATTACTTTCATCGTCTTCGACTATGATACCATCGGTGTCACGTTGCTCAACAAATGCCACTGCACACAAGGTTAAAGGTTCAGTTTTAAAAAAATTAGTAGTAAAATACACTGGTTGAAGAAGGAAAATAAAGTACTAATTTCTGAAATGTCCCCTTTCATCCTTAAAAATTCCTTGTAGGTGGGAGATGGCACGCCGTTCGGCATCAATCAAGGCTGCTGCTGCTGCCACCTGTGCCTGCGCCTCCTGTGCCTGCGCCTCCGAGGCCGTGCGCCTGCACCGTTGCCTCTGCCGCTGCCGCCTGCGCCTCTGCGGCCCTGCCTCCATGGCTGCTGCCGTGCGCCTGCGCCGCTGCCTCCACCAACTCCTGCTCTTGCGCCTCCGCGGCCGTGCGCCTGCACCGCTACCTCTGCCGCTGCTGCCTGCGCTTGCGCCTCCTGCACCTGCGCCTCCTGTGCCTCCGCGGCCCTGCCTCCGTGATGAGGACATGAACACCATCGATACATCCTCACCTACATCTACACCTCCACAAGGTCCTATGACTCGCGCCCGTGCACGTCAACTAAATCATCAAGTAAGTTCACTCTTAAGTTCATGTTCGGTTTCTTTAGACCATGGAAACCCATGTACTCTTGTGTTGCTTAAAAACCAAGGAGAACAAGGAGAATACCATCCAGGAGAGGGAGTCGCGCCGGTTGGATTCGGACTGCAGGACAGCACCAACTTCTAACGGCCGCCACGACTTCATACGGACTCCGTTTTGGACGTTCAAGTACTTCATGGAAAGCTTATAGTCTATTTTCCAATGGATCTAGCCTCATGTCCATATCTTATCAGAATCATCCAGAAATGTCGAAATACTACCGAGACCTTTTTCTGTCTACAGTGCTGCGCCACCTTATTTTGGCCCGTGGGCCGTGTATCAAGTTGAGCCCATTATGGGCGCATCCTAGGGTTGGAGAACGACCCCAACACACTCTTGGTCATCCTCCCATCTATTTATATGTCTCTAGAGCCGCCACAACAGATTGGGTTTTGATAGATTGAAGTTTTAGCCACTGCTACTTTGCTTGAAGCGCGCGTGTCGACTAGATCACCTGTCTTCTTGTTATTGGAACCCCACCTCTTGTATTTTCAGACTGAAACTTCATATTTGATTTAGCAATTCAGTGCTTGTTCAACTCGCTCTTGCTTGTTCTATGATTGCTTGCAGGACGAGAGCCCTCGTGGCCGGTTGATCGCGCTCCACAAGATCGCGTTCACCTTCTGGAATCGGTGTATCGGTCGCTAAGGCGCAACATCGTGGATAGTTGTAGTCGGGCCATGAACGTCGGTTTCTTCCACCAATCGTGATTGCCTTCTCCATCGAAAGATCGGGACCGAACCTCGCATCAAGTGGTATCAGAGCTCAAGGTTGTTTGGTGAGAGATTGTAGACCCCATAATCCTTTTGTGGCCTGTTTACTACTACTGCTTAGTTAGGGTTTGTTGAGTCTTCGGATACATTGCCGTGTCGAGTTGCTGGTCTTAGTGTTTAATTTCCTTAGAGTTTCGAGTTCTAGTCACGTTTCTGTCACCGATATATCACTTGTCCGACTAGTTTTGGATCCGAGTCCTAATCCTTGTGACACAGAACACAGCAGCGACTCGGATAGTACTCCTCTGGTCTGTTAATAAGCTACACACACGAACAACTCCCTCTTTTAATTACCTTTATACCCCTGGTCAAAAAAAAACTGTGTGGGGTGAAGTGTTTGGATTGCTGTCCTCTGAGTAGAGTTAAAGTTTTGAGGGTCTCTCTGCAAAAAAAAAGAGCAAAAAAAAAAGAGGAGAGTTTCTTGTTCTTCTTGACGGTGTCCTTATTCGTGACATTCATTTGTGTCCAGGCTCGCATCTCTAGCACGGTTGTTAGCCTAGGACCAGCACGGTACTGGTTTTGAACGATTACTCAGCTTACTTATAACTAACGGGGTACTAGTATTTTTCCTTGTGCAACACTTTCAGCCATCCTACAGCTCTACATACCCGTCTACAGCTTGACAGGTGTTGTTGCTACGGCACCGATACACTTTTTCCAGGGTCGCCGACTTGTTGGTAGCCATCACCCTCCTGTTGAGCAAGGTAAGAATTGGTAAGAGTTTGTGTGAATAGGCTGAGAGTGAGAGCCTTGCAGTAGCCACATCCTAGTAGTGTTAGGGAGTCTATTTTTCTTCACTTGTTTTTTTTCTTTTCTTGTTGTGTCTCTAACCATGTCAGGTTCCGGTGATGACGAGGCCATTCAGTCCCCTCGCACCAGGGGTATCATACAACATTTTGAACGAAAGGTGAGGCTCTATACTGAAGGAATTGATGCAGATTTGCAGGTGACTAATGAGAAGATAGGAGCATTGGAGGCCACACAGATTCACACCAACAATAATCTTGCTACATTGGAGACGTCGGTCGCCACACTAAACGCCAATCTTGCTGCCATAATGAGGCGTTTGGATGACCAACAATTGAACCGCAACCACGATGATGACAATTTTGATGAGTATTCTGCGGATACAGAACACGATGACCAAGAGGCTCATCTTCGTCGACAGTTGCGTCGCAACCGCCAAGGTATGGCTGAACGTAATAATAATGATGCTTTTAGTAAGATTAAATTTAAGATACCTCCATTTGATGGTGCTTATAACCCTGATGCCTACATTACTTGGGAAATAGCTGTTAATCAAAAGTTTGTTTGTCATGAGTTTCCTGAGGATAAAAGAGTTAGGGCTACTACTAGTGAGTTCACTGATTTTGCTTCTGTCTGGTGGATAGAATTTAGTAAGAAAAATCCTGATAACATACCACAAACTTGGAATGCTTTGAAATGGGTCATGCGGGCTAGATTCATTCTTTCGTACTATGCACGAGATCTGTTAATTAAGTTGCAACAATTGAGACAGGGAGCTAAAAGTGTAGAAGAATATTATCAGGAGTTGCAAATGGGTATGTTGCGTTGTGAGATAGAGGAGGATGAGGAGGCAGCGATGGCTAGGTTTTTAGGGGGGTTAAATCGGGAAATTCGGGATATTCTTGAATATAAAGAGTACAATAACATAACCTGTTTGTTTCATCTTGCTTGTAAAGCTGAACGTGAAGTGCAGGGATGACGCGTGAATTCCAGGACTAATGTTTCTGCAGGGAAAGCTAATTCATGGTAGCCATCCACGACCCCTACCTCGAATCGGCGTCCTCCACCTCCTCGAGCCGTCCCATGCCATCGGTATCCAACTCCAACACCAAGCCACGCACTACTCCAACTAATTCAGTGAGTCACACACCCACGTCGTCAAAGGTTGGCTCAGCCCCTGCTGAGAGTACCGCGTCTGTTGCCTCTACAGGGAGAACTAGGGATATTCAGTGTCATCGATGTAAAGGGTATGGACATGTGCAGCATGACTATCCAAGCAAGCGTGCTTTGGTAATTAAAGAGGATGGTGAGTATTCTTCCGCTAGTGATATCGATGAAGATACAAATGTTGTGCTTGCAGCTGACTATGCAGGTAATGAAGATCCTTCTAAAGTGCATATTGGTGCTGATGAGGCGGATCACTATGCAAGCCTCATTGTGCAGCGTGTGCTTAGTGCACAGATGGAGAAAGTGGAGCAAAACCAGCAGCACATATTGTTTCAAACCAAGTGTGTCATCAAGGATCATTCATGCCGCATGATTATTGATGGAGGCAGCTGCAACAACTTAGCCAGTATCGATATGGTGGAGAAGCTGGCCCTTAGCACCAAACCACACCCTCACCCGTACCACATACAATGGCTCAACAATAGCGGTAAGGCAAAGGTAACCAAGTTGGTGCGCATTAATTTTGCTATTGGATCATATCATGATGTTGTTGAGTGTGATGTTGTGCCTATGCAAGCTTGTCATATTCTGTTAGGTAGACCATGGCAATTTGATAGAGATTCTATGCATCATGGTAGGTCAAATCAATATTCATTCTTACACCATGATAAGAAAATTGTGTTGCACCCTATGTCTCCTGAAGCGATTGTGCGTGATGATGTAGCTAAAGCAGCCGAAAATAAAAGTGAGAATCATGAAAATACCAAACCCGCTGCTAAAACCAATGAAATACGTTTGAAAGGAAAATGTTTGCTTGCTACTAAAGCTGATATTAATGAATTAATTGCTTCTACTTCTGATGTCTATGCATTGGTATGTAAAGATGCTTTGAGTTCACTTTCCGATATGCAACATTCTTTGCCCTCTACTGTTGCTAACCTTTTGCAGGAGTATTCGGATGTTTTTCTAAGTGAGATTCCTCCAGGGCTGCCACCTGTTCGAGGGATTGAGCATCAGATTGATCTCATTCCTGGTGCTTCCTTGCCCAATCGTGCGCCATACAGAACTAATCCGGAGGAAACTAAGGAGATTCAACGCCAAGTGCAGGAGTTACTCGACAAAGGTTATGTGCGTGAGTCTCTTAGTCCTTGTGCTGTGCCAGTTATCTTAGTGCCTAAGAAAAATGGAACCTGGCGCATGTGTGTTGATTGTAGAGCTATTAACAACATCACCATTCGATATTGTCACCCTATTCCACGATTAGATGATATGCTTGATGAATTGAGTGGTGCTGTACTGTTTTCAAAAGTTGATTTGCGTAGTGGTTACCACCAGATTCGCATGAAATTGGGAGATGAATGGAAAACTGCTTTCAAAACTAAGTTTGGTTTATATGAGTGGTTAGTCATGCCTTTTGGTTTAACTAATGCACCTAGCACTTTTATGCGGTTAATGAATGAGGTTTTGCATTCTTTTATTGGAAAATTTGTGGTGGTATATTTTGATGATATATTGATTTACAGCAAGTCTATGAATGATCATCTTAATCATTTACGTGCTGTTTTTAATGCTCTCCGTGATGCACATTTATTTGGTAACCTTGAGAAGTGCACCTTTTGCACCGATCGAGTTTCTTTTCTTGGTTATGTTGTCACACCGTAGGGAATTGAAGTTGATCAATCCAAGGTTGAAGCAATACAAGGATGGCCTATTCCAAAGTCTGTTACACAGGTGCGGAGTTTCTTAGGGCTTGCTGGATTTTATCGTCGCTTTGTGAAGGATTTCAGCGCCATTGCTGTGCCATTAAATGAGCTTACAAAGAAGGGAGTACCTTTTTCTTGGGCGGAGGCACAGAAGAACGCCTTCAATATGCTGAAAAGTAAGTTGACAAATGCACCCCTACTTCAGCTTCCTGATTTTAATAAGACTTTTGAGCTTGAATGTGATGCTAGTGGAATTGGTTTGGGTGGCGTTTTGCTACAAGAAGGAAAACCTGTTGCATATTTTAGTGAGAAATTGAGTGAGCCTTTGCTGAATTATTCTACTTATGATAAGGAATTGTATGCTCTTGTGCATAGCTTAGAAACATGGCAGCATTACTTGTGGCCCAAAGAATTTGTTATACACTCTGATCATGAATCTTTGAAACATATTCGTAGTCAAGCCAAATTGAATCGTAGGCATGCCAAGTGGGTTGAATTTATTGAATCTTTTCCTTATGTTATCAAACACAAAAAGGGGAAAGAGAATATCATTGCTGATGCTTTGTCTAGACGATATGCTTTGTTGACACAACTTGATTATAAAATTTTTGGATTAGAAACAATTAAAGAGCAATATGTGCATGATGCTGATTTCAAAGACGTGTTGCAACATTGTAAAGATGGAAAGTCATGGAACAAATTCATCCTCAGTGATGGATTTGTATTTAGAGCTAACAAGCTATGCATTCCAGCTAGCTCTGTTCGTCTGTTGCTGTTACAGGAAGCACATGGAGGAGGGCTGATGGGGCATTTTGGAGTAAAGAAGACGGAGGATATTCTTGCAGCTCATTTCTTTTGGCCAAAGATGAGACGAGATGTGGAGAGGTTTGTTTCTCGCTGCACTACATGTCAAAAGGCTAAGTCACGATTAAATCCACATGGTTTGTATATGCCTTTACCTGTTCCTAGTGTTCCTTGGGAAGATATTTCTATGGATTTTGTGTTGGGTTTGCCTAGGACTAGGAGAGGGCATGATAGCATTTTTGTTGTTGTGGATAGATTTTCCAAAATGGCACATTTTATTCCATGTCACAAATCTGATGATGCTACTCATATTGCTGATTTGTTCTTTAGAGAGATTGTTCGTTTGCATGGTGTGCCTAATACCATTATTTCTGATCGTGATACTAAATTTCTTAGTTATTTTTGGAGAACGTTATGGCATAAGTTGGGGACTAAGCTTTTATTTTCTACTACTTGTCATCCCCAAACTGACGGTCAAACTGAAGTTGTGAATCGAACTTTATCCACTATGTTAAGGGCTGTTTTGAAACAGAATATTAAAATGTGGGAAGAATGTTTACCTCATATTGAGTTTGCTTATAATCGTTCTTTGCATTCTACCACAAAGATGTGTCCTTTTGAGATTGTTTATGGTTTCATCCCACGTGCTCCTATTGATTTAATGCCTTTGCCAACTTCTGAAAAGATGAATTTTGATGCTAAGCAACGTGCTGATTTGATGCTAAAATTGCATGAAACAACTAAAGAAAACATAGAGCGCATGAATGCTAAATATAAGATTACTGGTGACAAAGGTAGAAAACAATTATCTTTTGAACCTGGAGATTTCGTTTGGTTACATTTAAGAAAGGATAGATTTCCAGAGCTAAGAAAGTCTAAGTTGATGCCTAGAGCTAATGGACCTTTTAAAGTGTTGTCCAAGATTAATGAGAATGCATATAAGCTTGATCTGCCTACAGATTTTAGGGTTAGTCCCACATTTAATGTTGCAGATTTGACGCCATATTTGGGAGAAGAAGATGAACTAGAGTCAAGGACAACTCAAATGCAAGAAGGGGGGGGATGATGAGGACATCAACACCATCGATACATCCTCACCTACATCTACACCTACACAAGGTCCTATGACACGCGCCCGTGCACGTCAATTAAATCATCAAGTAAGTTCACTCTTAAGTTCATGTTCGGTTTCTTTAGACCATGGAAACCCGTGTACTCTTGTGTTGCTTAGAAACCAAGGAGAACAAGGAGAATACCATCCAGGAGAGGGAGTCGCGCCGGTTGGATTCGGACTGCAGGACAGCACCAACTTCTAACGGCCGCCATGACTTCATACGGACTCCGTTTTGGACGTTCAAGTACTTCATGGAAAGCTTATAAAGTCTATTTTCCAATGGATCTGGCCTCACGTCCATATCTTATAAGAATCGTCCAGAAACGTCGAAATACTACCAAGACCTTTTTCTATCTATGGTGCTGCGCTACCTTATTTTGGCCCGTGGGCCGTGTATCAAGTTGAGCCCATTATGGGCGCGTCCTAGGGTTGGAGAACGACCCCAACACACTCTTGGTCATCCTCCCATCTATTTATATGTCTCTAGAGCCGCCACAACAGATTGGGTTTTGATAGATTGAAGTTTTAGCCACTGCTACTTCGCTTGAAGCGCGCGTGTCGACTAGATCGCCTGTCTTCTTGTTATTGGAACCCCACCTCTTGTATTTTCAGACTGAAACTTCATATTTGATATAGCAATTCAGTGCTTGTTCAACTCGCTCTTGCTTGTTCTACGATTGCTTGTAGGACGAGAGCCCTCGTGGCCGGTTGATCGCGCTCCACAAGATCGCGTTCACCTTCTGGAATCGGTGTATCGGTCGCTAAGGTGCAACATCGTGGATAGTTGTAGTCGGGCCATGAACGTCTGTTTCTTCCACCAATCGTGATTACCTTCTCCATCGAAAGATCGGGACCGAACCTCGCATCACTCCGCGGCCGACGCCGTGCACCTGCGTCGCTGCCTCTGCCGTCTGCGCCTGCGCCTCCTATGCCTGCGCCAGTGCCTCCGCCGTTGCCGCCTACGCCTGTGCCTCCGCAGCCGTCACCGTGCACCTGCGCCACTGCCTCTGCCGCTGCCGCCTATGCCTGCGCCTCTTGTGCCTGCGTCGCCGTGCGCCTGTGCCGCTGCCTCCGCCGCTGCCGCCTGCGCCTGCACTTCCGCGGCCCTGCCTCTGCAGCCGCCGCCGTGCACCTGCGCCGCTGCCTCTGCCGCTACCGTCTGCGCCTGCGCCTCCTGTGCCTGCGCCGCTGCCTGCGCCGCTACCGCCTGCGCCTATGCCTCCGCGGCCCTGCCTCCGCAGCCACCGCCGTGCACCTACACCGCTGCCTCTGCCGCTGCCGCCTGCGCCTACGCCTCCTGTGCCTGCGCCACCGTGCGCCTGCGCCTGCGCCTCCGCGGCCCTGCCTCCGCGGCCGCCGCCGTGCGCCTGCGCCTCCGCCGCCGATGGGGATCGATTCAATCGATTTAGGCCCAAGGCAGAGAGCAGCACAGGCAAGGCAACCCTAAAAAAACATTTACGATTTTGCCCATACTCAGTCGTGTGATCCAAAAAAAAGAGGGGTAACATGGTCCACAAACAAAAACCGGCCGGTTCTAATAAAACCGGCTGGTCCACTGGTTCCATAAAAAACCGCCTGATTCAACCGGTTTTTACCGGTTCGATTGCAGGACGGTCTTTTAAGTGAACCGAGCCGGTATAGTCTCTGGTTCGGTCTTTTACCAGTCCAACCGCCGGTCCGGTCCGGTTCTAATAACTATGCCTGTCATTCGTGCCTGCTTGCTAGATGAACGTTGAATGGACGAGCGCCGGCCGGAGACGAGATGAACACGGAGCGTCGCCCATGGGCATGGCCCTACTCGTCGATGAGCAAGAAGGAACTAGGGCACCAAGATTCCGTCGCTGCAGGGAATTCAAGGGCCGTGACGACTTCGGTTGCAGGGAGGGCGTGCCACAACGACACCGGCTGCAGGGAGGCCGCGACCACACTACTGGCTGTAGGGAACGAGGGCCTTGACCACGCTACTCGCAGGGACGGCGCGCGGGGGAAGAGAGGCCGCGACGGGGGGATCAGAAGCCAGGACGCATATGGGAAACAAAGCAGCGACGGGGAAGAGAGAGACCGCGATGTATGTGATAGTAATTAGATTAGATCCTTTTCCTAACTGTGCAAAAATGGACCAACTCCTAACAGTGCAACAAACTTCACAAAAACATATATGGAAAATAATTTATTCACAGAAACCATTTTGACTCAAACTCCGCCAGTAGAACCTCTCACCCTTCCTCTCCACGTTCCCACGGAGAAATCCACAGAATCCCAAAGATCACCGCCGTCAAGCTCATTCTTCCCTCTGCCGAAACTGTTCGATCGAGCCTGAGCTTGCACCGGTGAGCCTCATCCTCTTCCCTCTGCTGGAACGTGATTAGCACCTCCCAATAATTCCATTTTTGTATTACCTGCCCTAGGAACCACTGGCCGAAGTCGCTGTGGCGCTGCCGTGTCTTGTCTCGGCTCTCCAGCGCCGCCGCTGGTGTCACCTCGCCGTTCCGACCAGCACAGGAGGTTTCTGACCGAGCCAGCTCGCCAACGTCGTCACCGTGCCTCTAGGAGCTAGCTGGCGGAAGGAATCGGGATATAGCACAGTATACCGGGAGATCGACGTCGTCCTCTTCCTCTCCGGCAAACCACCACCGCTGCCGATTCCTCCGTCCCCGGTGAGAGTTAGACCGATTCCTCTCTCTTGTAGCTACCTTAGGACGTATATGATGTCGTGCACTCTTTTGCCTAGCAGCCCATTGGCTGGAGTGCACCGCCGATGAGGATCTAGTGGATTTCCCCTGCCGCCGAGTCATTCTCTCCGTCGCCGCTGTCGTCCAGCCCTCCTCCGCCTCGGGCCATCGCAGGGTGAGCATCCTTGCAGCCAGCAGTAACTCCCGCATGCATTTACACAGCCAGATCGAGTCCAAAACAGAATACCCACCGTCGACCCGAAGTACTCCGCCGCCTGCGCCGCCTTCGCCGTTGATTCCGGTCACCCGAGGTATCAAGAAGACCACCCTTAGCTCCGCCGTGAACTCCTCTATCTTTTCTCTTTGGGGCCCGACTACAACCGACGCCGCCATCGCTGCCGGCGCCACCGAGAAGCTCGAACTGCTTGCACCTCCTCTGTTCGCCACGCCAGACCATCCCCTCTCGGACCGGACGGTCCGTTCTGTTGTCTCCTGCGCCCTGCTTTGCTTTGTCTCTATGGCGCTCAGGCCCCACCTGTAAGAGAGAAAGAGAGGAAAAGAAAAGAAGAGAAATGTTAAACTGAAATATTTTTCCAACAGAAAACTAGCTAAACTTTGAAAATCAATATCTAATTCATTTTAACTCTAAATTTTATGAAACAAAATTTGTGGGGATCACCAAATTATGTACTTTAATTCTGTGGAATAAAATCTGGAGAAACCGAAGCCTAAAATTTCTCAAAAATAATAATTATCATGAAGTATATGAACCTTATATGAATTTAACCATTTTCCGTTTACTTTAAATTAAGGTTTGGTAAAATCCAGAAATGGTTGACCTTTCATGCAGTAAACTGACATTTAGTTATACTTACATAAATGATACTTTGTCTATATAAATCATACACTAGGATTTAAATGATATAAAAGAGGAAAAGATTAATATATTCCTAGATTTCCAAGGTGCATAAAAGTTTCATTCCTTTTTCAAAAATAAATTGGACCTAGGATCAGTAAGCTCCTCTTATCATGTTTGTCACTTTTGTAAAGTATCTTATAAAACTTTTGTATATGTCTTGTACACTAAAATGTATTTCTATAACCATTAATATATAGGGACTCCAAAATTCATAATAAAATGTCTATAAATCCAAATTGAGTGAACACAATTTTGTTAGAACATTATGTTCTTTTATACGAAAATACATGCCTTTATGAAATCTTAATAGAAAATATCAGTTAACTATAATAGCTTGAAGTTACAATATAAACCTTAGTGATTGCAACGATTTATTTTTTTTCGTTGCTCTATGTACCACTTTTTTGCAACGCAAGCGGCTATTATATACAACAAAACATATTCGTTGCCACATAGATGGGCTATTGCAACCATCATATAAAGAGTTGCAATATCACCTTAGTATTGCAACGACAATAAACTTGCCTGCAACGCAAATCAAATCGTGGCAACAGGAATCACTTCTTGTAACCATTCAATAATTTGTTGCGATAACACTTACTTTTCGCAACGATCTCCATACTTAGGGCCACGAAACAATCTTCATGGCAAAAATCCAATCTATCGCAACCAAAAGTGAAAATCGTTGCGATAACAACCCTTGTTGCAACCAAATCTCGCCGTTGCGACAAAAAAGCGTGGCATAAGGGTCAGAAGTTAGTAGTGGCACTAGTTGGGGGTCGTATACTACTTGACTGGGTGAGGTATGCCCCATGAGGGTCGCCAGCCGAATCCTACGCTAATGCTAGGATCGGGTACCTTATTTGGTCACAACTCTGTCAGGTTAGGTACGCCCCATGAGGGTCGCCAGCCGAATCCTATGCTAATACAAGGTTTGGGTACCTAGCTTGGCTATAACTCTGTTGGGTAGGGTATGCCCCATGAGGGTCACTAGCCGAATCCTATGCTAATGCAAGGTTCGGGTACCCTGCTTGGCTCTCCTGAAGTCAGAGAAGACTTACATCGTCAAAGCGCATCCGGAGTTCTCATGCACTGCGTCACACCTAAGGAGGGCAAGCAGATCCTACAACATACCTACTCAAGCACCTGTGGCAACCAGGCTGCATCCAGAACATAAGTCGGAAAGGCTTGCAAATAAGGATTTCTCTGGCTGATTGTGGTTACCGACACAAAAAAACTCATCCTGACATGCGATGGATGATACTTCTATAGAGCTATGCTGGGTAGGTCGGCTCAGGCCGGCTTATTTGGTAGCAGCCACCAAGATATGAGTTCCTACAGTAGCATGCTCCATGTGGGCCGCCCACAGGCTGAGTTGAAATTATAGCGCTGGTGCTACCAACAGGAACCGATGAGGTAAACAGATATGCTTCATGAGAGCCTTATTGCTAAACATATATGTTTGGGTATCTGTTTTATCCACCAGGTCTCGAGGATATATCCTTACAAGGATCACAAGCTGGTCTTCATTAAAATTAGGGATGCAGGTATCTTTCTCGAGTACACCTAACCACGCCATGGATTTATTTTCATACAGTGGTACTCGGCCTACATGCGTGGCCATCAGTTGCCATGAGCAACACTATTCCAGCCGACATGACGCTGAAGAGTCTAACTTTCGAGTAGTGCACTACTCGGGAGAGACTATAAATTTCTCATTCCCGCTGACATGACGTGGAGGAGTCTAATTTCTGGGTGGGACGAAACTTGGGAAATACCATAAACCTCTTTTCCAGCTGACATGAAGCTAAAGAGTCCTATATACGAGTAGTATCCTACTCGGCAAGACTATAAACATATATTCCGACTGACATGAAGTCAAAGAGTCCTACATATGAGTAGTTCCCTACTCGGCAAGACTATAAAATCATATTCCGGTTGACATGATACCGAAGAGTCTCATATACCAGTAGTATACTACTCGGGAAAGACTACAAGGTTAAAGATCTTTGACTTTATGTTTAATTGTCTTCACAATTAAGCACAAAGTCGGGGGCTACACCTAATAGGTGTGCCTATTCGGTGCACACTATTCATACTTCTACATGGAGCCCTTCATAGCCTCGCTGCCAGCTGACATGAAGCAGGACTCGGGAGAAGAAGCACTCGGACAAAGAGTACTCGGGAGCAATGCACTCGGAAAGACTTTACCGTGGAGGATGAGCACTCGGCATCAGCTGTGACTCAACTATGAAGGTCTCAGGGGCTACTGTGGGTGCCATGGGCCCCGGGTACCTCATGGCAAGCATATGGGCCACTCGGATAGAGGATGGGCCTAGCCTTGTAAATAGAGATATAGCTAGATTCGGCAGACTTTGCCTTGTATAGAAAGGAATATACAGTCCTAGTCGGGTGCGTTATATCTCGAAGAGGAGATCCCTTGGCCGTAATCCGGTTGGGACTCCTATGTTGTAACCCTGTCCCCCAGTATATAAGGGGAGGCAGGGCGCCCCATGAGGGCCGGTTGAGTTGGTTCACCAGAATCACCACCACAAATCCTCAAAGGAATAACACCACAACTGGACGTAGGGTATTACCTCGCATTGAGGGCCTGAACCAGTATAAAATCTTCTGTGTTCCTTTGCAATCCACCGAGTTTCCATCCGCCGAGTAGCCCCATATTCATATTGCCGGTGTAAAACATCAACAGAAGGTCTTCTCGATTGGAGTCGAGAGTCACCGTGATCTTGCAACAAAAATCCATACCATTGTTGGCAATGGTGTGGTGGTACACTAGCAAAGACTCGTAACCAATTTCAGCAACCATGCGGCTGAGTTCTGCCGAGAATCCACTGTCTCCGAGATACACACTTTCTCTGTTGGCCATCTAAAACAAAGTTAAAATATTTAAATTAGGAATCCTTCTTCTGTTGCCTCTGATTAGGGGGTGAGGAGAGAGAAATCAAACATAGAGGAGAGAGAGCAAGAAGATTTTCACAAATATGGTTTCTTTTCGTAAACATGTCCTTAAGGGTGTAACCGTTTGGCTTATCCTACAGTCAAGTTTGGCTCTGATGCCAACTTGTCACTCCCAGAAATTCACCAAAATTTCCAAAGCTAATTTGTACATTAAACCCTCATCCAGGAATCAGCCGGGGTACACAAATCAACAAGATAAACATAACCAAATCGTAATAACGATAAATACTTACAACAGAGGCATTTAGTCCTCACACAGAAGAAAACAGCAGCGGAACGGCAACTAGCATAGGTTTAGCTCTAAACCACAGGCAGCTCAACTAGGGTATAAGCCAAACACCAAAGTTCTCCTCCTCACAAAGCTTCACTCTGATGATTGCAGTATTGCAAGACTGAGTACCACCCACCGTACTCAATAAGCCACACAGGGAATACAAAATAATGCAGCAGGATACCAAAGAAAAGGCATAGTATGGCTCATTTGCATAAAACAATATTTAAAACGTTTGCATTTAAAGGCATTGAAAAACCATGTAGTTTAATCATTAACCAATATTGAATCAACCATTGAACAACGCTCCAACGCAGTTCAAGCCCATAACCATAACCCTCCAAACTAGAGCTATCAAGTTCCATCATTTATCACCATTATTGAATAGTGTGGGACTAATCATAGAAAACATTGCTAGGCCCACCCATTGACAGCGGGCATGGCTATTCGAATAGTTTTACTCTGGCCAGAGGTGTACCAACTTACCCACAAGACACAACTCCACAACACATCACTGTGCGCCTTCATACCACCACGGTATCTCAGAAAGGAGTTGTGACAGGACTCTCCATGTACCCCGTACAACAAGAGAGCCACCCGCTGGACCACCAGTCTCCGATAGGGTTGATCAGGTTCCTAGATAGGGAGATGGCCCAACGCCCAAGACATAGACTTATTGACATAGCCATGGTGGTCTTATTGACACAGCCACAACATACCGTGGGGCCTCCGGTTGAACGAACTACACTTTGGTTCCTACCATTACCCATTCTGGCTTGTGGTTAGCACAGGTGTTGCTTCGCAACAAGTAGTCCGCGAACCAGTCTTTAACTATCATGAGCACCACTAGCAACATTCACAATCCTAGTGCTCACAACCCACCATTTAGTCAAGTTTTAGTTGGCACAGTCAATTAACCAGCCACGACCACTGTCGTGAAACTATTGGCATTAATCATTAATTAATCAGAAGTGAATCGTAGTTTTCCCACATAAAATGACGCTATAATTTCTAGGCATGGCTAAGCAAATCCTAAATAATCTAGCCAGATAAATAATTAAACATCCAGCCAGTCAACATTAATCACCCATGGTATCAAGGTATACATATCAACATCAAAATGGCCATAATTATCAATGGATATTGGATAATAAATAAATACCCATATAATGTCATTCCAAAACATTTCATGCAATGACATTAAAATAAAATATATTTCAGAAATGGGATCAACATGCTCAAGGAGATTGTCGTGTGACTTGCTTTACAACCGAAAAAGTCTTCAATTGCTCTCCGAACTTTTCCGTAGACTCCACAATCTTCTGAAATGGTGATTATACATGACTACATGCAAAACGATGAAAACCCTAAGAAACTCCAAATAAATAGTACATAAAAAGTACATAAACAGGTAAATCATGATTTTAGATGAATTTAGGAGGAAGAATGGGTCAAATCTGAGTTCGGACGGAGAAGATACGACCTTCATATGATTGAATTCAGAGATAATCCAAAAAGAATAGGAAAAGAATATTCCCTAAAATATTCGCTGGATTTTCGGATTAAAATAAATATTTTGGAAAAGCTGGCAAGTGGGGTCCACTGTCATTGGCTCGGTTCACGATGGAATCGGTCCATGGACCGAGGGATGTGGGTATAGTGGCTTGGGGGAAAGTGGAGGATGGAATGGGTGCCACATAGACAAAAGAGCCGAGGTAGCAGATGAGATGGATGCCAACGTGGCAATTAGGGCTAAGGTGGCAATTGATCTGAATGGATTGAATGGATGGAATTGCTTCGAGCTTTGAGGGAGATCTAACCGCACAGATTGAATAGGAGGAGATCCGACAGCAGAGGTGGAGTTCAGGATACATGCGGGGCCCGTCTGTCATTCACTGAAGAGACATGCTAGGGGTCCACATGCAATGACACATAGGGGATGGAACTGATGAGGTCTGTCGACGTTTTACACCGGCAATATGAATATAGGGCTACTCGTCGGATCAAAACTCGGTGGATTGCAAAGGAACACGGGGAGGTTTATACTGGTTCAGGCCCTCTCCAGTTGTGGTGTATTTCTTTGAGGATGTATGTTTGCTTCTATGAGCTTATGTGTTGTTCTCAGGGGGTGCCCTGCCTCCCCTTATATACTGAGGGACAGGGGTACAAGGTAGGAGTCCCAACCAGATTACAGCCAAGGGACCTCCTCTTAGAGATATAACCTACCAGACTAGGACTGTATATTCCTTATCGTACAAGGCAAAGTCTGTCGGGTTCTATCATATCTCTAATTACAAGGCTTGGCCCATCCCCTATCCGAGTGGCCCATATGCTTGTGATGAGGTACCGGGGCCCATGGCCTCCACAGTAACCCCTGAGACCTTCATAGTTGAGTCACAGCTGATGCCGAGTGCTTATCCTCCACGGTGAAGATTGCCTGAGTGCATTGCTGCCGAGTACTCTTTGTTCGAGTGCTTCTTCTTCCCGAGTCTTGCTTCATGTCAGCTGGCAGCAAGGCTATGAAGGGCTCCATGTAGATATATGAATAGTGTGCACCAAATAGGCGCACCTATTAGGTGTAGCCCCTGACTTTGTGCTTAATTGTGAAAACAATTAATCATAAAGTCAAAGATCTTTAACCTTGTAGTCTTTCCCTAGTAGTATACTATTGGTATATGAGACTCTTTGGTATCATGTCAACCATAAATAATTTATAGTCTTTCCTGAGTAGCAAACCACTTGAAAATTAGACTCTTTAGCTTCATGTTAGCTGGAAAAATGTGTTTATAGTCTTTCTCGAGTGGTGTCCCACTCGGAAGTTAGACTCTTCAGCGTCATGTCAGCTGGAAAAATATTTGCTCATGGCAAATGTTGGCCAAGCATGTAGGCCGAGTACCACTTTATGAAATTTAATCCATTATGTGGTTAGGTGTACTTGAGGGATACCTGCGCCTCCAATTTTAATGAAGACTAGCTTGTGATCCTTATAAGGATATATCCTCAATACCTGGTGAATAATACAGATATCTGAACACAAGTATTCAGCAGTCGGCTTTCATGAAGCATATCTGATTACTCAATCGATCTCTGTTGGTAGCACCAGCACTGTGTTTTTAACACAGCCCGCGAGCGGCCCAAATTGAGCGTGCTACTGTAGAAACTCATATCTTGGTGGCCTACCACCGAATAAGCCGGCCTAAACTAACCTATCCAGTATAGCCCTATAAAAGTAGCATCCCTCGCATGTCAGGATGAGTATTTTAGCATCGATAACCGCAAGCAGCCAGAAGAATCCTTGTCTGCAAGCCTTTTCGACTTATGTTCTGGATGTAGCTTGGTTGCCACAGATGCCTGAGTAGGTATATTGCAGAATCTGCTTGCCCTCCCCAGGTGCGACGGAGTGCATGAGAACTCCGGATGCGCTTTGACGACGTAGATCTTCTCTGACCCTCATAAGGTACCCAAACCTTGCATTAGCATAGGATTCGACTAGCGACCCTCATGGGGCGTACCCTATCCAACAGAATTATGGCCAGATAAGGTACCTGAACCTTGCATTAGCATAGGATTCGGCTGGCGACCCTCATGGGGAGTACCGTATCCAACCTGGCAAAGTTGTAGCTGAATAAAGTACCTGAATCTCGTAGGATTTGGTTGGCGACCCTCGGGGGGCGTACCCAACTCAGCGAAGTTGTACCCGAGCCCCGACTGGCACCGAAGGTCGATTGTTAGCCAAATAAGGTACCCGAACCTTGCATTAGCATAGGATTCGGCTGGTGACCCTCATAGGGCATACCTTACCCAACCGGGTTGTGACCGAATAAGGTACCCGAACCTAGCATTAGTGTAGGATTCGGCTGGCAACCCTCATGGGGTGTACCTCACCCAGCTAAGCGGTATACGACCCCCAACTAGCGCTGGAGGTCGGTTGTTAGCTCACATGGAGCGTAGCCGGGGAAGATGGCGTCCCGACGCGTACAAGTACTCAGTTAGTAGTCTTCATGGAGCATTCCGAGCGTATCTTGGCAGACCGGTCCAGCCCCCGAGCATAGGAGATAGGCTCGTAGCCCTGAGTTCCTGTCACGTGTATCCGGAACTGGCCCTGCATTATAAACATATTGGATGAGTAGCATCTGATGATGAAAACAATCACCCAAATAATATTTATGTATTTTACAATATATGTAAATGCGTGTTCTTCCTCTTATTGATATTAATTTCCCTGAGTAGTTGACCCCTTACGTTTAAGCACTCTGCCCAACTAGTCATAGCCTCCTAGCATCGAGAGTTGGCTCATGGCTCTTTCCCAGACACGCGTTTTCGGTGACTTGAGTTCGTCTTTCATGGAGCAAAGTTTCATGGATTGGAATTTATGCTACTCGAGTACTTTTGCAATCATTTAAGAGAAAAAATAGAAAAAGTGTAGCTTGTACACCTATTAGGTGTAAGCGGCTGCGGCATTGGCAAAGCCAAGTGAGAAATATTTATCAGAAAGCGACTTAGCAGTTCAGTATTTGGGAGTGGGGATGCCGTCCTTGCGTTTGAGCTTGTGAGCCCCCGAACATGTCACTTCTTGTCCTGATAATCTCCAATTGTTGAAGGTCGAAGACGGTTGTGACCGACCGCCACACTAAAGCTGTCTGACTTGCGTTTGCGGTTCCTAGCTTTGGTCGGGGTCACATCATTGGTGTCCTTCCACTCCTTCTATCAGGAGGCCTTTTCATCATCGATGGCCTCAGCAACAGCGTGGGCCGAGTCGGCGTACTTGTTTGCCATGTCGAATAGAGCCTTGACAGAGTTGGGAGGCTTCCGAGTGAATTTGGTGATGAACGAGGTGTCTTTGACTCCTTTTCGAAAGGCGGCGATGACAACCTCATCCTTGATCTTCAGGATTGAATTCTTCTTCTCAGAAAACCTCTTGATGAAGCCACGAAGAGACTCATTCTTCCTTTGATGCAACTAATATAGGTCGTACTCGGAAGATGGCCTCTCGTATGTTCCCTGGAAGTTGGTGATGAAGTGTTCCTGGAGTTCTCCCCATGAGCCAACTGATTGCTTGGGAAGTCCTATTAGCCATATCCTCACCGAGTCGGCTAGAGCGACTGGAAGGTAGTTAGCCATGGCCTTGTGATCTCCTTCGGTTGCTCAGATCACCAGAGTATAAACCGCGAGCTAGGACTCGGGGTCATTCTTCCCGTCGTATTTTTCAATTCCCGTAGGCTTGAAGCCCGACGGCCAGTCGACTTGTTGTAGCTCCTGGGTGAAGGCCAGTACGCCTTCATCTGCATGAGTGCTCTAGCTCCGGTTGCGGCGATGGAACTGCTCGTGATGGAGGCCGAAGCGCTCGTTCTTGTCTTCCAATTGGCGTTGCCCATCTTCCTCTCGTTCGCGGCGCCGAGCGTTGATGTCCTGCCGAAGGTCACGTCGTAGTCGGCCTCGGAGATCCCGGTTGTCCCGACGGTCATCTAGATGTCGACGCCACTGTTTGTTGTTGGGGTTGCCGAGTGACGTCTAGCATGACTCCATGTGCAGCTGACTGGAGCCAGACGCTCGGTGTCGCATTGAGGCGGATGAGATTGCCGTTGGGGAAGCCAACTTGTTAGTCGACATGAGTGTTTTGCTCGACTATTGATGCTGTTGATATGCAGCAGCGGTAAGCATGGATTTTATCCTTGCTATCGTTGGGGTGGCCTGGTGATCAGGCCCAAGTTGGAGTGTATCCAATAGAGTTGCGGCAGCCACGATGTTCTGTTGAGGCGTGACGAAGACGTCGTGGTCGCCGACTTAGGTTTGGAGGATTTGTTGATGGGCAGTTCGCCCAGCCCTGCATAGCTCGTCGTTGCGGGCGTCGCGTTCAGCCTCCTGTTGTTGTTGTCACAGTCGGCGGGCCTCCTCATCTTGCTGCTCGCGTATTCAGCGCACCTCTTGACAGGGAGTGTCGCCCTTGGACGCCATGAAGACTTCGCGGGGCAGAAGGAAGCTGGCCAGACTGGTGTCTGAACTATTGTCCGACTTTGAGTCAAAATCCGAGTAGTTCATCGGGGTAAGGATGACTCCGACCTCCCTAGATCCAATCTGGAATGGTTCTGAGCCATGTCCGAACTAAACCGTAGAGGATCGGGTCTGCCGTGTGGGATGTAGATTGTAGATGTCCGCGGCATCGCCGAGCTTGCATGGGAGATTGACGATCTCTTCCCTTCCTAGTCCGACCCAGGCTGGCTCAAGGCTGAGTCTGAGCCGAATGCCGAAGGAGAGAGTTGTCCCAGGCCTGGCGAAGTAGAAAATGGCCGCAGCAAATCGACGAGGATTGCTGTAGCGTCGTGTGGGCCGATTGGCACGGAGTCGGCTGGTTCCTCGGCTGATCGGATCCGGTCTGACTTGGCCAAGGTGAGGTTGCCGAGCTGGTCGGCAATGAAGTTGAGGCTTCCGAATGTAATCGTGTCTCCAGGGGAGAATCCGCTGCCATCAACTCCAGATGTCGAATCCATCGAGCTTATTGAGGTTGATCTTGGCGAAGCCCCTACCTAGCGCGCCAACTGTCGATGTCTTACACCGGCCATATGAATATAGGGCTACTCGTCGGATCGAAACTCGGTGGATTGGAAAGGAACACGGGGAGGTTTATACTGGTTCAGGCCCTCGATGTGAGGTAATACCCTACGTCCAGTTGTGGTGTATTCCTTTGAGGATGTATGTTCGCTTCTATGAGCTTATGTGTTGTTCTCAGGGGGTGCCCTACCTCCCCTTATATACTGGGGGACAGGGGTAGAAGGTAGGAGTCCCAACCGGATTATAGCCAAGGGACCTCCTCTTAGAGATATAACCTACCTGACTAGGACTGTATATTCCTTATCGTACAAGGAAAAGTCTGCCAAGTTCTATCATATCTGTAATTACAAGGCTAGGCCCATCCTCTATCCGAGTGGCCCATATGCTTGTGATGAGGTACCTGGGGCCCTTGGCCTCCACAGGGTCCACATGCAGTGACACACAGGGAGTATAGGCAGGCCCACTGTCATTCATCGGGGTTGGCCAGCCAGTGGGGCCTACTTGGCTAGGCACAGAAGGAAGAGACCACGGAGGGCTGGCCTGTCCTGCCCCCAGCCGACAAGCAGAGGCCCTGCGCCCATCCATGGTGCAACACAGGAGGTTGCCGATGCAACATCAGTGGGCTTCAACGGTGACAGTAGCAAGGATACGGCGACGGGCGGTGGTAGGATGATGGGCAGACAACATAGAGCAGCGACCGGGGAAAAACGAAGCGCCGAGGGGAAACGGTGCTCACCAGCGAGCAAGGAGAAGATGGCGGTGTGGCACTGAGGCGCGGCGGTGGCTTGGCGGCGGCGCAGGCTAGAGTGGCGGCGGCGGCAGAACCAAGCAGCGGTGGTGCTAGATGGGGCGGCAGCACACAGACAGGGGCAAGCGGTGACGCGCACGGGTGCACGGGCGACGCAAATGCGAGCAGGGGCTTGGCGGCAGTGCTGCAGGGCGATGCATGGGTGTGGGCGGTGGCTAGGGCATTGCAGGGGCGGCGCTGGGGTATTTATAGGGGAGAGGGGATGAGAGGGTGGCGGCGGCAGCGCCGCAGTCCCTCCGGGATTCACGGCCCCAATGGCACGAGGGAGGCGGCGGCTGGGAGCTAGACCTGGCCAGGCGGTGGCGTACGGCGACTGGCCAGGCTGGGTCGAGGGCAGAGTAGGATTCAGAAAATTAGAATATCAGAGGAGTCGGAGATTGAACAATTCCATAGAATCTTGGGGTATTTTTGTGAGTATGGGAGATATTATAGTTATGATGATATTTCGGGAATTTAGAAAATGGGGCATATTTTTCTGGAACTGGAAAGAGGAGAATATTTAAAATGTTGTAAATATTCTGGGGAATAAAAGAATCGATGAGAATATTTTTCTGAAATTCGGCAACTCAAGGAATATTGGAGGATCTGGGTTTATAGGATTCTAGGAATATGGGTAGATCTAAGAATCTTGGATCAAGGTCAAAAGGAGTTTTAAGGTTTTGAGAGCGAATAAATCTGAGGACTCCGGGTCTAGGTTTTTGAGGAGATTATGGTTTCGGGAAGATGACGTCAAACCCTGAAAGAAGAAGACCAAAGTTCGAGGTGAACGGACGGACGTCAAAAGATTGAAACAGGATCGACCCGAACAGGGGGAAAGAAAAAGATTCTATTTTATATTTAATTAATTACTGAAGTGATCTTTATTGCACTAGAATTAATTCTGGAGCTCTAAAAAAGCTGAGAAAATTTCAAAGAGTTTATTAAATCATGGGGAATTTACGAGAAATAAGTGCCACCATGAAACAAAAGATATTTATTATTATAAATACTTAAACGCTTAAAATATTCTGACCAAAACCCTAGAGAATATAAAAGCATCCAGGTATTTATTTAGAATTTAAACTTGGGACTTTTAATATTGGAAAATTTCAAAATTTTATTCAAACACTTTCCCAGAAAATTTTTTTTGAGTGTATTCTTGTATTTCCATTTACCCAAAAACAATTTTTAATTAAGGCAATTTTCAGGGTGTGACAAGCAATGAGGTCTTCAGACATTCACTTCTTGTCCCTTGTTTTTTGAAGGTCTAGCATCGTCTGACTCATGTCGGGCTCCCTATCGGGGCTTGTCTTCCTACACCTTGGCAACAGCATTGGCTGAGGCGGCGTATTTGTTAGCCATCTCGAAGAGAGCTTTGACTATAGTCGGCATCTTCTGAGCGAACTTGGCGATAAACGATCTGTCTTTGACTCCCTTGCAGAAGGTAGCAATGACCATTTCGTCATTGATCTTGGAGATCGTTTTCCTCTTCTTGGAAAAGTACTTGATGAAGTCTCGGAGTGACTCATTCTTCCTCTAGTGACATTGGTACAAGTCATATTCAGATCCTAGCCTCTTGTAGGTTCCTTGGAAGTTTGCCAAGAACCACTCACTGAGTTCCCCCTAGGAGCCAATAGATCCTCTTGGAAGCCCTGTCAACCATGTCTGTGCCAAGTCGGCTAGAGCGACAGGGAGATAGTTGGTTGTTGCCTTGTGGTCGCCCTTAGCTGCTTAGATTGCCAGGGTGCACATAGTTAACCAGGATTCCGGGTTGGTCTTGCCATCATATTTGTCGATCCTAGTTGGCTTGAAACCTAATGGTCAGTCGACTTGAAACCTAATGGCCAATTGACTTGGCGTAGCTCACGCGTGAAGGCAGAAACTCCGGTGTTCGAGTGGGGTGAGTAGTGAGGGCTCCGACTTTGACTGCGGCGGTTGAACCACTCTTGGTGGAGGCCAAAAAGCTCGTGTTCATCTTCCCGTTGGTGGCGTTCATCCTACTCGTGTTCGCGCCGACGAGCATTGATGTGTTGACGAAGATCACGGCGCAGTCACAGTTGTCCCAGTGCCGGTCCTATTGGTGTCGCTCGTGATTGTCATTGTCGCCTCACGATCCACAGTTGGACTCTGAGGACGGTAGTTAAAAATCCTACTACCCGGCATCATGCCACGGTTGATGAAGTTGCAGTGTCAGAAGTGGTCTTGTTGGAGTGAACCATAGTATCTCTGGTCTCCTAGCGCTGCTATACCACTGTTGCACCGCTGTTGCCGTTATCATGGCCTTGATCCTGGTGATAGTTGGCGTTGCTTGGTGATTGTCTCCTAGCTATAGGGTATCCAGTAGTGTTGCTACAGCCACAACGTTTTGTTATGGAGTGACAAAAACATTGTGGTCGCCCACTCTGGTCTGGAGGATCTCTTGTTGTGCTTGCCAGCTGGTTTTACGTAACTTGCAGTTGCGGGCGACCCGTTTGGCTTGCAGACGTCAATCTTCTTGCTCCTTTTGCTCATAGAGTTAGCGAATCTCTTCCTCTTGCTGATCGCGTAGTTGACTTGCATCTTGACTTGGGGTACCCTTTTGGATGCCACAAAGACTTCACGTGGAGGTGAGAAGCTTCCCGAGCTGCCGTCCGACTGTGCGTTGGAGTCCAAATACCTGTCACAGCTCTAGATTTAATTCTAGGTAATTAGTGTCATGCCGTACTGTCATTAGAGTGTACAATTTAAATTTTTGCAGTACCATTTCAACCAAGTAAAATTTTGCATTAATTAAACCCTAATCAACAAAACCAAACACTACAAAAAAGTGCATCAAACTAAATAGAAGTATATATGGGAGATAATTTATTCAAATAATAGTTTATTATAATATAATTTTTCCATAATGTAATTCATTAGTTTAGACCCCTTAAAAATTCAAACAATTTCTAGCTAGGGTCCTTTTCTTTGAACTGTTGTGAGCAAACCATTTCGGATTTTTATGTGAAACTTTCAAAAATGTAATCTAGGTACCCTGGCCTACCTCCATAAAATTTTGGTTGTTCAAGCCATCTCTGGTATCTTGGTCAACTTGTTTTTCAAAGTGAAGGGCGGCAAAATAAATCAGAAAAGCCCTGGAAATACCGTAAAACCTTCTGTACGTGGTTTTCTACCCATCTCTCTCATGTTTCTACAGATCATCACGCCATGGACCCACCTGGTAGGTACCCTAGCTTCCTCCATCCCCTGTCCAGCCAGCCACGCGAGGAGACATGCCCTGGTTGGCCTCTGGACGTGAGGGACGTTGATGCCGCTGGGTGCTCGATCTTCCGATAGGCTCGATTTGGCGACATGAAGACATTCACGTTTTGTGGCTTCTGATCAGCGATTGTCACCTCGCAACTGCTACACCCACACGTCTAGTTGTTATCAATCACGCTCTCACGTAGTCAACCTCACCACGAAGGTTTTATCCCTGCAAGCAATCAAAGAAACTCTCAAGAACAAGGAAGAACGCAATCTAAATTGTAGATGAATATTTAGCACACGAAGTTGGGGTTCTACAAACCGATCTAGACAGTGAAACTGCAATGGTAGAATAATCTAAGCAAAACCTGACTCTAAACAACGATGGCTACTATATATATATGAGTTGGGACGTCCTAGGGTTAACCCTATATCGCACACCCCTTGGGCTTAGCCCACGACACAATTACAAGGCCCAAGGCCCAAAACAGACTCGGACTGGAAGAGGTACAAGTCTTGTTTCGATGATTTCAGATAGCTTAGGAGCAATTTCAATGTGGGACCACAACCATCTGAAAGTAGACTCCATAAGCTTTCTAACAAGTATTCATGGGCCCCAAAAGTCCTTCTGGATCAGTGGCTAGGTTCGTTTGAAGTTGATGCTGTTAGGAGGCCTGAATCCAAATCCAAAACGTGCAGAACTTCATCTCTTGCCTTCTATGGACCAAAAGTGACGTGGTGATGTAGGAGTAGACTTGGGTAAGGTCCTGGTTTGGTCTCCAATCAACTTCTTTGATCATCCATGCGTTCCTTGCACTCGGTCTCTTTCCCTTCACCCAAGCAAGTATCTCTGCAAACAAGAACACATAAAACTCATGGTGCAGTAACGACTGTTCAAATTTATAACACGTAAATCTTACGTAGAAAGCATGCACCTTTGGTTGATGAATACATAAGGTAGCTATGGTCATATCTGAGCTAGTGATGTCCTCATCATCCTCCCCTTCTTCATTGGAAACCGTCCACGGTTTTACCATGTCATTAAGCCTGATGAACATATCTTTATCTTTTATAACATAGGGTGAGGTAGTGTTGTGCATATGGTTGGATTCTAAAATTTTTAAACACGGAGAACACTTTGAAATTTTCTGGCGCTGGTTCGGCTGGGGCTAGTTCTAAAAAGGAGTGGCCAGAGTGGTGTCCTTGAGATCGATATTGGCTCGCTTCCTGCATAAGAAGTCAGATGTCAACACGGCACCACAACGCCAGACAAGATTTTCAGAAGATCCGGAGCAACTTACCTCTTGGAGAACTTAAGCTTCCCTCCGGGTGATCCAGGCCCTGGCGGTGCGCTGCGGCCGACTGTCGATCTAGTCGGTGTGGCAATCGGCGGCGGCATTGTCACCTGAGTTGGCCCTGCTCACGGTGCGGCCGGCTCAAGCACTCGAGTACTTGGCGGCGCTTGCTCTGACCGTGTACCCGGCGGCATTCTTGCCAGGCTCGACGAGGTTGAGCTTGGCCGTACTGGCCAAGGCCTGGGGCTTGACGCCCTGGGTGCTGCGACGGTGGCGTCCTTTATTCTCAGACTCCCTGCCGTGGCACTCGGTGTCACAACCTTCTTGCCCTGGTCTATAACAGGCCTTTCCCCGCTCTCTTGGAGTTGGGTTGGGCAGTGGAAGGGCTTCTCGGCCTCTTCTTTGACTTGGTGGCCGACAACGGGCGGGAGTCATCATCAAACTCCTTGCACCAGTACACATAGTTCAACAACATAGATCAAACAATGCTGGGCAATTACAGACACATATTCACAGGCATTCATCACAGAAAAAGGACGATGGTTACCTCGGGGCGGGGCCAATTGTGGTTATAAGCTGCAATGGTGCGTTTTGCATCCTCGGTCTCGATTACCCCGTTGGAGAAATAACCGAATAAGGTTTTAGTCACCTTCTGCTGGTCAGCTGACTCGTGGCTTTCTCGGTCAGGGTCATATTTCCCTTGGTAATCCCAGCCGAATGCGCTCCTCAGCTTCAGTGGCTGCACACGCCAGTTCAGAAAATGCCTGGCCACCCAGTGCCCGGTTAAGCCGGCTCGCTTGAGTTTCGCCAGTTTCTCCAGCAACTGATGCACTTGGCCCATCTCCTCGAAGGTTGGATCTAAAGACCAATTGGGTGAGACCACTGGTGGCGAGCCGGTGAACGGAGGCAGGGAGGGTTCCAGATTAGAACAGTAGAACCACTCCTTATGCCAACCTTTCAAGGAGGACTTCAGGGGAAGATCAATATATGTTTTCTTCCTCTTTCCTCTCAACTGAAGACCAGCCCCCCCAATCACCTGAACATTATTCTTGGAGGGCTGGAGCTTAACATGGAACAAATGTCTGAAGAAGTTGAGATGGGGTTCCACACCCAAGAAGAACTCGCAAAGAGTCACGAATATGGAGATTTGAAGGATTGAGTTGGGATTCGGATTCACCAACTCCAACTGTAGAAGTCAAGGAGACGGAGGAAGAACGCAAAAGAGGGAAGAAACAAACCCCGGTCGAAAAAAGAGGCAAAGACGACAATTTCGCCGGATTGGGGATTTGGAACTGACTCACCCTTTGCCGGATGCCAGCGGATAACGCCTTGGCCTTGCAGCTTCAATTGATTCTCCAAGAGCTTCAGCTTCACCGAGCCGCAATCCGAAGTCGGCCAGGCATTCTCCGACGCACCCACAGGATTCGAGGCCCTCACCATGATTGGGGCAGAGAAGTTTGGGGGAAATGCGATTGGGGGCCTAGAATTGATGAAAAGGATCAGAATCGCCCAAGTTCTACTGGGGAACAGCAAGCAGCAATGAACCCTAGCAAAGCGGGAGGTGAAATTTCGGCGCGGAAGCGGAAGATGAAACGATTGGTCGCTTTGGGGAAGATGAAGGAATCTTTTTCTCTCCCTCAGCCTTTATAGAGCCTATGCCAACTAATGGGCTTGGGCCTGCAAAGTCGACACTGGGCCACCAAGATATGAGTTCCTACAGTAGCACGCTCATAATGGGCCGCTAGCGGGCTGTGTTGAAATCGCAGTGCTGGTGCTACCAACAGGAACCGATGAGGTAAACAGGTATGCTTCATGAAGGCCTAATTGCTAAACATATATGTTTGGGTATCTGTTTTATCCATCAGGTCTCGAGGATATATCCTTGTAAGGATCACAAGCTGGTCTTCATTAAAATTGGGGATGCAGGTATCTTTCTCGAGTACACCTGACCATGCAATGGATTTAATTTCATAAAGTGGTACTCGGCCTACATGCTTGGCCAACAGTTGCCATGAGCAACATTATTCCAATTGACATGACGCTGAAGAGTCTAACTTTTGAGTAGTGCACTACTCGGGAGAGACTATAAATATATTCCAGCTGACATGATGCTGAGGAGTCTAACTCCCGAGTGGGACGCCACTCGGGAAAGACTATAAACCCCCCTATTCCGGCTAACCTGAAGCTGAAGAGTTCCATATACGAGTGGCATGCTACTCAGCAAGACTATAAATCATATTCCGGTTGACATGATACCGAAGAGTCTTATATACCAGTAGTAATCTACTCGGCAAAGACTTCCAGGTTAAAGATCTTTGACTTTATGTTTAATTGTCTTCACAATTAAGCACAAAGTCGGGGCTCCACCTAATAGGTGCGCCTATTCGGTGCACACTATTCATATATCTACATGAAGCCCTTCATATCCTCGCTGCCAGCTGACATGAAGCAGGACTCAGGAAGAAGAAGCACTCGGACGAAGAGTACTCAGGAGCAACGCACTCGAGCAATCTTCACCATGGGGGATGAGCACTCGGCATCAGCTGTGACTCAACTATGAAAGTCTCAGGGGCTATTGTGGAGGCCATGGGCCCCGGGTACCTCATCGCAAGCATATGGGCCACTCGGATAGAGGATGGGCCGAGTCTTGTAGTTAGAGATATAGTAGCACCCGGCAGGCTTTCCCTTGTATAATAAGGAATATACAGTATAGATCGGGTAAGATGTATCTCTATGAAGGAAATCCCTTGGCCGTACCCTGCTGGGACTCCTACCTTGTACCTCTGTCCTCTAGTATATAAGGGGAGGCAGGGCGCCCCTCAGGGGGACAAGATCATTGATCGACATAACTCCTCAGAGGAATAACACCACAACTGGACGTAGGGTATTACCTCACATCGAGGGCCTAAACCAGTATAAAATCTCTTTGCGTTCCTCTGCAATCCACCGAATTTCCCCTCGCCGAGTAGCCCTATAGTTATATTGCCGGTGTAAAACATCGACAGTTGGCGTGCCAGGTAGGGGCTCCGGCGATTTCTTCATCAACAAATTCGATGGATCCAACAAGCGGAGTCGATGGCAACAAGTTCTCCCCTGGAGGCACAATTTCTTTCGGAAGCCTCGACTTCATTGTCGACTAGATTGGCAACCTCACCTTGGCCGAAGTAGATCCAATCCAGCCAGCCGAGGAACCAGCCGACGTTGCGCTAGTCAGCCCACAGGATGCCGCAATCTCCTTCGACGATCTACTACGGCAATCCTGCACTTCGCGAGCATTGGGGTAACTCTTTCCTTCAGCGTCGGACTTGCGCTAGGCCTTGAGCCAGCCCGGGTTGGGCCAAGAAGAGGAGAGATCGTCAACCTCCCGCACGGATTCGGCGATGCTGCGGATCTACATCCCACGCAGCAGACCCGATCTCCTGCGATTCAGTTTGGACATGGCCAAGTGCCGTTTCAAATTGGATCTAGAGAGGTCGGAGTCGTTCTTACTCTGATAAACTACTCGGAGTCTGACTCCAAGTCGGATAATGGTTCGAACGATAGTTCGGACTCTAGTCTGGCAAGTTTCCTTCTGCCCCGCAAGATCTTCATGACCTCAACACCACCACCGGAGGTGCGCCAACAACAAGAGGAGTAGCAAGAGGAGGCGTGCCGTCTGCGACAACAAGAGGAAGCTGATTGTGAGGCTCACAATGACGGGCTACGCAAGGCTAGGCGAGCCACTCAGTAGCAGATTCTTCAGACTAAAGTCGGCGACCACGACGTCTTCGTCACGCCACAACAAAATGTCGTGGCCGCTGCAACCTTGCTGGATACGCTCCAGCTCGGGCCTGATCACCAGGCCACCCCAACTATCGCCAAGATCAAGGCGATGATTATGGTTGCTGCCTACCAGCAACAACAGCAGTAATTGGGTGACACAATACTACCAACTAACCGGTCGGGAACTCCAGCAGTGGGTTCATCTACGTCAGCACGGCGTAGGGTGACTAGCTCAACTCGGCCACATGAAGGGTCAAGGAAAACGTCACTCGGCAACACCAACGACAACCGGCGGCGTCGCCAGTATGACCGCCGGCCCAACCAAGATCTCCGAGTATGCCTACAACACGACCTTCGCCACACCATCAACGACCAGCGCCACAACGAGAAGAGGACGAGCTCCGCCGACTAGAGGACAAAAACGAGCGCTTCAGTCTCCATCACGAGCGATTTAACCACCGTGGTCGAAGCCCAAGCCCTCACGAAGACAAAGGCATTCCAGCTTTCACCCAGGAGCTACAGGACGCCGACTGGCTGACTGGCTTTAAGCCCACCGGGATTGAAAAGTATGACGGCAAAACAAACCCCGAGTCCTGGCTCACCGTATATACCCTGGCAGTTTGAGCTGCCGGAGGCGACCACAAAGCCATGGCTAACTACCTCCCGGTTTCACTAGCCAACTCGGCGAGGACATGGCTAACAGGGCTCCCGAAGTGGTTGATCGGTTCCTAGGGAGAACTCAGGGAGCGGTTCATCGCTAATTTTTAGGGAACCTACGAGAGGCCGTCTTCTGAACATGATTTATATCAGCTACACCAGAAGAAGAACGAGTCTCTACGTGATTTTATCAAAAGATTCTCTGAGAAGCGCAACAAGATCCCAATGATCAGAGACGAGGCCGTCATCGCCGCCTTCCGCAAGGGAGTAAAGGACGCCCCGTTCATCGCGAAGTTCGCTCGGAAACCACCATCCTCTGTTCGGGCTCTTTTTGACTTGGCCAACAAATACGCTGACTCGGCTAAAGCGGTCGCAGAGGCCCTCAACGAGAAGAAGGAGCCCCGACAGAAAGATCAAAAGGCGAAACCTGACAATGAGCCATCCCAAAACAAGTCCGGCAACCACAAGCGGAAGACGGACAACAAGGTGGCCAACATGGAGCGAACTCGGTCGTGGCCCCAACGCAACAACGACTACCAGAAAGTCATGAATGGGCCTTGCCCTTTCCATCCCAAAAGCAAACACACGGCTAAAGACTGCTTCATGCTTAAGAAGTTTGCTTCCAAGCAGGCTTCATCATCTGGCGCCGACAAGGACAAAGACAAGCCAGATCAGGGTCCGGCTGATGATTTTCAAGATCCTCAGGCCGAGCTCAACCACATCTTCGGAGGGCCATCTGCTTATGAGTCTAAGCACAAGCAGAAGCTAACAGCCTGTGATGTCAACGCAATTTCTATAGCGGACACCGCCCAATACTTGCGCTGGTCAGAGACATCAATCACGTTCACAACCCGCGTAATCACCCAGATCGGGTCTCACACTCGGGGCACTATCCACTCGTCCTAGACCCAGTCATGAAGAACATCAGATTGAAGAAGGTTCTAATAGACGGAGGCAGCGCGCTCAACATCCTCTTTGCCAAGACATTGGATGAGATGAATATTCCTCGTTCAGATCTGCGGCCTAGTATGGCACCCTTCCACGGAATAATTCCCGACCTCTCTTCAACACCACTCGGGCAGATTACCTTGTCGGTTATATTCAGCACACGGGATAACTTTCACACAGAAAACATCTGCTTCGAGGTCACCGACTTCGAGACTACGTATCACACAATACTCGGACGATCAGCGCTCGCCAGATTCATGGCGGTACCACACTATACATATATGGTGCTCAAGATGCTAGGGCCGGCAGACCTCTCCCTCCGCAGCGATGTCAAGCAAGCCTTCACCTGCCATAAGGAGAGTTGCGAATTGGCTCAATCTCAGGAGGCGGCAGTCGGGGCAACAGCATTTGGCAAGCCGTCACAGCTGAAGTTGAGGAAGACCCGGTTCTAGCCAAAAAAGCAGCGAAGTCGGGACCCTTCCGACATGAAGAAGATCCCCCTGGACCCTTCCGACCCCTCCAAGACTGCTCTAGTCGGGACCGGACTCGACCCCAAATAGGAAGACGCGCTCGTCACCTTCCTCCAAGCCAACAAGGATATCTTCGCGTGGAAACTGTCCGACATGCTGGGCATACCAAGGGAGGTGATCGAGCACACCCTCAACGTGAAGAACAGACACAAGCCAGTCAAGCAACGGCTATGTGGAGCCATGGCCCCGGGTACCTCACCACCAATATATGGCCACTCAGATAGAGATGGGCTGAATCATGTGTAATAAGAGATAAGATAGCACCCGCAGGCCTTACCTTGTACGATAAGGAATACAGAGTCTGAGTCGGATAAGTTTCTATCTCTATGAAGGAAATCCCTTGGCCGTATCCGGCTGGGATCCTTATCACGTACCCCTGTCCCCTAGTATATAAAGGGAGGCAGGGCGCCCCGTGAGGGTAGAGAACAACACCCGGAAGATCATTGATCAAACACCTCAGAGGAATAACACCACAACTGGACGTAGGTTTACCTCACATCGAGGCCTGAACCAGTATAAATCTCTTTTGTTCCTCCTGCAATCCACCGAGTTTCCCTTGCGAGTAGCCTATAGTTCTATTTGCCGGTGTAAAACATCGACAGGCTGGGGCGCTTTGCTCAAGACCATAAAGATGCTATTCGGGAGGAGATAACCAAGCTTCTCGCAGCCGGGTTCATCAAAGAGGTCTATCACCCAGATTGGCTGGCAAACCTGTTCTGGTCCGGAAGAAAAACGGTAAATGACGCATGTGCGTCGACTACACCGATCTTAACAAGGCGTGCCCTAAAGATCCATTTGGTTTGCCTAAGGATAGACCAGGTAGTGGATATATACTGCAGGTGCGACCTTCTCAGTTTTTCTCGACTGCTACTCGGATACCACCAAATCAGCCTGAAAGGAGGAAAAGAAAGACTGTTCAAGATGTCTTTTATCACGCCATTTGACGTACTGCTACAGCACTAGCCATTCGTCTGAAAAACGCTGGAGCAATGTATCACGGGCGATTCAGCGGTCTACACACTCAGATCGGACACAACGTGGAGGCCTACGTCAACGAAGTGGTGATCAAAGACAAGTCCAAAGAAGACTCTCATCGCGACCTGGAAAAAAACTTCCAAGAATCTTCGAAGATCAAGATGAAGTTGAACCCGCAAAGTTGCGCCTTCGTGTGCCATCCGGCAAGTTACTCGCTTCATCGTCTCGCATTGAGGCATCGAGGCCAACCCGGAGAAGTCAACGCAATAATGAACTTGCTCCCGACTAACCAGAAAGATGTCCAGAAGCTGACAAGCTGCATGCGGCACTCAGCCGGTTTATTTCCGACTGGCGAATGGGGTATGCCCTTTTTCAAGCTATTGAAGAAAGCAGACGACTTTCACCCCCTGTTTGGTCACCCATGCCCAAGAAAACCGCTAATGCTATATCTGCGACAACTACTCAGGTAGTCAGCACGTACTGGTGGTTGAGCGATCCGAAACAATGTACATTCAAAAAGTTTCAACAGGCCAGTCTATTTGTCAGCGAGTCTGCCGACTCGAAAACGAGATATGCAGGTCCAGAAGCTGCCATATGCTACTCATCACAATTCGGAAGCTTGCACCTATTTTGAAGCACATCAAAGTCATGATGGTCACATCCATTTCCACTCAGGGGAGTCCTTCAAACCAGCGAGCCACCGCAAATCGCTAAATGGTGCTCGAGTTGATAGCGTTCGACATCACCTTTCAGCCACGACAGCAATCAATTCACAAGTCAAAGGCTGACTTCGTGCCGAGTGACAGAAGTTCAACTGCCTACATCAACGCGAAGCTAGATACGGACAATGTACTTCGAACGGTTCCTACGGATCGGCGCGCCGGGCTGGCGTTTACTTGGCATCACCCACCGGTGAAAAATTCCAATACGTTTTACAGATCCACTTCTTCGTTTCCACAATGTCGGCCAAGTACGAGGCACTTATCCACGGGCTCCGCATGTATATCACTCGGCACTGCCGACGTGTTGTGCGCGGAGACTCTCAACTCGTGGTAAACCAAGTCATGAAGGACTGACATGTCTCGACGATACATGCGATACTTCAGGAGTCCGCAAGATGGGAAACAAGTTCGATGGGCTGGAGATAACACATGTCCTACGACAATATAATGATGCTGCAGACAGCTGGCAAACATGGAATCCAAGCAGGAGTGGTTCCGACTAGATCTTTATCGAGCAACTTATGGAGCCATCGTCAGTCAAAAGAAACCAGTGTAGAGCATCAGAGGCGACCTACCTGGCAACAGGGGAAGAAGGCCCCGGGGGGGGCTGGGGCACAAAAGATTGTTCTTTGTAGGGGGGGGGGGGGAAAAAAACTGGGGACTCCTGTTCTCAAATTCCTTCTAGATGCATGAATCCGAGAAGCAGTGAGCTGAACGAATCAAACATCGAGCAAGAGTTTCCTAGTCCTCAGAGAAGACCTGTACCGAAAAAAAGTGCATCCCGGTGTCCTCATGCGCTGCGTCACCACCAGGAGGGCAAGCAGATCACTGCAGTCAATCACTCGGCAATATGTGGCAAACATGCGCATCCAGATGTTAGTATGAAAGGCTTACCGCCAGGATTTTCTATCCTACCAGTAAATAACAGATGCCAAAGACATCGTTCAGACATGCGAGGGCTGCTAGTTCTACGCAAGACAAACCAATCTCCCAGCCAGACTTCAAAACAATCCAATCTCTGCCCTTTGCAGTATGGGGGCTTGACATGGTCGGGCCTTTCAGAAAGCGCCAGAGGTCACACACTATTCGTCCGCAGTGGATAAATCTTCACCAAGTGGATAAGGCTAACCAATTGCAACCATAACAGCGAACAGCAAAGAATCATTTTGAGTATACTCTACCGATTCGGGCCCACCGCATCATTATGACAACGGCACTTAGTTCGACGGCGGCATGTTCAAGATTCGTGTGACACTTCGGCATCAAGATTTGTTATGCCGTGTGGCACACCCACGGAGCAACAGGCAAGTTGAAGCAAGCCAATGGTATGGCTCTTACAAGGTCAAGACCAGATATTCATCGACTACAACCATACGCGGGCCGGTTGTCGATGTTTTACACCCAATAAACATATGGCTACTCAGCAAGGGAAACTCGGTGATTGCAGAGGAACACAAAGAGAGTTTATACTGGTTCAGGCCTCGAGGTGAGGTAATACCCTACATCCAGTTGTGTGTAATTCCTCTGAGATGTTTGTCGATCAATGATCTCCCATGCCCTCGGGGTGCCCTGCCTCCCGTTTATATACTAGGGGACAGGGGTAACACGATAAGGATCCTAGCCGGATACAGGCCAAGCGGGATTCTTCTAAGATAGAAACTTATCTGACTAAGACTCGTATTCCTTTATCGTACAGGGTAAAGTCTGCCAGGTGCTATCTTATCTCTAACTATATGGTTCGGCCCATCCTCTATCCGAGTGGCCCATATGCTTGTGGTGAGGTACCCGGGGCCCATGGCCTCCATAGTAGCCCCTGAGACCTTCATAGTTGAGTCACAGCTGATGCCGAGTGCTCATCCTCCACGGTGAAGATTGCCTGAGTGCGATGCTCCCGAGTACTCTTTGTTCGAGTAAGTCTTCTTCCCGAGTCCTGCTTCATGTCAGCTGGCAGCGAGGCTATGAAGGGCTTCATGTAGATGTATGAATAGTGTGCACCAAATAGGCGCACCTATTAGGTGTAGCCCCCGACTTTGTGCTTAATTGTGAAGACAATTAAACATAAAGTCAAAGATCTTTAACCTAATCATCTTTCCCGAGTAGATTTCTACTGGTATATGAGATTCTTTGGTATCATGTCAACCGGAATAAACTTTATAGTCGTGCCGAGTAGGGAACTACTCGTATGTAGGACTCTTCGACTTCATGTCAGACGGAATGTGTGTTTATAGTCTTGCCAAGTAGGATGCTACTTGTATCTGGGACTCTTCGGCGTCATGTCAGCTGGAAAAGGGGGTTTATAGTCTTTCCCGAGTGGCATCCCACCCAAAAGTTAGACTCTTCCGTGTCATGTCAGCGGGAATAAGAAATTTACAGTCTCTCCTAAGTAGTGCACTACTCGAAAGTTAGACTCTTTAGCGTCATATCGGCTAGAATGATGTTGCTCATGGCAACTGATGGCCACGCATGTAGGCCGAGTACCACTTTTATGAAAATAAATCCACAGCGTGGTCAGGTGTACTCGAGAAAGATACCTACATCCCCAATTTTAATGAAGACCAGCTTGTGATCCTTGTAAGGATATATCCTTGAGACCTAGTGGATAAAACAGATACCGAAACATATTTGTTTAGCAATAAGGCTCTCATGAAGCATATCTGTTTACCTCATCGGCTCCTGTTAGTAGCACCAGCACTATAATTTCAACTCAGCCTGCAGGCGGCCCACATGGAGCATGCTACTGTAGGAACTCATATCTTGGTGGCCCAGTGCTGACTGTGTAGGCAAAAGCCCATTTAGTCGGCATCGGCTCTATAAAAGGCGGGGAGAAAGAAAAAGATTCCTTCATCTTCCCCAAATCAGCCAATCGCTTTGTCTTCCACCTTTGCACCCAACTTTTCGCCTCCCGCTCGGCTAGGGTTAGCTACTACTGTTCCCCACCCGTACTCAGACGATTCCAATCCTCTTCATCTGTTCCAAGCCCCTGATTCGCTTTTTCCCCAAATCTTTCCGCTCCCAATCATGCCGAAAGCTTCGGATCTTGCAGGTACGCCGGAGAATGCTTGGCCGATTTCGGATTGCGGCTCGGTGAAACTGAAGCTGCTGGAGAGTCAATTGAAGTTGCCTAGCCAAGAGGTGATCCGCTGGCGGCCGACTAAGGGTGAGTCGGTACCAAATCCCCAATCTGGCGAAACAGTAGTTTTTGCCTCTTTTTTTAATCGGGGTTTGTGTCTTCCCTCTTCCGATTTCTTCCACCACATCCTTGACTTCTATAAGCTAGAGTTGGTGAATTTGAATCCCAACTTGATTCTTCAGATCTCCATATTTGTTACTCTCTGTGAGTGCTTTTTGGGTGTGGAACCCCATTTTAATTTCTTCAGGCATCTGTTCCACATCAAACCCCAGCCTTCCAAGAACAATATCAGTGTGATTGGGGGGCTGTCTCCAGCTGAGGAGTGACGGGAAGAAAACATATCTTGATCTTCCCTTGAAATCTTCCTTGAAAGGCTGGCACAAGGAGTGGTTCTATTACGCAGATTTGGCTCCCTCCTTGCGTCCATTCACCGGCTTGCCACCGGTAGTTTTACCAAATTGGTCAGCAGATCCAACCTTTGAGGAGATGGGCCAAGTGCACCAATTGTTGGGGAAATTAGATGACCTCAAGAAAGCTGGCCTGACTGGACCTTGGGTGGCTCATCGCTTCCTGACTCGGCACATCCAGCCGCTGAAGCTGAGGAGCGCATTTGGCTAGGCTTTTAAGGGCAAAAATGATCCTGACCGAGTGAGCAACGAGTCGGCTAACAAGCACACAGTGACCGAGACCCTGTTCGGTTACTTCTCCGAAGGGGTGATCGCGACCGAACACGATAATCGCCGGGTCGTGGCCTATAGCTTCATTCGGCCCCAAGGTAATCTTTAACCTTCTTCTGTGACGAACGCCTATGGGCTTGTATGTATGATTGCTCGACATTGTGTGATGTATTTTGTGGATTCTTCTGTAGTGGTGTGAGGAGTTTGATGAGGACTCGCGCACATTGTCAGCCGTCAAATCAAAGAAGAGGCCAAGGAGCCCCTTTGCTGCCCAACTCGACTCCAGGAGAGCGGGGAAGAAGCCTATTCTGTATCGGGGCGAGGGTGCCATGACGCCGCGCACCGTGGCAGGAAGCCTAAAGATAAAGGACACCGTCGCCATGGCGCCCAGGCGATCAAGTCCCAGGTTGGGACTTGTACGGCCAAGCTCGACATTGCCGAGCCTGGCAAAAGCACCGCCGAGTGCATGATCCGAGCAGGATCCGCCAAGCACGCGGGTGCCCGAGTCGGCTACGCCTCCAACAGGGCTGCCTCCAGCTGCCACGTCTCCGCTGACTGATTCGCTAGCCAGGCCGACAACCGGAGGTAGTGCTCCACCAGGATTCGGATCGCCCGGCAGGAAGCTGAAGTTCTCCAAGAGGTATGCCGCTCCGAATCTTCTGAGATTCTTGTCTGTTGCAATGGTACTTTGATGTCTGTCTTGTGATGCAGGAAGCATGCTGACATCGATCTCAAGGAGACCGCTCCGACCGCTCCCCTTGAAGAGCCTGCCCCAGCCGAGCCGGCGCCCACGAGCTCACCCGCTGAGCCAGAGGCCAGCCCAGTCACGGAGACTGAGGTGGTCCTGACTGCGGGGCCGCAGTTGCCACCCGACCAAGAGGCAGTTACTGAGGCTGCTGTCCCAACCCCTGAGTCGCCACCCGCTGCAGAGGTTGCTGCTGGAGCCCCCGAGTTGATTCCCGAGGCCGCAGGGGACGCCAGCGTGGGGGCCAGGACCCCGTCGCCGTCGTGGTCGTGGTTGTCGTCGACGTCGCTGCTGTCGGAGATCCCGAACCTTCCTCGGATTAAAGCTCCTCCGCGTAGGCTGCCTCGGACGTTCACCTGGACGGCGCCCGACGGAACCGTGAAGAGTTTCAGGCTTGATGAGGCCGCGGCGAGAAGGGAACGCGAGAGCTTGCTTTGCGCCACCATCACCGGGTCCTAGGGAGTTGGGGTATAATTCTTGTGGTAGAGTCATGGTGGTTTTCTTGTTCTGACGTCTGACTCCACTCTTGACTTATTCTTTCCCTGAGCAGAAACTTGTCGATCGCAATGAGGAGATGACCGAGATCTTGGTCGAAATGGCCCCCCACCTCGCGGAATTAGAGCAGCTCCGGGCGTTGAAGGCCGAGATGGAGGAGCGCCACGCGGGGAGGGAAGCTTGGCTGAAGGATGCCGCCACCTAGCCCAGGGATGAAAATTGGGCCCAAGCCACGAAGATCAGAGGTAAGTCCCCCGAATGCGTCTTCCCGATTGAACTCTTGACGTATTCCTCCGGCTGCGTTGTTCTCAACTGCCCAGTTGCGTCTTGGCTGCAAGGTTGAGTTCATGACTAATCTGTCGTGCAGCCCTCGAAGCCGAGTTAAAGACCCGAACAGAGGGCGAAGCCCAGCTGAAGGAGGCCGAAGAAGCCAAGGCCGAGCTTGAGAAGGTCAAGGCCGACCTGACAGAGGCTAACGCTGAGCTCAAACGGGAAAAGGCCGAATTAAAAGAGGCCACCATCAAGCTCGGCGAAGAGAAAGCCGAACTGGAGAAAACCGTAGCCAAGTGGGAGGCCGACTATGAAAGTAAGTCCCCAACCTGACCGTGATCTTAACCAATCCATTAGTTATTCCATCTGCAACCGAGCCTGACAAGTTTACTTGCCGGTGGACCTAGACAGACATGAGAGCCAATGTCCAGGCCTAGTATCGGTTCTACACAGAGGAGATAAGGGTCATCAGGGAGTCACAGGAAGCCCTCGTCGGGTCCATGGAAGGGCTCCTTGACCTGATAGATCCTAGCCCTGTGGGAACCAGTTGCAGCAGGATCCCCCAAATAGAGGCACGTCTTGAGGATGCACCGAGTGCCTTGAAGAAGTACTCGGATGAGCATGTCATTGCCAACGTGGCCCAGACCCTGGCGATGACCAAATCCATCTACCCGAGGGCAGACATTGAAGCCATCGTGGAGGGGTTTGCCGAGGAGATGACGCCCGAAGAGGCGCTGGAGCTGATTGCCCGGGCGAAGCCGACTGCTGAGATAATTACCCGAGACCTGGGTCTGTAAGGGCAGCGTATCATGTAGTCGGTATGTATAAACTTTTGTGGTAAACATGTGTAAATATATGTGCACTGCCGCCAAGCTTATCACTCAATCGTCATTAGCTTTACTTGACCAAGTAGTTTACGCCGAGTTAGTTCGTCAGAACTTAATAAAATCGTTCAATGTAAGGAGCTGTACTCAGGCAAACGCGACAGTCGTAGTAAAGCTTCATAACTAGAGTAGGATAAGCTCATATATTATTGATAGAACACATATATACATGCAGCCCCCGACTCACCACTTGGTTGATACAAGCGGCGTGGTGAGTCAGAGAAACTGTACACATGAAAAATTATAAAACTCAGGTAGAGAAAGGACGTAGCTGTTCTATGTTCCATGAGTTGCTGATGAGAACGCCATCTTCGGTCTTCAGTTGGTAGGCACCTGGACGCGTGACCTCAGCTATAATGAATGGCCCTTCCCAGGGGGATAATTTGTGCCTGTCTTTGGTGGTTTGTATTTTCCTCAAGACGAGATCCCCAACCAAAAAGGCACGGCCACGGACATTGCGGTTGTGGTAGCGACGCAGGCCTTAAAGATACCTTGCTGACTGGATTGTTGCAGTGTCCCTTGCTTGTTCCAACTGATCCAGCTCGGCTAGTCAGGTATTATTTGAGACGTCTTCTGAGTAAGCCCGGACTCGCGGAGAGCCAAACCGTAACTCTGTCGGTAGCATAGCCTCGGCACCGTAGACCAGGAAGAAAGGGGATTGCCCTGTTACCCGACTAACTGTGGTTCTGAGAGACCAGAGAATAGATGGGAGTTCTTGTACCCACCGGCCTGCGTATGGTTGTAGTCGGTCGAATATCCTGGCCTTGATAACTTGTAAGACCATACCGTTGGCTCGTTCGACCTAGCCGTTGCTCCATGGGTGTGCCACAGATGCATAGTAGATCTTGATGCTGAAATCTTCACAGAAGTCTTGAAATACGCCGCCTGTGAACTGAGTACCGTTGTCGGTGATGATGCGGTTAGGAACCCTGAATCTGCATAGTATATTCAAGATGAAGTCCTTTGCTTGTGCCACTGTTATAGTTGCAACGGGTTTGGCCTCAATCCACTTGGTGAACTTGTCAACTGCGACGAATAGATGTGTAAACCCTCCTGGCGCTTTCTTGAAAGGCCCCACCATGTTGAGCCCCCATACGGCGAATGGCCAAGAAATAGGGATAGCTTGGAGTTCCTGGGCTGGGAGGTTTGTTTGTCTTGCGTAGAATTGACAACCCTCGCACTTACAAACAATATCCTTGGCGTCTGTTATTGCTGTGGGCCAGAAAAATCCCTGCCGGTAAGCCTTTCCAACTAACGTCCTAGATGCGGTATGGTTGCCACATATGCCCGAGTGGATCGATTGCACGATCTACTTGCCCTCCTTGGTGGTGACACAACGCATGAGGACACCAGATGCGCTCCTTCGGTACAGGTCTTCTCCGACTAGTAGGAAGCTTTTGCTTCAACGCTTGATCTACTCGGCTTGACTGCAGTCTTCTGTGAGTTCATCGTCCAGGAGAAATTTGACAACAGGAGTCCGCCAATCTTCACATATGTGCAGCACCTCATCCGTAGCCGGGGTACGTTCGCCTCCCGCCTGCTCCGGCACTGGTTTCTTCTTGATTGATGGCTCCATGAGTTGCTCAACAAAGATTTGCTAGCTCGTCTACCGTGTCGTTGTATTGATGCAGGACATGTGTTATTTCCAGCCCGTCGAACTTGTTTTCTAGCTTGCGAACCTCCTGATAGTATGCGCCATGGTGTCATCGAGACAAGTCCAGTCTTTCATGACTTGGTTCACCACGAGTTGAGAATCCCCGCGCACAACCAGTCGACGTATGCCGAGTGATATAGCGATGCGGAGCCCATGGATAAGTGCCTCGTACTCGGCGATGTTGTGGAAAGCCGGGAAGTGGATTTGTAGAACGTACTTTAGTTTTTTGCCGGTGGGGGACGTCAATATGACTCCAGCCCCGGCGCCGCCGATCCGTAGAGAACCATTGAAGTACATTGTCCAGTACTCTAGCTTTGGTGTTGATGTAGGCAGTTGAACTTCTGTCCACTCGGCCATGAAGTCGGCTAGAGCTTGTAATTTAATTGCTGTCCATGGCTGAAAGGTTATATCAAACGCCATCAACTCGAGTGCCCATTTAGCGATTCGGCCGGTGGCCTCACGATTGTGAAGGACATCCCCGAGTGGAAACGCTGTGACCACCGTGACTTGATGTGCTAGGAAATAATGCACCAGCTTCCGGACTATGATGAGTAGGCCATATAATAGCTTCTGGACCTGCGGATATCTCGTCTTTCAGTTGGCAAGCACCTCGCTGACAAAGTAAACTGACCGTTGTATTTTCTGGATGTGACCCTGTTCGGATCGCTCGACAACCAGCACCATGCTGACTACCTGAGTGGTTGCCGCCAGATATAGCATTAGCGGTTCTTGGGGCATAGGTGATGCCAACACGGGAGGTGATGTGAGAAATTGTTTGTAGTCTTCGAAGGCTTGTTGGGCGTCTGGAGTCCACTGGAAATTGTTCGCGTTTTTCAGTAGCTTGAATAAGGGCAAACCCTGTTTGCCCAGTCGGGAAATAAATGGGCTGAGTGCCGCCATGCAGCCTGTTAGCTTCTGGACATCCTTTTGGTTAGTCGGGGGAGCCATGTTCATGATGGTGTTGAATTTCTCCGGGTTTGCCTTGATGCCACGATGTGAGACGATGAAGCCGAGTAACATGCCGGATGGCACTCCGAAGGCACATTTTTCCGGGTTCAACTTCATCTTGAATCGTCGAAGATTTTGGAAGGTTTCTTCTAGGTCAGCGATGAGGTCTTCTTTGGACTTGGTCTTGATCACCACGTCGTTGATGTAGGCTTCCACGTTGCACCCGATCTGAGTGTGCAGGCACCGCTGAATTGCCCATTGATAGGTTGCTCTAGCATTTTTCAGACCGAACGGCATTGTGATGTAGCAGTACGCTCCAAACGGCGTGATGAAAGATGTCTTTAAGCAGTTTTCCTCCCTTAGGCTGATTTGATGGTATCCCGAGTAGCAGTCGAGAAAGCTGAGTAGGTCGCACCCGGCCATGGAATCAACCACCTGATCTATCCTGGGAAGACCAAATGGGTCCTTGGGGCACGCCTTGTTGAGATCGGTGTAGTCGACGCACATGCGCCATTTACCTTTTTCTTCTGGACCAGAACTGGGTTTGCCAGCCAGTCCAAGTGATAGACCTCCTTGATGAACCCGCTGCGAGGAGCTTGGTGATCTCCTCCCGGATAGCATCATTACAGTCTTGAGCGAAGCGCCGCAGCCGTTGCTTGACTGGCTTGGCGTTTGTCTTCACATTGAGGGCATGCTCGATCACCTCCCTTAGTATGCCCGGCATGTCGGACGGTTTCCACGCAAAGATATCCTTGTTAGCTTGGAGGAAGGTGACGAGCGCGTCTTCCTATTTGGGGTCGAGTCCGGTCCCGACTAGGGCAATCTTGGAGGGCTCGGAAGGGTCCAGGGGGATCCTCTTCGTGTCAGAGTCCGCTGAAATTCCCAACTTCGCTGCCTTTTTTGCCGGAACTGGACCTTGCTCGACTTCAGTTGTGGCGGCTTGCCGAATGCTGTGGCACCCGTCTGCCGCCTCTTGTAATTGAGCCAATTCGCAGCTCTCCTTGTCGCAGGTGAAGGCTTGCTTGACGTCGCTGCGGAGGGAGTGGACTCCTGCTGGCCCAGGCATCTTGAGCACCATATATGTATAGTGCAGTATCGCCATAAATTTAGCGAGTGCCGGTCATCCGGGTATTGCGTGGTACGTGGTCTCGAAGTCGGCAACCTCAAAGCAGACATTTTCCGTGCGGAAGTTATCCCGCGTGCCGAAGGTTACTGGCAATGTGATCTACCCGAGTAGAGTTGATGACAGGCCAGGAATTATCCTGTGGAAGGGCGCAGTACTCAGCCGTAGTTCTGAACGAGGGATCTTCATCTCGTCCAAAGTCTTGGCGAATAAGATGTTCAGCACGCTACCTCCATCGATGAGGGTTTTCTTTAGCCTGATGTTTCTGACGACCGGATCTAGGATGAGTGGATAACGTCCTGGGTGAGAAACCCGATCTGGATGATCTGCGTGATTGAAGGTAATGCCCATCTCTGACCAGCGCAGGTACTGGGGGTGTCTGTCGTAGAGACCGTGTTGATGTCGCGTGCTGATAGCTTCTATTTGCGCTTGGACTCGTACGTGGATGGCCCTCCGAAGATATGGTTGAGCTCGGCCTGAGGATCTTGAAAATCATCGGCCGGACCCCGATCTGGCTTTTCTTTGTCCTTGTCGGCGCCAGATGATGAAGCCTGCTCGGAGGCAAACTTCTTAAGCATGTAGCAATCTTTGGCCGCGTGGTTGCCCTTGGGGTGGAAGGGGCATGGTCCGCTCATGACCTTCTGGTAGTCCTTATTCCGTTGGGGCCGCGACCGAGTGCATTCCATGTTGGCAACCTCGTTGTCTGACTTCATGTCAGCTGGCAGCGAGGCTATGAAGGGCTTTATGAAGATATATGAATAGTGTGCACCGAATAGGCACACCTATTAGGTGTAGCCCCTGACTTTGTGCTTAATTGTGAAGACAATTAGACATAAAATCAAAGATCTTTAACCTAGAAGTCTTTCCCGAGTAGATTACTACTGGTATATGAGACTCTTCGGTATATGTCAACCGAAATATGATTTATAGTCTTGCCGAGAAGGGAACTACTCGTATGTAGGACTCTTCGACTTCATGTCAGTCGGAATATGTATTTATAGTCTTGCCGAGTAGGATGCTACTCGTATATGGGACTATTCAGCATCATGTCAGCTGGAAAAAGGGGTTTATAGTCTTTTCCGAGTGGCGTCCCACTCAAAAGTTAGACTCCTCCGCATCATGCCAGCGGGAAAAGATATTTATAGTCTCTCCCGAGTAGTGCACTACTCGAAAGTTAGACTCTTCAGCGTCATGTCGGCTGGAATAACGTTGCTCATGGCAACTGGTGGCCACGCATGTAGGCCGAGGGCCACATTATGAAAATAAATCTATAACGTGGTCAGGTGTACCCGAGAGAGATACCTGCATCCCCAATTTTAATGAAGACCAGCTTGTGATCCTTATAACGATATATCCTCGAGACCTGGTGGATAAAACAGATACCCAAACATATATGTTTAGCAATAAGGCTCTCATGAAGCATATCTGTTTACCTCATCGGCTCCTATTAGTAGCACCAGCACTATAATTTCAACTCAGCCTGCGGGCGGCCCATATGGAGCATTCTATTGTAGGAACTCATATCTTGGTGGCCCAGTACTGACTGTGTAGGCCCAAGCCCATCTAGTCGGCATCGGCTCTATAAAAGCAGGGAGAGAGAAAAGATTCCTTCATCTTTCCCAAATCATCCAATCGCTTCGTCTTCCACCTTCGCGCCCAACTTTTCGCTTCCCGCCCGGCTAGGGTTAGCTGCTGCTATTCCCCACCCAAACTCAGGCGATTCCAATCCTCTTCGTTTGTTCCAAGCCCCCGATTTGTTTTCCCCCAAATCTTGCCGCTTCTAGTCATGCCGAAAGCTTCGGATCTTGCGGGTGCACCGGAGAGTGCTTGGCCGATTTCAGATTGCGGCTCGGTGAAGCTGAAGCTGCTGGAGAGTCAACTGAAGTTGCCTAGCCAAGAGGTGATTCGCTGGCGGCCGGCTAAGGGTGAGTCGGTCCCAAATCCCCAACCTAGTGAAACAGTGGTTTTCGCCTCTTTTTTTGATCGGGGCTTGTGCCTTCCTTCTTTGGATTTCTTCCGCCGCGTCCTTGACTTCTATGGGTTGGAGTAGGTGCATTTGAACCCCAACTCGATTCTTCAGATCTCCATATTTGTTACTCTTTGTGAGTGCTTCTTGGGTGTTGAACCCCATTTTATTCTCTTACGGCATCTGTTTCACATCAAACCCCAACCCTCCAAGACTAATGTTAGTGTGATTGGGGGGGGCTGGTCTCCAGCTGAGGAGCGATGGGAAGAAGACATATCTTGATCTTCCCTTGAAATCTTCTCTGAAAGGCTGGCACAAGGAATGGTTCTATTGTGCAGATCTAGCTCCCTCCTTGCGCCCATTCACTGGCTTGCCGCCCGTGGTTTTACCAAATTGGTCAACAGAGCCATCCTTTGAGGAGATGGGCCAGGCACATCAATTGTTGGCAAAGTTAGATGACCTCAAGAAGGCTTGCCTGACTGGACCTTGGGTGGCTTGTCGCTTCCTGACTCGGCGCATCCAGCTGCTGAAGCTGAGGAGTGCATTTGGCTGGGCCTTTACAGGCAAAAATGATCCTGACCGAGTAAGCAACAAGTCGGCCAGCAAGAGCGTAGTGACCGAGACCCTGTTCGGTACTTCTCCGAAGGGGTGATCGTGACTGAAGACGATAATCGCCGAATCGCGGCCTATAGCTTCCTTCATCCCCGGACCAAGGTAATCTTTAATCTTCTTCTATGATGAATGCTTGTGGAACTGTGATTGCTCAGCACTGCATGATGTATTTTATTGACTCACTTATAGTGGCATGAAGATTTTGATGAAGACTCCCGCCCATTGTCGGCCGTCGCATCGAAGAAGAGGCCGACGAGCCTCTCTGCTACCCAACCCGACTCCAAGAGAGCGGGGAAGAAGCCCATTTTGTATCGGGGCGAGGGGGCCATGACGCCGCGCGCCGTGGCAGGAAGCCTAAAGATAAAGGACACCATCGCCGCGGTGCCTAGGCGATCAAGTCGCAGGTTGAGACCTGCGGGTTTGAGCCCAACATTGCCGAGCCCAGCAACGGTGCCGCCGAGGGGCCGGCCAGAGCAGACACCGCCGAGAACGGAGGCACCCAAGCCAACCACACCGGAATCGCGGCCGACTCGGGCTGATATGCCGCCGCCGACCATGACGCCAACCGAGCTGGCGACCGGAGCTAGCGCTCCGCCAGGACCCGGGTCACCCGGCAGGAAACTGAAGTTCTCCAAGAGGTGTGCTGCTCCGAACCTTCTGAAATTCTTGCATGTTGCTGAAGTGTTTTGTTGTCTTGTTTCGTCATGCAGGAAGTGGGCCGATATTGATCTCAAGGAGACCAATCTGACCGCTTCCCTTGAAGAGCCTACTCCAGTCGAGCTGGCGGCCGCGAACACACTCGCTGAGCCGGTGGCCAGCCCAGTCGAGGAGACTGAGGTGGTCCCAACTGCAGGGTCGCCGCCGCCTCCCGACCAAGAGGTAGCTGCTGAGGTTGAGGCCCCAGCCCCTGAAGCGTCGCCCGTCGCGGAGGCCATCGTCGGAGCCCCCGAGCCGGCCCCCGAGGTCGCTGGGGACGGCGGCATGGGGGCCAGGACCCCGTCGCTGTCGTCGTCGTCGTCGTCGCCGCCAGAGATCCCCAACCTGCCTCGGATTGAAGCTCCTCCGCGTAGGATGCCCCAGACATTCACCTGGACAATGCCTGACAAGATCGTGAAGAGCTTCAGGCTTGATGAAGTCTTCACAAGAAGGGAACGCGAAAGCTTGCTTTGCGCCGCTATCATCGGGTCCCAGTGAGTCGGGGTATGATTCTTGTGGCAGAGTCATGGCAATCTTCTCGTTTTGACGTCTGATTCCATTCTTGATTTGTCCTCTACCCTGAGCAGAAACTTGTCGACCGTAACGAGGCGATGACTGAGATCCTGGTCGAAATGGCTCCCCACCTCGCAGAACTGGAGCAGCTCCGGGCATTGAAGGCCAAGATAGAGGTGCGTCACGCGGGGAGGGAAGCCTAGCTGAAAGAGGGCACCACCCTGCTCAAGGAGGAAACCTGGGCTCAAGCCGGAAAGATTAGAGGTAAGTCCTCAAATGCATGTTCCCGACCGAACCCCTGCTGTATTTCTTCAGCTAAGTTGTTCCTGACTGCCCAGTTGCGTCTTGGCCGCACGGTCGAGTTCTTGAATAATCTGTCGTGCAGCCCTTGAAGCTGAATTAAAGACCCGAACAGAGGGGGAATCCCAGCTGAAGGAGGCCGAAGAAGCTAGGGCCGAGCTTGAGAAGGTCAAGGCCGACCTGACAAGGGCCAACGCCGAGCTTGATCGGGAGAAGGCCGAGTTGAAAGAGGCCTTTGTCAAGCTTGGTAAGGAAAAAGCTGAACTGGAGAAAACAGTGGCCGGGTGGGAGGCCGACTATGAAAGTAAGTCCTCAGCCTGACCATGATCTTAGCCAATCCATTAGTCATTCTATCTGCAACCGAGCCTGACAAGTTTACTTGCCGGCGGACCTGGGCAGACATGAGAGCCAATGTCCAGGCCCAGTATCGGTTTTACACAGAGGAGATAAGAGTGATCAGGGAGTCACGGGAAGCCCTCGTCGGGTCCGTGAAAGGGCTCCTTGACCTCATAGATCCCAGCCCTGTGGGGACCAGCTGCAGCAGGATCCCCCAAGTAGAGGCGCGTCTTGAGAATGCACCGAGTGCCTTGAAGAAGTACTCGGATGAGCATGTTGTTGCCGGCGTGGCCCAAACCCTGGTGATGACCAAATCCATCTACCCGAGGGCAGACATTGAAGCCATTGGGGAGGGGTTTGCGGAGGAGACGACGCCCGAGGAGGCGCTGGAACTGATTGCCCGGGCGAAGCCGACTGCCGAGATAATTACCCAAGACCTAGGTCTGTAAGGGCAACATATTATGTAGTCGGTATGTATACACTTTTGTGAAAAAACATGTGTAAATATGTGTGCGATGCTGCCAAGCTTGTCACTCAGTCGTCATGAGCTTTACTTGACCATGTAGTTTGCGCCGAGTTAGTCTGTCAGAACTTAATAAAAATGTTCAAAGTAAGAAGCTGTACTCGGGCAAATGTGACAGTCGTAGTAAGGCTTCATAACTAAAGTAGGATAAGCTCGTATGTTATTGACAGAACACATATATACATGCAGCCCCCGACTCACTATTCGGTTGATACAAGCGACGTAGTTAGTCAGAGAAACTGTACACATGAAAATTATAAAACTCAGGTATAGAAAGGACGTAGCTCTTCTATGTTCCAGGAGTTGCTGATGAGAACGCCGTCTTCGGTCTTTAGTCGGTAGGCACCTGGCCGTGTGACCTCGGCTATAATGAACGGCCCTTCCCAGATTGGCGATAATTTGTGCCTGTCTTTGGTGGTTTGTATTATCCTTAGGACGAGGTCCCCAACCAAAAAGGCGCGGCCACGGACATTGCGATTATGGTAGCAACGCAGGCCTTGAAGATACCTTGCCGACTGGATTGTTGCGGTGTCTCTTGCTTCTTCCAACTGATCTAGCTCGACCAGTCGGGTGTTATTTGAGTCATCTTCTGAGTAAGCCCGAACTCGCGGAGAGCCGAACTGTAATTCGGTCGGTAGCATAGTCTCGGCACCGTAGACCAGAAAGAAAGGGGATTACCCTGTTGCCCGACTGACCGTGGTTCTGAGAGACCAGAGAACCGATGGGAGTTCTTGTACCCATCGGCCGGCATATGGTTGTAGTCGGTCAAATATCCTGGCCTTGATGCCTTGTAAGACCATACCGTAGGCTCGTTCGACCTGCCCGTTGCTCCGCGGGTGTGCCACAATGCGTAGCAGATCTTGATGCCAAAATCTTCACAGAAGTCTTGGAATACACCGCCCATGAACTGAGTACCGTTGTCGGTGATGATGCGGTTAGGGACCCCGAACTAGTATAATATACTCATGATGAAGTCCTTTGCTCGTGCCGCTGTAATTGTTGCAACGGGTTTAGCCTCAATCCACTTGGTGAATTTATCCACTGCGACGAATAGATGTGTAAACCCTCCTAGCGCTTTCTTGAAAGGCCCAACCATATCAAGCCCCCATACTGTGAATGGCCAGGAAATAGGGATAGTTTGGAGTTCCTGGGCTGGGAGATTTGTTTGTCTTGCATAGAACTGGCAACCCTCACACTTGCGAACAATGTCCTTGGCGTCTGTTACTGCTGTGGGCCTGAAAAATCCCTGCCGGTAGGCCTTTCCGACTAATGTCCTGGATGCGGCATGGTTGCCACATATGCCAGAGTGAATCGACTGCAGAATCTGCTTGCCCTCCTCGGTGGTGATGCAACGCATGAGGACACCGGATGCACTTCTTCGGTACAGGTCTTCTCCGACTAGTAGGAAGCTTTTGCTTCAACGCTTTATCTGCTCAGCTTGACTGCGATCTTCTGGGAGTTCGTTGTCCAGGAGAAATTTGGCAACAGGAGTCCTCCAGTCTTGACATATGTGCAGCACCTGGTTTGTGGCCGGGGTAGGTTCGCCTCCCGACTGCTCCGGCATCGGTTTCTTCTTGACTGATGGCTCCATGAGTTGCTCGACAAAGATTCCAGTCGGAACTGCTTCTCGCTTGGATCCCATGTTTGCTAGCTCATCGGCTGCGTCGTTGTATTGACGAAGGACATGTGTTATTTCCAGCCCGTTGAACTTGTTTTCCAACTTGCGGACCTCCTGACAGTATGCCGCCATGGTGTCGTCGAGACAAGTCCGGTCTTTCATGACTTGGTTTACCACGAGTTGAGAATCCCCGCGCACAACCAGTCGACGTATGCCGAGTGATATAGCGATGCGGAGCCCTTGAACGAGTGCCTCGTACTCGGCGACGTGGTGGGAAGCCGGGAAGTGGATTTGTATAACGTACTTCAGTTTTTCGCCGGTGGGCTACATCAATATGACTCCGGCCTCGGCGCCGCCGATCCGTAGGGAACCGTCGAAATACATTGTCCAGTACTCTAGCTTCGCTGTTGATGTAGGCAGTTGAACTTCCATCCACTTGGCCACGAAGTCGGCTAGAGCTTGTGATTTAATTGCTGTCAGTGGCTGAAAGGTGATATCGAACGCCATCAACTCGAGTGCCCATTTAGCGATTCGGCCGGTGGCCTCGCGATTATGAAGGACATCCCCGAGTGGAAACGCTGTGACCACCGTGACTTGATGTGCTTGAAAATAATGCACCAGCTTTTGGACTGTGATGAGTACGCCATAAAGCAGCTTCTGGACCTGCGGATATCTCATCTTCGAGTCCGCAAGGACCTTGCTGACAACGTAATCTGGCCGTTGTATTTTCTGGATATGACCCTGTTCGGATCGCTCGACCACCAATACCGTGCTGACTACCTGAGTGGTTGCCGCCAGATATAGCATTAGTGGTTCTTGGGGCATAGGTGACGCCAGCACGGGAGGTGATGTAAGGAATTGTTTGAAGTCTTCGAAGGCTTGCTGGGCTTCCGGAGTCCATTGGAAATTGTCCGCCTTTTTGAGTAGCTTGAAGAAGGGCATACCCCGTTCGCCCAGTCAGGAAATAAACTGGCTGAGTGCCGCCATGCAGCCTGTCAGCTTCTGGACGTCTTTGAGGTTAGTCGGGGGTGCCATGTTCTTGATGGCGTTGACTTTCTCCGGGTTGGCCTCGATGCCGCGATGTGAGACGATGAAGCCGAGTAACTTTCCGGATGGCACTCCGAAGGCTCATTTTTTTGGGTTCAACTTCATCTTGAATCTTCGAAGGTTTTGGAAGGTTTCTTCCAGGTCAGCGATGAGGTCTTCTTTGGACTTGGTCTTGATCACCACGTCGTCAACGTAGGCTTCCACGTTGCGCCCGATCTGGGTGTGCAGACACCGCTGAATGGCCCGTTGATAGGTTGCTCCAGCATTATTCAAACCGAACGGCATTGTGATATAGCAGTACGCTCCAAATGGCGTGATGAAAGATGTCTTGAAGCAGTCTTCCTCCCTTAGGCTGATTTGATGGTATCCCGAGTAGCAGTCGAGAGAGCTGAGTAGGTTGCACCATGACCGTGGAATCAACACCATCTATCCTGGAGACCAAATGGGTCCTTGGGCACGCCTTGTTGAGGATCGGTGTAGTCGACGCACATGCGCCATTTACTGTTTTCTTCCGGACCACACTGGGTTTGCAGCCAATCGGTGAATAGACCTCCTTAATGAACCCGGCTGCGAGAGCTTCGTAATCTCCTCCAATAGCATCTTGCGGTCTTGAGCGAAGCGCCGCAGCTGTTGCTTGACGGCTTGGCGTCTGTCTTCACATTGAGGGTGTGCTCGATCACCTCCCTTGGTACGCCCGCATCGGATCTCAGTTTGTCCATGCGAAGATATTCTTTATTGCTTGTAGGAAGGTGACGAGCGCGTCTTCCTATTTGGGGTCGAGTCTGGTCCCAACTAGAGCAGTCTTGGAGGGGTCGAAAGGGTCCAGGGGATCTTCTTCGTGTCAGAGTCCACTGAAATTCCCGACTTCGTTGCTTTTTTTTTGCCGGAACTTGATCTTTCTCGACTTCAGTTGCGATGGCTTGCCGAATGCTATCGCATCCGACTACCACCTCTTGTGATTGAGCCAGTTCGCAGCTCTCCTTGTCGCAAGGGAAGGCTTGCTTGATGTCGCTGCGGAGGGAGAGGACTCCTGCTGGCCCGGGCATCTTGAGCACCATATATGTATAGTGCGGTATCGCCATGAATTTGGCGAGTGCCGGTCGTCCGAGTATCACGTGGTGCACGGTCTCAAAGTTGGCAACCTTGAAGCAGACATTTTCCGTGCGGAAGTTATCCCGCGTGCCGAAGGTTACCGGCAGGGTTATCTGTCCGAGTGGAGTTGATGACAGGCTGGGGATTATCCCGTGGAAGGGCGCAGTACTCGGCCGTAGTTCTGAACGAGGAATCTTCATCTTGTCCAAAGTCTTGGCGAATAGGATGTTGAGCGCGCTACCTCCGTCGATAAGGGTTTTCTTCAGCCTGATATGTCTGACGACCAGGTCCAGGACGAGCGGATAACGTCCTGGGTGAGAAACCCGATCAGGGTGATCTGCGCGATTGAAGGTAATGGCCATCTCTGACCAGCGCAGGTACTGGGGGGCGTCCGCCGTAGAGACCGTGTTGATGTTGTGCGCTGTTAGCTTTTGTTTGCACTTGGACTTGTACGCGGACGGCCCTCCGAAGATGTGTTGAGTTCGGCCGAGATCTTGGAAATCCTCGGCCGGACCCTGATCTGGCTTGTCTTTGTCCTTGTTGGTGCCAGATGATGAAGCCTACTTGGAGGCAAACTTCTTTAACATGTAGCAATCTTTGGCCGCGTGCTTGCCCTTGGGGTGGAAGGGGCATGGCCTGCTCATGACTTTCTGGTAGTCGTTATTCTGCTGGGGCCACGACCGAGTGCGCTCCATGTTGGCCACCTCGTTGTTCGACTTCCGCTTGCGGCTGCCAGACTTGTTTTGAGACGGCTCGTTGTCGGCTTTCGCCTTTTGCTCCTTCTGTCGGGACTCCTTCTTCTCGTCGAGGGCCTCTGCGACCGCTTCAGCCGAGTTGGCGTATTTGTTGGCCATGTCAAACAGAGCCCAGACAGACGGTGGTGGTTTCCGAGTGAACTTCACAATGAATGGGGCGTCCTTTACTCCCTTGTGGAAGGCGGCGATGACAGCCTCATCGCGGATCATTGGGATCTTGTTGCGCTTCTCGGAGAACCTCTTGATGAAGTCTCGCAGAGACTCGTTCTTCTTCTGGTGCAGCTGATAAAGATCGTGCTCTGAAGACGGCCTCTCGTAGGTCCCTTGAAAATTCGCGATGAACCGCTCCCTGAGTTCTCCCCAGGAACCGATCGACCGCCTCGGGAGCCCTGTCAGCCATGTCCTCGCCTAGTCGGTTAGCGCGACCGGGAGGTTGTTGACGCTGAAAACCCACGGGGGGCCGTCCGGCGTCTGGGAGACACGCGAAGGCCTGGAAGATTTGCTGCACTCCAGTGCAGGTCCTAAAATCTTGAGGTTCGTAGGCGTGCCAGTCAATTTGACCCTACAATTGACAAGGAGAGAAGATGTCAAATTCGTGAGCCAATCGGCTGGAAGCCGGCTTGGACTCATCTCATCGGCCGATGGCCGATACGCACTGTAGCACTTATACATCGGCTAAAAGCCGATGACGGCAAGAGCAATAACATAATAATAAACAAGTATTGCGCTAGCCGATCATCGAAGGGATGCTCAAAAACCGGCTATAAACTTGGTAAAATAAACAAGCAGAATGCATAAGTAAATAGATTAAATAAACTCCAGCTGATCATAGTTAAAAATTACTGGTATTGCTGTGAAGACACTGCCCACACCCGTGCTCGGGCCCTTGCTCACATCGGCTCCCGGGATCTTCATCCGCTGTCCGTGCCCGTGCCCGGGTTCTTACCTATGCTCGTGCCTAGGTCCTTACCTGAGGTCGTCCCCGGGAACTTGACTGAGGTCGTGCCTGGGAATTTGGCTGACGTCGCATTCGGATCGGCAGAATAAACCAATCGGCTAGCCCTCAGGCGATTGTAGCAGTAACGTAGGCAAGAATGTATAACAAGGCAAACAGCATAATCGGCTATATTTAATATGGAATAACTTATCGGCTAAGCACTCCGATAACAACATTGCATAAAACCCATCGGCTTATTAAGGGTAACGTTATGATTCAGTCTAGTAGATCGAACCCAACTGTTGCAGCACAGACTGATAATAATAATGAGATCTCGATAGGCCGATAGATCTGATGCGATCGTGATGCTAAAACATGATAACTTACCGGCTATACACCCCGATAAGACGCTTGCACATAAAGTATCGACCTAGCAGGAACGATTTATCGCTAGCAGTTTAGTAGGTCGGACCTAACCGATGCAGCACAAACTGATGATAAACCGTTCCCAGCAAGCCGATACGATCTATGCACGCGTGATGTGATATACCTAATCAATCTATGAGATCAAACTGAACTGATGCAGCCATAGATAAAATAAATATATCATGGTAAGCCGACTACCATAAACCGACTAGAATATCGGACCTAACCGAGGAAGTCCTAGCCGATAGGTAGCTGGGGTGACGAGACTTACCCTCTCGCAGGAGGTCGGACCTAACCGATGCAGCCCGGCTCAAGAAGCAAGATCCTGTCGGAAGGGTGGCGATGCGCCGAAATTGTATTGATCGAGTGATAATTTACACGGTCCCCGGGCGTATGTATTTATACTCCGAGTTACATGAGTCCTTATTAGACACGGTACATGATTTCCTAATTATAACAGAAAACTTTTAACGTTTCCTAAAGATAAACACTTGCCTAACTAATAGGTACAGTAAATAACTGCCAAACAGCGGTCTTCACGGCTCCCTCTCGGAATCGGTCTCTTCTGGATCAACTTCCGCCAGTTGACTGCAATTTCCCCTTTGACCGAATCTGACATAGGGCCTTACCAAATTTTGGCGTTAACACATGCCCACCAATTTTGGAGTTCTCCTATAGGACTTCGAAATTCTTTCATTTTGGGCCTCTAGATTTCTCCCATACCGAGGTGGCCCAAGGTAGCCCACTTGCCATAATTGTTTGAAACAGTGCCAACGGCCTCGGTTCCCGCCCGGTCATCATATCTCTATAAAACGCTTCGTCTCCCTAGCCTTTTTTACGCTTTCACATCACTAGAGCACCACCGCTTCATCTTCCAACGCTTCAACAAGCTCTAGCGAATCCAGACAAACCGTCGCAGCCCTCTTCTTCGGCTGTTGATTCCTCCATCCTCTTCCTCTCTCGTGATGGCATCGGCATCTGCAGTTCCTGAGGTAATCTTCTATCCGATTATTTCTCCCGATTTTGTGGCCTAGACGCATCCAATCTGCCATGTTCTTCATCTGTTCTTCGTTATGTTCTTGTTTACTGTAGCATCTTAGAGACCAGATCTTGATCCCGGCCGCCGATTACCCAAACTTTTTCTACCATGGCCCCATGGGTAGCGAAGATCCCACCGATTTCATATGCGCCGAGACCCAGCGTATCCCTTTCAAGAACTCGGCCATGCTGGTCAGTGACTGGACCAATAGTTTCAGGTCATGGCCGAGCAAGCTGCCCGGGTGGAGAGATTGGTACATCAGAGTATCGGCTGCAAAGAGAACCTACTGGGAAGAATCACATATCGGCCACTGCATCAATCTCTCTCTGGCCGATATGGAAAGGAATGAACCCCTGCTCGCATCGGCCTCATATTTCTGGTCCGATGCCCTCAATGCCTTCCTGTTCGGGCACGGGCCGATGACCCCCACTCTGCTGGATGTTACTATGCTCACCTGCCTGGACACAACAAGCTACATCAACCCCTTCAAGCTCCGCTTCAAACCCGCTCATCGGCTCCAAGCAAAGAACATCGGCGGCTGGTCCAGGTACATATCCATTCACAATAAGGGAACTGGATCGGTTGATCACCGGGAACATGTTGCTTTTCTGAACTTATGGCTGGAGCGGTTTGTTTTTGGTGGCGCAACCCTCGGTCCAACGATCAACATGCAGTGTCTAGCAGAGTGTTTGGTTGATCGGAAATAGATCCCCTTGGGTCAATTCCTCCTTGGCGCCACTTATCACCTGCTCCACCAAGTGACGACCAAGCTACCGGCCGGCCAGCCCATCGGCCATATCGGGGGTCCTTGGTGGTTTGTACAGCTCTGGCTCAATGTCTACACCTCCAAGGCCTTCTCGGGGACTTCTCTTCTCAACCAATCCTTTCCAGCTGACCACACAGAAGACCAAGATCCCATTTACCGCCGATGCGTTTCCATGGGCGAAGCTGCATCGGCTCTCTCTGGCGGCAAGATAACCCCTACTGGACTCAGTCAGTGGTTCAAGGGGTTTTATTATGGCTTCACCAGGGAGGCCACTCTCTGGTTTGCATACAATGATGCATCGTCATTTGAGATGCCTTCTAACTTCGACCCGCTTAATGCTCTGGAAAGTAAGGAGTCCAAGGCCATATTCCTATCGGCCATCACCCCCCATCTACTGCCAACTGGCTTTTCTCTGGGCCGATCGCAACCATCATACGAGTTTTACCATCCATCGGTCGGCTCCCGCCAGCTTGGCCTTGGTCAGCTTTCGATCGGCCTATTCTTCATCGGCAAACTTCAGGCCTGGGGCATGGTCAGCAATGCCCTAGAATACGATCGGATGCGGACTTTGACAGACCCCCTTCTTCTAGGTGCCGCCACCGAGGTATATCTGTACTGCCAACACCAAACTTTTTGTCCGATGGTGGTCAAAATGGAAAAAACATATATTCAGCTTAGCGGCCACCTGCTACTGTTCTCGTCTTGACACCGAGTACATCGAATCCGATGAAGAGGTAACACCTGTAAACCTTAATCGCCTTCTCCGATCAACTCTTACTCCTAATTTTGCAGGCTGCCAACATCGAGCCCCCAACCACAAGCAACAATGGTCGGCCGATTCTATATTAACCTCCATCGGCCGCTCCAAACTTAGGGCGTGATGCTCCATCTCCATCGGCTCTCCTCAAGGCGCCTCGGCCGATAGGACAAAAAGGAAGAAGTTAGCACATCGCCCCTCCTCGAAGAAGCAAAAAACCGATGCCGATGTCGTTGCTACGACGCCATCTTCTCCCTAGACAACATCGGCTCCCTCATCCCCTCAGGTATGCGTTGTCTTGACATTAGTACCCGCTCTTATTCATCTTACTAGTTTCCTTTCCAGCTCGAGTCATCGGCTCCAGAACCTCAGCACTCCTCTGACATCCCTCCAAGCATTGAGCCGATTGCTTCTCCAGCTGCCCCACTGTGGGTGCCATGGGCCCCGGGTACCTCATGACAAGCATATGGGCCACTCGGATAGAGGATGGGCCTAGCCTTGTAATTAGAGATATAGCTAAATTCGGCAGACTTCGCCTTGTATGGAAAGGAATATACAGTCCTAGTCGGGTGCGTTATATCTCTAAGGGGAGATCTCCTAGTCATAATCCAATGGGGACTCCTACCTTGTAACCCGGTCCCCCAGTATATAAGGGGAGGCAGGGCGCCCCCTGAGGGCAAGCACGAGAAGAGCACTCATAAGCTCATAGAAGCACACGGCCATACAGTTCATCAGAACTACCTCCGTATATCCTCAAAGGAATACATACAAACTGGACGTAGGGTATTACCTCACATCGAGGGCCTGAACCAGTATAAAATTTCCTTGTGTTCCTTTGCAATCCACCGAGTTTCCATCCGCCGAGTAGCCCCATATATTTATTGCCGGTGTAAAACATCGACAGTTGGCGCGCCAGGTAGGGGCTTCGGCGCGATCTACATCTACAAGCTCGATGGATCCAGCAACCGAAGTCGTCGGCGGCAAACTCTCCCCCGGAGATACAATCGCATTCGGAAGCCTCGACTTCGTCGCCGACCAGATCGGCAATCTCACCCAGGCCGACACGGACCCGATCCAACCGGCCGAGGAACCAGCTGACTCCGCGCCAGTCGGCCCACACGACGCTGCGGCAATCTTCGACGACATGCTGCGGCGATCTCCAATACGCCCGAGTCTAGGGACAACTCTTCCTTCCAGTGTTCGACTTGGACTCGGTTCTGAGCCGGCCGAGATCGGGCCGAGAAGGGAAGAGATCGTCAACTTCCCGTTCGGACTCGGTGACGCCGTGGATATCTACAATCTACATCCGACACGGCAAACCCGGTCCCCTGGAGTTCGACTCGGATACGGCCCCGAGCCGCTCGAGGTCGGATCTAGGGAGGTCGGAGTTACACTCACCCCCATCAACTATTCCGACTACGACTCTCAGTCGGACTACGACTCCCAGTCGGATTCCGGCTCCAAGTCGGATACCAGCTCGGCAAGCTTCTCTCCGCCACGAGAAATCTTCATGGCATCCAAAGGCTCTACTCCTACTCAGGAATCACGCCGACTACGCGAACAACAAGAGGAGGAGGCCTGCCGACTACGAGAACAACAGGAGGAAGAAGCAAGACGCCTGCACGCCCGCAGCGACGATCTACGCAGGGCTAGGCGAACCGCTCAGCAACAAACCCTCCAAACAAAAGTCGGCGACCACAACGTCTTCGTCACGCCACAGCAGAACGTCGTGGCAGCCGTAACCCTACTGGACACGGTCCAGGTCGGGCCTGATCACCAGGCCACCCCGACGATCGCAAGGATAAAAGCCATGCTTACCGCTGCTGCATGTCAGCAGCACCAACAGTCGGGAGATACCCTCATACCGACCAATCGGTCAACTTCCCCAGCGGCAGTCTCATCCACCTCAAAGCGACGTCGAGCGGCCGGCTCTAGTCGGCAGCACGCGGAGTCAAGCCAGATGTCACTCGGCAACCACAGCAACCGGCAACGTCGAAGCGACCGTCGGGACAACCAGGACCTCCGAGACCGACTGCGGCGCGACCTTCAGCAAGACATTAATGCTCGGCGCCGCAAACGAGAAGAAGACGAGCAACGCCAACTGGAAGACGAGAACAAGCATTTCGGCCTCCACCACGAGCGGTTTCGCCGCCGTAGTCGGGGTCGGAGTCCTCATGAAGACGAAGGCATACCGGCCTTCACCCAGGAGCTACAACAGGTCGACTGGCCGTCGGGTTTCAAGCCTACAAGCATCGAAAAATACGACGGCAAGACCGATCCCGAGTCCTGGCTCACAGCATACACTCTGGCAATCCAAGCTGCTGGAGGTGACCACAAAGTCATGGCTAACTACCTCCTAGTTGCTCTAGCCGACTCAGCGAGGACATGGCTAACAGGACTTCCCAAGCAATCAATCGGCTCTTGGGGAGAACTCCGGGAACATTTCATCACCAATTTCCAGGGAACATACGAGAGGCCATCTTCTGAGTACGACCTATATCAGTTGCGTCAAAGGAAGAACGAGTCTCTTCGTGACTTCATCAAGAGGTTTTCTGAGAAGAGGAACTCAATCCCGAACATCAAGGATGAGGTCGTCATCGCCGCCTTTCGAAAAGGAGTCAAAGACACCTCGTTCATCGACAAATTCACGCGGAAGCCTCCCAACTCTGTCAAGGCCCTATTCGACATGGCAAACAAGTACGCCGACTTGGCCCACGCTGTTGCCGAGGCCCTCGATGACAACAAGTCACCCTGACAGAAGAAGCGGGACGACACCGACGACGCGGTCCCAACTAAAGCTGGGAATCGCAAACGCAAGTCAGACGGCTCCATTGTGCCAGTCGGTCACGACCGCCTTCGACCTTCAACAACTGAGGATTATCAGAACAACAAGTGACATGCTCGGGGGCTCACAAGCTCAAACACGAGGATGGCATCCCCACTCCCAAATACCGAACAGCTAAGTCGCTTTCTGATAAACATCTCCTCACTCGGCCTTGCTAGTGCCACAGCCGCTTACACCTAATAGGTGTATAAGCTGCGCATTTACTTTTTTCCGTTTTTGCTCTTAAATGATTACAAAAGTACTCGAGTAGCATAAATCTCGATCCGTGAAAACTCTGCTCCATGTAAGACGAACTCAAGTCACCCAAAACGCGTGCCTGGGAAAGAGCCATGAGCCAACTCCCGACGCTAGGGGGCTATGACTAGTCGGGCAGAGTGCTTAAACGTAAGGGGTCAACTACTCGAGGAAATTAATATCAAAAAGAGGAAGAACACGTATTTACATACATTGTAAAATACATTTTATTCGGGTGATTATTTTCATCATCAGATGCTACTCATCCGATATTTTTATATTGCAGGCCCAGCTCCGGATATGCGTGACAGGAACTCAGGGCTTCGAGGCCTATCTCCTACGCTCGGGGGCTGGAACAAGTCTGCCGAAATACACTCGGGATGCTCCATGAGGGCTACTTACCGAGTACTTGCGCCAGTCGGGACGTCATCTTCCCCGACTACGCTCCATGGGAGCTAACAATCGCCCCCGGCGCCAGTCGGGGCTGTGTACTACTCGGCTAAGTAGGGTACGCCCATGAGGGTCGCCAGCCGAATCCTACGCTAATGCTAGGTTCGGGTACCTTATTTGGCCGCAACTCTGTCAGGTTGGGTACGCCCCATGAGGGTCGCCAGCCGAATCCTATGCTAATGCAAGATTTGGGTGCCTAGCTTGGCTATAACTCTGTTGGATAGGGTACGCCCCATGAGGGTCACCAGCCGAACCCTCTGCTAATGCAAGGTTCGGGTACCTTGTTCGGCTTTTCCCAAGTCAGAGAAGACTTACATCGTCAAAGTGCATCCGGAGTTCTCATGCACTGCGTCACACCTGAGGAGGGCAAGCAGATCCTGCAACATACCTGCTCGGGTACATGTGGCAACCAGTTTGCATCCAGAACGTAAGTCGGAAAGGCTTGCGAATAAGGATTTCTCTGGCTGATTGCCGTTACCGACACCAAAAAACTCATCCTGACATGCGATGGATGATACTTCTCTAGAGCTATGCTGGATAAGTCGGCTCAGGCCGGCTTATTTGGTAGCAACCACCAAGACATGAGTTCCTACAGTAGCATGCTCCATGTGGGCCGCCCGCAGGCTGAGTTGAAATTATAGCGCTGGTGCTACCCACAGGAACCGATGAGGTAAACAGATATCCTTCATGAGAGCCTTATTGCTAAACATATATGTTTGGGTATCTGTCTTATCCACCAGGTCTCGAGGATACATCCTTACAAGGATCACAAGCTGGTCTTCATTAAAATTGGAGATGCAGGTATCTCTCTCGAGTACACCTAACCACGTAATGGATTTATTTTTCATACAGTGGTACTCGGCTTACATGCGTGGCCACCAGTTGCCATGAGCAGCATTATTCCCGCTGACATGACGCGGATGAGTCTAACTTTCGAGTAGTACACTACTCGGGAGAGACTATAAAATTCTCATTCCCGCTGACATGACGCGGATGAGTCTAACTTTCGAGTAGTACACTACTCGGGAGAGATTATAAAATTCTCATTCCCGCTGACATGACGCGGATGAGTCTAACTTTCGAGTAGTATACTACTCGGGAGAGACTATAAAATTCTCATTCCCGCTGACATGACGCGGATGAGTCTAACCTTCGAGTAGTGCACTACTCGGGAAAGACTATAAACAATCTTCCAGCTGACGAGCTGAAGAGTCTAACTTCCGAATGGGACGCCACTCGGGAAGGACTATAAACACCTTTTCCAGCTGACATGAAGCTGAAGAGTCTGATTTTCGAGTAGTATACTACTCGGGAAAGACTATAAACCTCTCTTTCAGCTGACATGACGCTGAAGAGTCCCATATACGAGTAGCATCCTACTCGGCAAGACTATAAACACACATTCCGACTGACATGAAGTCGAAGAGTCCTATATACGAGTAACATCTACTCGCAAGACTATAAATCATATTCCGGTTGACATGATACCGAAGAGTCTCATATACCAGTAGTAATCTACTCGGGAAAGACTACCAGGTTAAAGATCTTTGACTTTATGATTAATTGTCTTCACAATTAAGCACAAAGTCGGGGGCTACACCTAATAGGTGCGCCTATTCGGCGCACACTATTCCAACATCTACATCGAGACCTTCATAGCCTCGCCGCCAGCTGACATGAAGCAGGACTCGGGAGAAGCAGCACTCAGACGAAGAGTACTCGGGAGCAATGCACTCGGGAAGACTTCACCGTGGAGGATGAGCACTCGGCATCAGCTGTGACTCAACTATGAAGGTCTCGGGGGCTACTGTGGGTGCCATGGGCCCCGGGTACCTCATGACAAGCATATGGGCCACTCGGATAGAGGATGGGCCTAGCCTTGTAATTAGAGATATAGCTAAATTCGGCAGACTTCGCCTTGTATGGAAAGGAATATACAGTCCTAGTCGGGTGCGTTATATCTCTAAGGGGAGATCTCCTAGTCATAATCCAATGGGGACTCCTACCTTGTAACCCGGTCCCCCAGTATATAAGGGGAGGCAGGGCGCCCCCTGAGGGCAAGCACGAGAAGAGCACTCATAAGCTCATAGAAGCACACGGCCATACAGTTCATCAGAACTACCTCCGTATATCCTCAAAGGAATACATACAAACTGGACGTAGGGTATTACCTCACATCGAGGGCCTGAACCAGTATAAAATTTCCTTGTGTTCCTTTGCAATCCACTGAGTTTCCATCCGCCGAGTAGCCCCATATATTTATTGCCGGTGTAAAACATCGACACCCACTCTCGGTACCAAGTCCTCCAACCATCGACAAGACTGCTCCTATTCCATCGGCTGACATCGGCCCCTCCAAAGAACAACCTCTTCATCTCTCCGAAGCCGTTGCCACCCGAGCTGCTGATGTCCTTCCTCAGGTAACCCCTTTATGCCCATATTTTGCTTTTAACTTCCTACTGATCCTTTTACCGATGCCAATTTTGCAGTCCTTAGCCGATTTGTTTTCCTTTGACATCGGCAAGTATCTGGAGGCAGAAGACGAACCAGCCACCAGCGCAGCAACAAAACTGTCGTTCCCAGCCGATGTGCGTGATTACTTATCAAGCATCAACAATCGGCTGGACAACCCAATCGATGCGCTGGTGGAAGATTGCGGGCCTATTCGGGCAAGACTTGCAGAAATTGAACACCATCTGCCCAAAGAACTCGTTGACGCGCTAACCCCTGCAGCATACCTGGAGTCTCATAGGTTTAAACTCATCAAGCTTAGACAGCGCATAGCCGATCACGCTGACCAACAAAAGATCACCGAAGACATCCAAGCCGATCGGCTGCTAGCCCAGATAGAGAAGAAAAGACTTGATGATATGGCAGCCGCCCCCCAAGAGCTCCAACCCAAGCTAGATCAACTGAAGAAGAAGGAGGCCGATTTGCTGGCAGAACTCGAAAAAGTTCACAAGGATCTTGAAGCCACAGAATCCCAGCTTATCGGCCTGCTGCAAGCCATCCAAGACCAAGAGGCTAAGGTCGCAGCGACGGTGCGTCAAGTCATTCATCGGCGCAAGAACTTGAAAACCATCCCGGGCTCCGATGAAGACGACATCCGGGCCATCAATGAAATTGACCAAATCCGCCTGCATGCAATCGAAACAATCCAAAAGTTCATGTAAATTAATGACCGATGGCCTCCTGAAACATTAATTGTACTGTAATATATTCTGATCGGCTCTGCTGCCTGCTTCCTCCCCGATAATATTTATGTTTGCTTGATCTAAAGGCGATATCGATTGATATCGGCTGTCTTTAGGCGATGCAAAACATCGGCTTTCCGGATTATTTTAGAAATCGGCTACACTTAATCGATTTAAGAATTGATCCAAACGCTAGGATAGTATTTCTTGAGATATTTTCTGTTAAGTGCTTTAGCAAACTCCGTCCCATCAAGATCTTCTAATACATAGGCATTACCAGGCACATGGCGATTAATCCGATAGGGCCCTTCCCAATTAGGCGACCATTTTCCATACTTATTATCCCTGGACCCGATCGACAAAATCAACTTCCACACAAGATCTCCCTCGGCAAACAATTTATTCACCACCTTTTTGTTGTAATGCCGAGCTGCCTTAGCCTTGTTTTTCTTGATCCTTTCCAACGCCCATAACCGATTCTGAGCCAAATCTTCAAGTTCATCTGTTGTGGGAGCCATGGGCCCCGGGTACCTCATTACCAGCACATGGGCCACTCGGATAGAGGATGGGCCAGATCATGTAATTAGAGATAAGATAGCACCCGGCAGGTTGTGCCTTGTACAATAAGGAAACATAGCCTTAGTCGGATAGGATTCTATCTCTAAGAAGGAAATCCCTTGGTCGTATCCGACTGGGATCCTTACCGTGTACCCCTGTCCCCTAGTATATAAAGGGAGGCAGGGCGCCCCATGAGGGCACAACAGATCATTGATCGCAAAACCACCCCAGAGGAATAACACCTCAACTGGACGTAGGGTATTACCTCACAACGAGGGCCTGAACCAGTATAATGCTCCTGTGTTCCTCTGCAATCCACCGAATTCTAGGTCGCCGAGTAGCCCCATAATATTATTGCCGGTGCAAAGCATCGACATCTGTCATTAAATTATAATAATCATCGGTTGTCAACTGATTCTGCAAAGAAATTCTCCTAGAGCCGATGTTAGTCTCCCATGGTAAAACTGCCTCATGTCCATATACTAACTGATACGGTGGCACCCGAGTAGATCCATGACATGCCATCCGATAGGCCCATAGTGAATCGGCTAATGTAGTATGCCATCGCCGTGGCTACTCATCAATTTTCCGCTTAATCAACTTGATCAAACTCTTGTTAGAAGCTTCTGCTTGTCCATTGGCCTGAGCATAATAAGGCGATGAATTTAATAGCTTGATTCCCATACTGGCAGCAAACTGTTGAAACTCATCAGATACGAAGATGGACCCTTGATCAGTGGTTATCGTCTGAGGAATCCCAAACCGATAAATAATATGCTCCTTCACAAACTCGATCGCCTCCTTGGACGTAACTTTCTTCAAAGGAATCGCCTCTACCCACTTGGTAAAATAATTTGTTGCCGCCAATATGAACTTATGTCCTTTACTTGATGGAGGAAAAACCTGGCTGATCATGTCAATTCCCCATCCTCTGAACGGCCACGGTTTGATGATAGGATTCATAGCCGATGCTGGTGCTCGCTGTACATTTCCAAATTTCTGACAATCTTGACATCCTTTATAGTACCTAAGCAATCTTCCAACATCGTCGGCCAAAAATATCCTACTCTTCTCAGCAACCACTTCATCTTATGAGCTGATTGATGAGTCCCACACACGCCTTCATGCACCTCGCACATAACCACTTTGGCTTCTTCTAAATTCAGGCACCTAAGCAGAACTCCCTCAAAAGTCCGATAATACAGTTCCCCATCAAGCAGCACATACTTAGTAGCTTTATATCGAATTTTTCTAGAAACCGATTGCGATGGATTTTGCAAGTAACCAATTATCTCTTGTCTCCAGTCATCGGCCTTGTTCTGGATGTCAATATCGGCTATCTCAACCTCAACCTGCCTATTCAGCCGATACCCTGAAGCAATCTGCGCAAGATCATTGGCCTCCAAATTCTGCTCCCTGGGAATATGATCTATTGATACTATCTTGAAATCCTTTAACAAATCTGTACACTCCTCATAATATAACCTCAAAACATCATCCCTGCACTCATATTCTCCAGACAACTGCTTGACCACCAATAAAGAATCGCCAATTATCTCTATGACATCGGCCCCGATCTCCTTTAAGAGTTGAAGTCCCTTTAGCACCGCCTCGTATTCTGCCTGATTGTTAGTTCGATAAGGCTTAATTGTAAAAGCAAACTCAAAACTTGCCCCCCGAGGCGATATGATAACTAAACCGATACCAGATCCATGCTTGCAAACCGATCCATCAAAAAACAAAGTCCATGGGATCGGCTCTACATAATCTTCGTGAGCCCCTCTGTATTGTACAATGAAATCGGCCACTGCCTGTCCCTTAATTGCTTTAGCCGATTCATATCTCAAGTCGAACTCTGTCAAAGCAAAAATCCATTTACCAACTCGCCCTTTCAAGACTGGAGCCGACAACATATATTTGACCACATCGGCCTGGCAAACTACTGTACAATCAGCTGATAGGATATAATGCCTTAACTTTGTACACGAGAAATATAAACATAGGCATAACTTCTCCACCGCAGGATATCTTGTTTCAGCATCTAAAAGCCTTCTGCTTAGATAAAACACAACTCGCTCTTTTCCCTCAAACTCCTGTATCAAAACGGACCCGATGGATTTCTCATCGGCTGACAAGTACAACCTGAATGGCACTCCTTTCTGCAGCGGAATTAAAATAGGTGGGGAACTCAGATAATCCTTGATCTCGTCAAATGCCTTCTGCTGTGCTGCCCCCCACACAAATTCTTGATCGGCCTTCAACTTCAACAACGGAGTGAAAGATTCAATTCTCCCTGATAAATTTGATATAAATCTTCTCACAAAATTAATCTTGCCAATCAACGATTGCAACTCCATCTTATTGCTTGGTGGCTCTATAGTCTTAATGGCCCTGATGCTTCGCTGACTAACTTCAATTCCTCACTCATGAACCATAAAACCCAAAAACTGCCCAGCCGATACACCAAAAGCGCACTTATTGGAATTCATTCTTAGTCCGTATTTCTTGGCCCTCTCCAGCACTTTTCGTAAATCGGCTATATGGCTTTCCTCACTTTTAGACTTGACCACCACATCATCAATATAAATTTCTACCAACAAGCCGATGAGATCATGAAACATATAATTCATCGCTCTTTGATAAGTCGCACCGGCACTTTTCAATCCAAAAGTCATTACTACCCACTCATACAAGCCGATAGGTCCTGGACACCGAAACGCAGTCTTATGTATATCTTCTTCAGCCATAAAAATCTGATTGTATCCTACATTGCCGTCCATGAAGCTGATAATCTTGTGGCCCGAGGCTGCATCTACCAATAAATCTACTATCGGCATTGGGTATTCATCCTTGGGGGTAGCTTTATTCAGATCCCGGAAATCAATACATATTCTCAATTTTCCATTTTTCTTCTCCATTGGGACGATATTAGAAACCCACTCAGCATATCGGCATGGCCTTATAAACTTGGTATCATACAACCTTGTGATCTCCGCTTTGATCGGCTCATATAACTCTGCCTTAAACCTCCTTGTAGCCTGCTTGAATGGCCAATATCCTGGTTTAATAGGCAGCCGATGTTCAACAATCGATCGGCTTAATCCTAGCATCTCATGGTACTCCCAAGCGAAACAATCCCGATACTCCTTTAATAGTGTTATCAATTCTTCTCGAAGTTCAGGACTTAACCTTCTGCTAATGTACGTCGGCCTTGGCTTATCTCCTGGTCCTATGTCAATTTCTTCTAACTCATCGGCTGACGTAAATCCTTGCCCTAGTTTCCCCTCAAAGTCTTCAATGGAGCCCATCAGAGTAACAATTCAGAGCCGACTTGCTGAATCGGCTGTATTCCTTGGCTGGTGACTTTGAGATAGTCTCCTTCCCATATTTTCCCGGATAGGCAGTCAACACCATCGGCTTCCCAGACTGGTAGATCGGTCATTGCAATGTTGGTTGACCAATCTGCCAAAACCACTTCGACTTGATCTCCCTGCCACTGTATCAAACATTGATGCATTGTCGAAGGCACGCAACAGTTTGCGTGAATCCAGTCCCTGCCGAGAAGCAAACTGTATGACCCCTTTCCGTCGATGACGAAAAATGTGGTGGGTAATGTCTTATTCCCCACGGTCAACTCCACGTTCAATACGCCTTTCGCTTCTGATGAATTCCCACCAAAGTCTTTTAGCACCATATTTGTCTTGATCAGATCTTCGGCAGTCTTCCCCAATTTCCGGAATGTGGCATGAGGCATGAGATTGACTGCTGCTCCCCCATCAACCAGCATCTTTGTCATCGGCTTCCCATTCACATAGCCCTTGATATATAACGGTTCTAGGTGCCGATGCTCTGACTCTTCAGGCTTATCAAATATAGCCTGATCGGGTTGCAACGTCAGTTGAGCAAAAATCTCCTCATCGCCTTCTTCATCTGATGAAAGTGCTTTGTATTCCCGAGGTAAAAAGAACACCATATTTGCTGGGGCCGATTGATCAGGTTCATTGTCTTTTCTCTTCATGCGCCAAATCTGTTTAGTTTTCTTGTGACGATGATCGGCCTCTTCCTGATCTTGACTCTGTTCTTCTTGTTGCTCTCGGTGTCGTAGTCGCTATGCCCTTCTCTTCTGATTCTTCGTGAATATCCCACTAGGGCACCATTGAGGATTCTGGACTTGTTCCTCACGTACTTCCTCTTCAAAGAACTCTTCATGGATCGGCCCTAACCGGCTATGAACCGATGCTCTTTTTCCAAACAACCGATCCTGTGAAAACCCCCGTTGCTGATCATGCCAATTCCCCATATCACTGCACTCGGGGCAATCTTCAACCGATGGCAATCTCATCCCTTGATCCCAACAGAACCGAAAGAACGGGCAGTCCCAATGGGGATTATATCTTTCTGGTTCATCTCTTTGTTCCTCATATCTTGAATATTTTTCTATCATATCCGATGAAGTAATCCTTGATTTATACCTTTGACGTCTCTCTCCATCGGCCTGATCTCTTGACGATGATCCCGCATAAACCATGTTTACGGGAAACGGGTGCCCATCGATCTTCATTGGCTTCTTGTCTTCGAATCTGATTCTGCCCTGTTCGACAGCTGACTGAATTTGTTGCCGAAAAACCTTGCACTCATTAGTATGATGCGATATAGTATTGTGCCACTTGCAATATCTTTTCTTCTTTAGTTCTTCGGCTGATGGAATCACGTGATTTGGCGGCAGTTGTATCTGCTTCTCTTGTAACAGCAAGTCAAAGATTTTATCGGCTTTACTAATATCGAAATCATACCGCTCCTCCTTGCCGATATCCTTGACCCATGGGCATGATACTGATTTCTTCTTCCTGGCCCACTCCGCCAATCCAACTTCAGCATCGGATTCCTCATCGTCTGAATCTGATGAATAGACCTGTACTTGAGCAATCCTTCTCTGGTACTTATCCCTTTTTGCCTCTTGAAATCGGCTTTCATGAGCCGATACCTTCTGTACCAGGTGCGCCAGGGACTCGAATTCTTGCGAAGAAAATCTCCTCTTAATCGGCGCCAAGAGACCCTGGAAAGCCAGATCGGCCACATGCCCCTCGCTCAGGTTTAAACTATAACATCAGTTTCTGATATCCCGAAATCGCTGAACATATTCCGGTACTGTTTCATCTGGTCGTTGCTTAACCGATGTCAAATCTGATAGTCTCAACTCATGAATTCCAGCAAAGAAATATTTGTGAAACTATTTTTCTAGATCGGCCCACCCCCGAACGGAATTCGGTGGTAATGAAGAAAACCACGTAAAAGCCGATCCTGATAGTGATAAGGGGAAAAACCTAACCTTCAGAGCCTCTTCAGCCGATGCCTCCCCGCACTGTGCCAAGAATCGGCTGACATGTTCCACTGTAGACGTGTTGTCCTGCCCTGAGAACTTAGAAAAATCTGGGACCCTGTATCGGTGTGGTAATGGAACCCTATCGAACCACTCAGGATATGGATGTCGATACATGAATGTTTGTTCCTTAGGCTTGATCCCGAACTGCTCCCTCACTATTTCAGCAACCTTAGTTGATAGATCTTCTTCCCTCAGGTTGTCTTGTTGATACTGCACGGGTGGAGTTTGTTGCCGATTCTGTCTATTATATTCCCTCTGGTAAGTACCTGGATCGGCCCCGCCTCCTGGGTAATTTTGCTGATATCCTCCATAGTAAGAAGACCAATGGTACCCAGCAGGAATATCCTGTTGCCCCCCAACCTGGTTCTCTGTAAACATGTTTTCTGGTATATCTCTGCTGATGTTGTAAGCAATCTGAGTCGGTTCAACCTTCGGTGGGAGGTAAACAGGACCCCGAGCAGGCTCTTGAATAATTGATCCATCCACCGTCTTCTTTATAAGATTATGAAGTGTGTTCACCAGAATTCGGGACTGATTAATGAGCGCGTGATGAATTGCTTCATTCACCATCTCTTGTAAGGGTTTTACCGGTGGACTCTCAGGTGGCGTACGGCTCGATTCTCCAACCAATACTGGCTTCGGAAACTGGGATTTTTGAATCGGCCCTTGCCTTGTCATGTTGAAGGACTCTAAGCACAGCTTCTGAAAGTTGGCCATAGTTTGCTCAATTTGTTGTTTTTGTTCTTCTGTTAAATCTTCCATGCTGACCGGAATTATGTTGTCTATTTTGACTTCTTTCCCGGCCATGTTGCCAATCTGATTGTTGGAAACTTCGCGTTGAAACTTTGCGTCCCACCGGGTCAAAAACGTGTTGATTCAGCCAATAGGATATATTGTGATGACATGAAGATCGTGTCCCACCAGGCGTGCCAAAAACGTGTTGACGCCGAAAACCCGCAGGGGGCCGTCTGGCGTCTGGGAGACACACGAAGGCCTAGGAGATTTGCTTCACTCCAGTGTAGGTCCTAAAATCTTGAGGTTCGTAGGCGTGCCAGTCAATTTGACCTGCAATTGACAAGGAGAGAAGATGTCAAATTCGTGAGCCAATCGGCTGGAAGCCGGCTTGGACTCATCTCATCGGCCGATGGCCGATACGCACTGTAGCACTTATACATCGGCTAAAAGCCGATGACGGCAAGAGCAATAACATAATAATAAACAAGTATTGCGCTAGCCGATCATCGAAGGGATGCTCAAAAACCGGCTATAAACTTGGTAAAATAAACAAGCAGAATGCATAAGTAAATAGATTAAATAAACTCCAGCCGATCATAGTTTAAAATTACTGGTATTGCTGTGAAGATACTGCCCGCACCCGTGCCCGGGCCCTTGCTCACATCGGCTCCCGGGATCTTCATCCGCTGTCTGTGCCCGTGCCTGGGTTCTTACCTATGCTCGTGCCCGGGTCCTTACCTGAGGTCGTCCCCGGGAACTTGACTGAGGTCGTGCCCGGGAATTTGGCTGACGTCGCATTCGGATCAGCAGAATAAACCAATCAGCTAGCCCTTAGCCGATTGTAGCAGTAACGTAGGCAAGAATGTATAACAAGGCAAACAGCATAATCGGCTATATTTAATAAGGAATAACTCATCGGCTAAGCACTTCGATAACAACATCGCATAAAACCCATCGGCTTATTAAGGGTAACGTTATGATTCAGTCTAGTAGATCGGACCCAACCGTTGCAGCACAGATTGATAATAATAACGAGATCTCGATAGGCCGATAGATCTGATGCGATCGTCATGCTAAAACATGATAACTTACCGGCTATACACCCCGATAAGACGCTTGCACATAAAGTATCGACCTAGCAGGAACGATTTATCGCTAGCAGTTTAGTAGGTCGGACCTAACCGATGCAGCACAAACTGATGATAAACCATTCCCAGCAAGCCGATACGATCTATGCACGCGTGATGTGATATACCTAATTAATCTATGAGATCAAACTGAACTGATCCAGCCATAGATAAAATAAATATATCATGGTAAGCCGACTACCATAAACTGACTAGAATATCGGACCTAACCGACGAAGTCCTAGCCGATAGGTAGCCGGGGTGACGAGACTTACCCTCTCGCAGGAGGTCGGACCTAACCGATGCAGCCTGGCTCAAGAAGCAAGATCCCGTCGGAAGGGTGGCGATGCGCCGAAATTGTATTGATCGAGTGATAATTTACACGGTCCCCGGGCGTACGTATTTATACCCCGAGTTACATGAGTCCTTATTGGACACGGTACATGATTTCCTAATTATAACAGAAAACTTTTAACGTTTCCTAAAGATAAACACTTGCCTAACTAATAGGTACAGTAAATAACTGCTAAACAGCGGTCTTCACGGCTCCCTCCCGGAATCGGTCTCTTCTGGATCAACTTCCGCCAGTTGACTGCAATTTCCCCTTTGACCGAATCTGACATAGGGCCTTACCAAATTTTTGCGTTAACAGAGGTAGTTAGCCTTGGCTTTGTTGTCGCCCCCAGCAGCTCGAACTGCTAGGGTATATACGGTGAGCCAGGACTCCGTCATACTTTTCGATCCCGGTGGGCTTAAAGCCAATCCGCCAATGGCCGTCCTGTAGCTCCCGAGTGAAAGATGGGATGCCTTCGTCTTTGTGAGGGCTCGGGCTTTGACCTTGGCGGTTAAACCACTCGTGATGGACGCCAAGGCGCTCGTTTTCATCTTCCAGTCGGCGGCGCTCATCTTCTTGTCGTTCGCGGTGCCGGGCGCTGATTGTATGGCGAAGGTCATGTTGTATGCGCTCTCGGAGGTCTTGGTTAGGCCGGCGATCATACTGGTGATGGCGCCGGTTGTTGTTATTAGTATTGCCGAGTGTAGTTTGCCTAGACTCCTCGTGTGGCCGACTTGAGCCGGCCGCCCGACGCCGAGGTGATGTGGATGAGACCGCTGCTGGAGATCCCGACCGGTTAGTCGGTACTAGGGTGTCGCCCGACTGCTGCTGTTGTTGATGGCAAGCAGCAGCTGTGATCATCGCCTTGATCTTGGCGATAGTTGGGGTGGCCTGGTGATCAGGCCCGAACTGTAGCGTGTCCAGCAGAGTTGCGGCGGCCGCAACATTCTGTTGTGGCGTGACGAAGACGTCGTGATCGCTGACTTTAGTTTGGAGAATCTGCCGATGGGCTGCTCGCCCAGCTCTGCGCAGCCCGTCATTGCGAGCCTCGCGATCAGCCTCCTCCTGTTGTTTCAGTCGGCGCGCCTCCTTCTGTTGCTCCTCTTGTAGTTGGCACACCTCGGAGGGTGGTGTTGAGGCCATGAAGATCTCGCGGGAAGGAGAAAACTCGCCAGACTAGAGTCCGAACTGGCGTTCGAACTGTTATCCAACTTGGAGTCGGACTCCGAGTAGTTTATCGGAGTGAGAACGACCCCAACCTCTCTAGATCCAATCTGAAATGGCACTTGGCCGTGTCCAAACTGAATCACAGAAGATCGGGTCTGTTGTGCGGGATGTAAATCCGCAGCGTCGCCAAGTCCGTGTGGGAGATTGACGATCTCTCCCCTTCTTGGCCCAACCCGGGCTGGCTCAAGGCCTAGCGCAAGTCGGACACTGAAGGAGAGAGTTGTCCCGATGCTTGGCGATGTGAAGGACTGCCGCAGTAAGTCGTGGAAGGAGATCGCGGCGTCCTATGGGCCGACTGGCGCTACGTCGGCTGGCTCCTCGGCCGACTGGATTAGATCTGTTCTGGCCAAGGTAAGGTTGCCGATCTGGTCAGCGACGAAGTCGAGGCTTCCAAAGGAAATCTTGTCTCCGGGGTAGAACTTGTTGCCGTCAACTTTGTTTGTTGGATCCATTGAATTTGCTGATGAAGAATTCGTCGGAGCCCCTACCTGGCGCGCCAACTGTCGATGCTTTGCACCGGCAATAAAACTATAGGGCTACTCGGCGAAGGTCAATTCGGTGGATTGCAGAGGAACACAAAGAAGATTTATACTGGTTCAGGCCCTCGTTGTGAGGTAATACCCTACGTCCAGTTGAGGTGTTATTCCTCTGAGGTGGTTTGCGATCAATGATCTTCCCGTGCCCCCATGGGGCGCCCTGCCTCCCTTTATATACTAGGGGACAGGGGTACATGATAAGGATCCCAACCGGATACGGCCAAGGGATTTCCTTCTTAGAGATAGAAACCTATCCGACTAAGACTATGTTTCCTTATTATACAAGGCATGGCCTGCCGGGTGCTATCTTATCTCTAATTATATGGTTCGGCCGATCGACCGATGAACCGATAGACCGCCTCGGGAGCCCAGTTAGCCATGTCCTCGCCGAGTCGGCTAGCACGACTGGGAGGTAGTTGGCCATGGCTTTGTTGTCGCCCCCAGGAGCTCGAACTGCTAGGGTATATACGGTGAGCCAGGACTCGGGATTTGTTTTGCCGTCATATTTTTCAATCCCTGTGGGTTTAAAACTAGTCGGCCAGTGGACGTCCTGTAGCTCCCGAGTGAAAGCTAGGATGCCTTCGTCCTCGTGAGGGCTCGGGCTTCGACCACGGTGGTTAAACCACTCGTGATGGAGACCAAAGCGCTCGTTTTGATCCTCCAGTCGGTGGCGCTCATCTTCGTGTCGTTCGTGGCGCCAGGCGTTGATAGTGTGGCGAAGGTCATGTTGTAGGTGCTCTCGGAGGTCTTGATTAGGCCGGCGATCATACTGGAGACACCGCCGGTTGTCATCGCCGAGTGTGGTTTGCCTAGACTCCTCGCAGGGCCGACTTGAGCCAGCCGCCCGACACCATGCAGACGTGGATGAGCCTGCTGCTGGAGATCCCGACCGGTTAGTCGGTACTACAGTGTCGCCCGACTGCTGTTGATGATGCTGGCAAGCGGCAGCCGTGATCATCGCCTTGATCTTGGTGATAGTTGGGGTGGCCTGGTGATCAATCCCGAGCTGAAGCGTGTCCAGCAAGGTTGCGGCGGCCACAACATTCTATTGTGGCGTGACGAAGACGTCGTGATCGCCGACTTTGGTCTGGAGAATCTGCTGCTGAGCTGCTCGCCTAGCCTTGCGTAGCTCGTCATTGCGAGCCTCGCGGTGAGCCTCCTCCTGCTGTCGCAGTCGGCGTGCCTCCTCCTGTTGCTCTTCTTGTAGTCGGCGCACCTCGGATGGTGGTGTTGAAGCCATGAAGATCTTGCGGGGAAGGAAGAGACTCGCCAGACTGGAGTCCGAACTAGCGTTCGAACCATTATCCGAATTGGAGTCAGACTCCGAGTAGTTTATCGGAGTGAGAACGACACCAACCTCTTTAGATCCAATCTGAAACAGCGCTTGGCGGTGTCCAAACTGAATCACAGGAGATCGGGTCTGTGCTGCGGGATGTAGATCCACAGCGTCGCCGAGTCCGTGTGGGAGATTGACGATCTCTCCCCTTCTCGGCCCAACCCGAGCTGGCTCAAGGCCTAGCGCAAGTCGGACACCGAAGGAGAGAGTTCTCCCCATACTCAGCGAAGTGAAGGACTGCCGTAGTAGATTGCTGAAGGAGATTGCGGCATCCTATGGGCCAACTAGCGCAACGTCGGCTGGTTTCTCAGCCGGCTGGATTGGATCTGCTTCGGCCAAGGTAAGGTTGCCGATCTGGTCGGCGATGAAATCGAGGCTTCCGAATGAAATAACGTCTCTAGGAGAGAACTTGTCGCCGTCGATCTTGGTTGCTGGATCCATCGAGCTTGTAGATGTAAAACTCGCCGGAGCCCCTACCTGGCGCGCCAACTGTCGATGTTTTACACCAGCAATAGAACTATAGGGCTACTCGGCAAGGGGAAACTCAGTGGATTGCAGAGGAACACAAAGAGAGTTTATACTGGTTCAGGCCCTCGAGGTGAGGTAATACCCTACGTCCAGTTGTGGTGTAATTCCTCTGAGATGTTTGTCGATCAATGATCTCCCGTGCCCTCATGGGGCGCCCTACCTCCCTTTATATACTAGGGGACAGGGGTACATGATAAGGATCCCAACTGGATACGGCCAAGGGATTTCCTTCTTAGAGATAGAAACTTATCCGACAAAGACTCTGTATTCCTTATCGTACAGGGTAAAGTCTACCGGGTGCTATCTTATCTCTAACTATTTGGTTCGGCCCATCCTCTATCCGAGTGGCCCATATGCTTGTGGTGAGGTACCTGGGGCCCATGGCCTCCACACCAGTGGGTACAAGAACTTCCATCGGTCCTCTGGTCTCTTAGAACCGTGATTAGTCGGGCAACAGGGCAATCCCCTTTCTTTCTGGTCTACGGTGCCGAGGTTGTGCTACCAACCGAGTTAGAGTTTGGCTCTCCACGAATCCAGGCTTACTCAGAACAAAATTCAAATAATACCCGATTGGTCGAATTAGATCAGTTGGAAGAAGCAAGGGATATCGCAACAATCCAGTCTTTGCCCAAGTACAGCCTCCCGCAGTGAACGATTTTATAAAGTTCCTATAGACTAACTCGGTGCAGACCGTATAATCGAGTAAAGCTAATGACAACTGAGTAATAGTTTAAAGCTTGGCGGCATTGCACATATATTTACACATGTTTTTTACAAAAGTTTATACATAACCGACTACATGATATGTTGCTCTCTCAAACTTAGGTCTCAGGTGATTGTCATTACAGTCGGCCTCGCCTCGGCTATCAGCTTCAGTGCCTCCTCAGGCGTCGTCTCCTCGGCAAACCCCTCCCCAATGGCTTCAATATCTACCCTTGGGTAGATGGATTTGGTCATTGCCAGAGTATGGGCCACGCGGCTACAACATGCTCATCTGAGTACCTCTTCAGGGTACTCAGTGCATCCTTAAGGCGTGCCTCAACTTGAAAGATGGTGTTGGAGCTGGTTCCCTTGTCACGAGGATGCATCATGTCAAGGAGCCCTTTCACGGACTTGCTGAGGGTCTCCCATGACTCCTTGACAACTCTGATCTCCTCTGCGAAAGCCTAAAACTGGATCTGGGAATTGGCTCTAGCGGCTACCTGGGTTCACCAACAAGAGCACTCGTTAGGCAAAACCACAGACGAAGTAACTAATGGATTGGCTAAGATCATAGTCAGGACGGAGACTTACTCTTGTAGTCGGCCTCCCACTTGGCGATGGTTTTCTCCAGTTCGACCCTTTCCTTCTCGAGCTTGGTGTTGGCCCTCCTCAAACCAGCCCTCTCTTGCTCGAGCTCGGCATTGGCCTTTGTCAGGTCGGCCTTGTCTTTTTCAAGGTCGGCCTTGGCTTTTTCGGACTCCTCAAGCCTGGATTCTTCTTCTGTTTGGGCCTTCAGCTCGGCTTCGAGGGCTGCACAACAGAGTGGTCAAGTACCCCAGATTGCAGTCATGGCACAACTGGGTAGTCAGAGAATGACCTAGCTGGAGAAAAATACTAAGGGCTCAGTCAGGAGGATGTATTCAGGGGATGTACCTCTAATCCTCTTGGCTTGGTCCCAGTTTTCGGTTCTAAGCTTAGCGACACTTTCCCTCAGCCAAGTCTCCCTCTCTTGGCTGCGCTGCTCCACTTCGGCTTTTAAGTCCCGGAGCTGTTGCAGTTCCTGGAGCCCGGGAGCAAGCTAGGTCAGAATCTCGCTCATCTACTCTGACCGATCGACGATCTTCTACTCGGAGCAAACACAAAGTAAAGCAGGAGTAACTATCAAGGCATCCAAATAACGAAGACAGACAGAAACCTGTCGCAATGAAGGCCTTACTCGGGCCCCCTCGGACGCGGCAATCATGGCGCGAAGGAAATCTTCGCGTTCCTTCCGCTCCGCCACTTCATCAAGCTTGTGTTTCTTCGCCACCCCACTGGAGTCCGTCCAACGGAAGGTTCTTGGGAACTTCTGAGGAGGAGCTTCGAGCCTGGGGAGGTTCACTCTCTCCACCGATGGCACCGAGGACGACGACGATGACAACGACCAAGACGGAGACGGGGTCTTGGCCCCTACCTCAGCAGCCTCGGGGGCCTTGGGGGCTGATTCTGGGGCATCAGGGATTGGCTCAGGGGCTAGAGTAGCAGCTTCGATGACTACACCTTGGTCGGCCTGCGTTGGCGGCCTTGTAGTTGGGACCGTCCCAGTTCCTGCAACGGGGATCGTCACTGGCTCAGTAGGTGCGCTCGCTGGCGCTGGTTCGGCTGGGGCTGGTTCTACAACAGGAGTGGCCCAAGTGGCATCCTTGAGATCGATTTTTAGAAGTCAGACGTCAACACGGCACCACAACGCCAGACAAGATTTTTAGAAGATCCGGAGCAACTTACCTCTTGGAGAACTTAAGCTTCCCTCCGGGTGATCCAGGCCCTGGCGGTGCGCTGCGGCCAGCTGTCGATCCAGTCGGTGTGGCAACCGACGGTGGCATTGTCGCCTGAGTCGGCCCCACTCGCGGTGCGGCCGGCTCGGGCACTCAAGTAGTTGGCGGCGCTTGCTCTGACCACGTACCCGGAGACATTCTTGCCGGGCTCGACGAGGTTGAGCTTGGCCGTATTGGCCCCAACCTGGGGCTTGACACCATAGGTGCTGCGACGGTGGCATCCTTTATTCTCAGACTCCCGGTCGCGGCACTCGGCATCACAACCTTCTTGCCCTAGTCTATAACAGGCCTTTTACCCACTCTCTTGGAGTCAGGTTGGGCAGTGGAAGGGCTTCTCGGCCTCTTCTTTGACTTGGTGGCCGACAACGGGCGGGAGTCATCATCAAACTCCTTGCACCAGCACAGATAGTTCAACAACATACATCAAACAATGCTGGGCAATTACAGACACATGTTCACAAGCATTCATGGCAGAAGAAGGATGAAGGTTACCTCGGGGCGGGGCCGATTGTGGTTATAAGCTGCAATGGTGCGTTTTGCATCCTCGGTCTCGATTACCCTGCTGGAGAAATAACCGAATAAGTTTTCAGTCACCTTCTACTGGTCAGCCGACTCGTGGCTTTCTCGGTCAGGGTCATATTTCCCTTGGTAATCCCAGCCGAATGCGCTCCTCAGCTTCAGCGGCTGCACGCGTCGGTTCAGAAAACGCCTGGCCACCCAGGGCCCGGTTAAGCCGGCTTACTTGAATTTTGCCAGTTTCTCTAGCAACTGATGCACTTGGCCCATCTCCTCAAAGGTTGGATCTGAAGACCAATTGGGTGAGACCACTGGTGGCGAGCCGGTGAACGGAGGCAGGGAGGGTTCCAGATTAGAACAGTAGAACCACTCCTTATGCCAACCTTTCTAGGAGGACTTCAGGGGAAGATCAATATATGTTTTCTTCCTCTCGCCTCTCAACTGATGACCACCCCCCAATCACCTGAACATTATTCTTGGAGGGCTGGGGCTTAACATGGAACAAATGTTTGAAGAAGTTGAGGTAGGGTTCCACACCCAAGAAGAACTCACAAAGAGTCACGAATATGGAGATTTGAAGGATTGAGTTGGGATTCAGATTCACCAACTCCAACCCGTAGAAGTCAAGGAGACGGCGGAAGAACGCGGAAGAGGGGAGGAACAAACCCCGGTCGAAAAAAGAGGCAAAGACGACAATTTTGCCAGATTGGGGATTTGGAATTGACTCACCCTTTGCCGAACGCCAGCGGATAACGCCTTGGCCTTGCAGCTTCAATTGATTCTCCAGGAGCTTCAGCTTCACCGAGCCGCAATCCAAAGTCGGCCAGGCATTCTCCGATGCACCTGCAGGATTCGAGGCCCTCGCCATGATGGGGGCGGAGAAGTTTGGGGGAAATGCAATTGGGGGCTTGGAATTGACGAAAAGGATTGGAATCGCCCGAGTTCTACTGGGGAACAGCAAGCAGCAGTGAACCCTAGCAAAGCAGGAGGCGAAATTTCGGCGTGGAAGCGGAAGATAAAACGATTGGTCGCTTTGGGGAAGATGAAGGAATCTTTTTCTCTCTCCCTCAGCCTTAATAGAGCCTATGCCGACTAATGGGCTTGGGCCTGCAAAGTCGACACTGGGCCACCAAGATATGAGTTCCTACAGTAGCACGCTCATAATGGGCCGCTAGCAGGCTGTGTTGAAATCGTAGTGCTGGTGCTACCAACAGGAACTGATGAGGTAAATAGGTATGCTTCATGAATGTCTAATTGCTAAACATATATGTTTGGGTATCTGTTTTATCCACCAGGTCTCGAGGATATATCCTTGCAAGGATCACAAGCTGGTCTTCATTAAAATTGGGGATGCAGGTATCTTTCTCGAGTACACCTGACCATGCAATGGATTTAATTTCATAAAGTGGTACTCGGCCTACATGCTTGGCCAACAGTTGCCATGAGCAACATTATTCCAGCCGACATGACGCTGAAGAGTCTAACTTTTGAGTAGTGCACTACTCGGGAGAGACTATAAATATATTCCAGCATGATGCTGAGGAGTCTAACTCTCGAGTGGGACGCCACCCGGGAAAGACTATAAACCCCCTATTCCAGCAGACATGAACCTGAAAAGTCCCATATATGAGTGGCATGCTACTCGGCAAGACTATAAATCATATTCTGGTTGACATGATACCGAAGAGTCTTATATACCAATAGTAATCTACTCGAGAAAGACTTCCAGGTTAAAGATCTTTGACTTTATGTTTAATTGTCTTCACAATTAACCACAAAGTCGGGGGCTACACCTAATAGGTGCGCCTATTCAGCGCACACTATTCATATATCTACATGAAGCCCTTCATAGCCTCGCTGCCACCTGACAAGAAGCAGGACTCGGGAAAAAGAAGCACTCGGACGAAGAGTACTCAGGAGCAACGCACTCGGGCAATCTTCACCGCGGAGGATGAGCACTCGGTATCAGCTGTGACTCAACTATGAAGGTCTCAGGGGCTACTGTGGAGGCCATGGGCCCCGGGTACCTCATCGCAAGCATATGGGCCACTCGGATAGAGGATGGGCCGAGTCTTGTAGTTAGAGATATAGTAGCACCCAGTAGGCTTTGCCTTGTATAATAAGGAATATACAGTCTAGATCGGGTAAGATGTATCTCTATGAAGGAAATCCCTTGGCCGTACCCAGCTGGGACTCCTACCTTGTACCCCTGTCCCCCAGTATATAAGGGGAGGCAGGGTGCCCCTCAAGGGGACGAGATCATTGATCGACACAACTCCTCAGAGGAATAACACCACAACTAGACATAGGGTATTACCTCTTATCGAGGGCCTAAACCAGTATAAAATCTCTTTGCGTTCCTCTGCAATCCACCAAATTTCCCCTCACCGAGTAGCCCTATAGTTATATTGCCGGTGTGAAACATCGACACTCATCATCCTCCCTTCTTGATTGGAAACCGTCCGCGGTTTTACCTTGTCATTAAGCCTGATGAACATATCTTTATCTTTCATAACATAAGGTGAGGTAGTGTTGTGCATATGGTTGGATTCTGAAATTTTTAAACACGGAGAACACTTTGTAGTATTGTGTAGCTCACAGCACTCCCCTTCTTGCAAACCAATCTGCAACTCATTTAACAGCTAGAGGAACTAGATAGAGAATTATTTATACCCATGCGGTCCTCTAGACAGGACATGTCATTATGAAAAGGAGGTATATTAAAATTCGAACAAATGTACACTCTATGCACATTATATTCTCCTTTATTATCATAATTGCCAATAACATGAAAAATCACATGAGAAGGACATGGCAAATCAGATCTAGCAAATAATTTCTTCTCTAAATAATTGAGTGGACAAAGATCATCAAATTGAATATAGCCCCAAGTGTTTAAAGAAGATAGCAATTTAAGCTCTTCATTCTCGCTAGCAATGTGAACAACATATCTAAAATCAGCACATGGTGGTTCAACAACATTACTAACATGTTCATTCACTAGTTGTGGCATGGATATAAGTGAAGCATTGCACAACTCTTCTTTATCATACGTGGAATAATTCAGAACGGGAAGAGAGCAAGCTTGCTTAGGTAGCACACCTCAATCAGCGAAATCAGCATATGTACCAATGGAAAAATGCACTCTAACTGTTTGAGTTACCTTGGTCTTACAAGAATCATTTAACCACTGAAGATGGTATGGATGTGGATGTGGTCATGCGGTCAAGCCAAGCTTCTTGACCAAATCAGAACTCACCAAATTGTTGCAGCTTCCTCCATCAACAATGACATGTGTACGTTGGTTGTTGATGACGAAGAAAATCTGAAACAAATTATGGCATTGTTGCTTCTCTACTTGCTCCATTTGTGTGCTCAGAACCCGCTGAACAATAAGGCTCCTATAGTTCACTGTGTCATCACCACCAAAAGCCTGACCCTCACTGTCATCGTCATGGGTGTTGTCCAAGGCAGTAACATCTTCATTGTCTTCTTCCACATCTGAAGTGCTCTTGTAGCCTCCATCTTCTGTGGCAATGGATGCTTGTTGGCTGGGACAATTCCTCTGCAACTGTCCAATCCCATGGCAGCGGTGGCATTCAAGTCCAGAAGTGCGGCCCGTGGATGCGATAGATGAAGAACTCTTGACGGGTACCTGCATAGAAGTTTTACCTGAGGCCGGCGGTGGTGACGGTGCTGCTGCAGCAGCAGCGGCAGGGGAAGAACATGTGCTCGCTGGTGGTGGCGTTGTACAATTACACAAAGAAGGGAACGACTTAGTCAATCCTACTATTGTCGTTGTTCATGGCGTGAAGGAAACGCCAAAGTTGCTCTGGTTCCTTTGTTGACGTCCCTGCATTTCTTTCTCTACAAGCATAGCAAGCTGGAACAAACGATTGACGGTACTATATTCCTTATAATCAACAATATCTTGAATTTCACACCTCAAACCACCATAAAAATGATAGATTTTATCCTCCGTATCCTCCACTACCCCACAACGAATCATGCTCTTCTGAAGCTTAGCGTAATACTCCAGAACAGACATAGTACCTTGTTCTAAATGTTGCAGTTTCTTACGCAAGTCACATTGATAGGAAAGAGGAACAAATCTATTTCGCATGGCTTGTTTTAACCTATCCCATGTATCAGGTTGTAAGTTGAGATTACCTAATTCTTGCCACCAGATTTTAGCAAAATCCTTGAACTCACTTGTAGCTTGCCTAACCCTATGAATTTCAGGAACTAGATAGGAATTAAATTTCTGCTCTACTGTCATCTCCCAATCTAAATAAGCCTCAGGGTCATATTTTCTAGAAAAGGTAGGCAAGGTAAATTTGACTTTAGCAAAAGGATCATCATTACCTCACCCTTGGTGGCGGTTACCTCCCATACCTTGCCGGTTGAATCGCACCCGTTGTCGTAGGTGCTCGTCACGAAATACAGCACGTGCGTCACTATTGTCGGCTTCGTCTTCTTCATTATCTCTGTCATCATCAACAAGTGGTGGTGTTGGGTGATGGTTTGCTGCCAACTGCTTGATGCTATTAGTGAGGGTGGTAATACTCCCCACTATAGCCTAGAGGTCTTCCCGCATAGCATTCACGGCAGCTACATTTTCCTCAATCTTCTAGTCTAGCTTAGTGATCTCCTCTTTTGAAGCACAATCAGCTAAATCATTCACCTCACCTGCCATGGTTAGTAGAAAATAGGAAACAAACAACAAAAAAGTATGATCCCTATCAACTACTAGGCACTAGAACACACTCTCAAGTGTCTTACCTTGCTCTTACAAGAATCTTACCAATTGAAGCAGGCGGTACGACTCGGAGAGGTGGGATGTTTGACGACGGCAGGGGTGCGATTGCGAGGATCAACCTATACTGACCAGAAGTGTATGAATCTCGGAAGGTAGTGTATTGTAGCAAGGGTTAGCAAAATTCAATAACAGAATAGCAAAGTTGAATAAGAAGCCCAAATACTTGTCACAATCGTTGGCCGAGACACGTCCCTAGGACTAGTATAAGCAAGCAAGAGTGAGGAACAAAGGAAACTAGGATGCAAAGCTATAGATACACAAGAACTAGAACAGAGAACCACACGCTCTCCCCTTCTCTCTATACTTTTTTCTTTTTTTCTTCTCTTTCTTCCTTTTTTTATATATTTTTTTCTCAACTAGGAACTCAAAAACAGCAAAACCTCATGAAGGAGCAGCTCAAGCCGAAGTAAGATGTGGCCTGGAGAGATTTGTGAGCGTGCTTTAAAACTCGTGCTAGAATTTCGGGGCTCGAAAACTCAGTCTTGCAGGCCAAATTTTGCTATTTTATATCAGCTGAACTTGACGATGTTGGGGAGAAGCGGATGTAAAATTTTCTGTAGATATCCGCAGATATAAAATTTGCCCGATTTCGAGTCCGTATGCAAAAGTTATGGCTGTTTTACAAAAGGTAGCGTGAACTAAGGTTTCGCGGCTCAACCCTGTTGCTCCGGCTAGAGTATAAGTGCCAATACATCAAGTGGGGCTGACATGGAGGCTAGTGATGTAGGGCGATTGACACAAGGTGGCTTGCGACCTATCTAAAAAGGCTTGCGAATGCGGGTTAAAAGCTCAAGGCGGCTTGCAGTCCGAAACCGAGTAGAACTCGATCTCTCAAGGCAGGCTCTCGCGCAATGCAGCAGCTAGAACTAGAACCACGAACATGACTCTAAACCAGTGACCAGACTCGATCTAGTACTCAAACTCAACAAAGCAAAGCTGAAATTAAACTTGCGAAGGCACAAAGGGGTTTGTTCAGCGGAAAACCTAACACTATGAAGAACACGGTGATAATAAATTTTTGGGTTTTCTGGACTCTAGGTAAAAGAAACAAAGATGGATAAATGGGGAACAGATGATACCTATCGGGCAACCTATGCTCTGATACCACTTGATGCGAGACTAGGTGCCTGATCTTCCAATAGGTTCAATTTGGCGATGTGAAGACGTTCACGTTTTGAGGCTTCGAATCAGCGATCGTCACCTTGCAACCGCTACACCCACACGTCTAGTTGTTATCAACCATGCTCTCACGTAGTTGACCTCACTACGAAGGTTTTATCCCTGCAAGCAATCAAAGAAACTCGCAAGAACAAGGAAGAACACAATCTGAATTGCAGATAAATGTTTAGCACACGAAGTTGGGGTTCTACAAATCGATCTAGACGGTGAAACTGCAATGGCAGAATAATCTAAGCAAAACCTGACTCTAAACCATGATGGCTACTGTATATATATGAGTTGGGACGTCCTAGGGTTAACGTAGATCACACACCCCTTGGGCTTAGCCCATGACACAATTACAAGGCCCAAGGCCCAAAATAGACTCAGACTAGAAGAGGTATGTGTCTTGTTTCGATGATTTCGGACAGCTCAGGAGGAATTTTGATGTGGAACCAAAACCATCTGAAAGTAGACTCGATAATGTTTCCAACAAGTACTCATGGGCCCCGAAAATCCTTCTGGATCAATGGCTAGGTCCGTTTGAAGTTGATGCTGTCAGGAGGCCCGAATCCAAATCCAAAACATGCAGAACTTCATCTCTTGCCTTCTATAGACCAAAAGTGACGTAGTGATGTAGGAGTAGACTTGGGTAAGATCCTGGTTTGGTCCCCAATCAACTTTTTTGATCATCCATGCGTTCCTTGCGCTCGGTCTCTTTCCCTTCACCCAAGTAGTAATGGTTGTTCAAATATATAACACGCAAATCTTACGTAGAAAACATGCACCTTTGGTTGATGAATACATAAGGTAGCTATGGTCATATCTAAGCTAGCGATGTTCTCATCAAACGTGTGTGTGTAGTCGTGGCTTGTGTCAAACGCCACCTCTTTCCTTGCAAGCCTCCCAGGTAGCTCATTCATCCTCACAACTCCACCATAGAATTGAGAAACCCAGGAGAGCTCCCCTAGCTGTCTTTCTTCTCCGCTGGGACGAAGGTCGCGGCCACCACTGACGAGTCGACGTCGCCACCATCTCTTTTCTGTTCCCTGCTCACCTCTAGATGCCATAGCTTCTCTCGCTGACCGGGCCTCGTTTCATCCACTACAGAGCTGAGAACGCTGCCTCGCCACTGGCACTCAGAAGCGCGCCTAGCGTGCGGCCACACCGTGGAACGTTGCTGTCATGTAGCCGTGCCGACGCGCCGGCGTTCCCGCTGCCTCGGAGCAGCCCTAGCCGAGCTACTATGCCACTAGTGCTGCCTCGCCTCCAGGAGCAAGACGCCCAAGGTAGTTCGTCGAGCCAAACGCTGTGTAAGTGGATCGGGTTTCGTCTTCTTCGTCTCCGGCCAGCCCTCCGCCAAGTTGTTCCCGTCGAGCCGGTGAGCCCCTATGCATGTTCTTGCCTGTACGCGAACAATATGTCACCAGCTAGCTACTGCATGCACTAACTCGGGGTCTTGATGGCCAGAGCCTGCCATCCTCAATGCCACCGTCGCCTTTGCCGCCGCCTGCAGCCACCGGAGCCCCTCCGACCTCGTTCGACTAGGAAAACCCCACGGTGAGCTTCACCATGCTCCCTAGCCACCTCTACCAGTTTCTTTTTCACTCGATCGAAGGCCATCGCCGGTATGCATGCGTAGCCAGTATGCAACCGCCGCTCGAGCTCGCTGCTGCTGAGCACCATTAAGTTCGCCGGGACCTCGGCTACTTTTTCCTTTTTGGCGCACCCCAAGCCGCGCCGCCGTTCGCCGACGGTGCTGGTGAACAGAGCCAGCGGCCCAGCCAGCCTGCGGCTCCTCTGCTCCGAGAGACTGACATGTGGGCCTGAGCTGAGGAAAAATAAGAAAAGAAAAGAAAAGATGAACTGAATTATTTTCCAACAGAAAAATAGTCAAACTTTATAAATCCATAACTATTTCATTTTAACTCCTTTTTAAGTGAACCAAATTTTGTTAGATTCAGCAAAGCGTGTACTTTATTTCTGTAAATAAAATATGACCAACACAGTATGGGAAATCTCCTCCAGAATTTGTATTATGAATGTATATTTAGCATAAAAAAATGTATAAACTTGGTAAATTCACCCTAAATGCAAAATATTGTGAACCCAGGTCCAGTAGCCTCACCAAACCCTATTCTTTTCTGTAACATAAATCATATACTAGAGTTAAATTGATATAAATAGAAAATGGGTAATATATATCTTTCAAAGTGCATAAAAGATTCATTCTTTTCCTAAAGTAATTTTCACCAAAATTCAGTATGCTCACCTAACCTGACATTCATTTCTGTAAGAAGACTTGTAACACATTTTATACGTAATCTATGCACTAAGTTTATTTGTTTTATAAGAATAATGATTAACACATAAAAGCTTCAAACATTCATAATAAATAGAATATAAGTCCAAATGTTCTGAACCCAACTTTGTTGCAACCAGTACATCATCCTTTTCCATATAACAATGGTCACACTTATAAAATCTTGATAGAAAATAACAGAAACTACATTATCTTAGGTGAAAATAATATATTCCCAAAACAGCCATTTTCAGCCTTCCTATCTTTTTTTTCATAACTCCTAAACCGTAAAAGATTTTGGAATGATTATTTCACTAAAATTCACTTTAAAATGTGGCCTACCTACTGTATTTATATCATAATTAATTGAGCATTTTGAATACATATTTATTTTAATCTTATTTGCATATTTGCTTCTTATAGGTAGATTCAGACAATTCGGAGTACGTGGAGCAAGAACCTAAGGGTGAGTGTGACTTCTCGCAGCAACAAAGCAATCAACTATGCATATTGAACCCATGCTTTTATCAAAGTTAAAATGTTGTTATCGGGTAGAATTGTTTATATCCTAACTCATGCATTTTACCTCATTATTTTATTGCTGCCTTATATCCTAGACACCTCTGGTTGGGAATGGTTGGAACGATTTTAGATTTAAACAATGCTTAGCCATGCTTAGGTCTAGTAGGCAAAAATCGATGGATGGAGCTATCCATTATACTATACTTAGTGATTTTGATGTTTGGGCATAAAATCTGAGAACTTACACTAAATAATTAAATCTGAGAATATGCTTTGACTTGGACGGGTGATAGGGTGATGACGGGATGGTGGTTTTCCCCCATGCATGTAGCCCCGTTTAGGTCACCAAGAACCGAACATGTTGACATCTATTCACGCACCTTTCGTACTTCCACTTGCTAGAAATGGGATGGCTTGTCTTAGTACCTTGTGACGCTATGATCATCTACGCTCGTTAGAAAGTCGTGAGGGTGGTTTTCCCTTTGGAGTGCCCCAGGTGTGCCTGGTTTTGGCTGGTGGTATCTCCCGCAATGGTGATCCTGCCTTAGTCATGTGCGGGGCAGAGCTCGGGGAAGGACTTGTTATGAACTTGTATCACTTGTGAGTCACACATGTGTGCATGTAAAAGCATTTGATCCTTGTTCGTTTCATGTAGGCAAAGATGTACACCTCTGATCAGAGTAAAACTATTCGAATAGCCGTGTCCACGGTTGCGGACAATGCTTGATGTGTATCTCAGTCATGTTAGAATCAAACTTGGGTTATATGGCTGGGTTTAGTCATGGATAGCGTGATGGATATGTGGGTAAATGATTATTGGGCAATGGTGGCCCATGGATGATAATTAGAGCATCAGTTGTGCTCATTTGTAGTTTAATTTCAGATTTATATGCTTTCTGTCCAGAAATTTCAGATTGTGTTATTTTCCAAATGCTTATAGTTTAATTCACTACTTGCTTAATAAAATAAGCTTTATGCAAATCCTGAACCCTTTTGCCTTTACCTTTGATATAGAAACTTGCATACTCCTTTGTACTATTATATATCGTGTAAGTCTTGCGGAGTACCATTCGTACTCATGTTGCTATTTTTTAGGTGAGGATACCGGCGAGATTGATGCGTCCTATTACTATCCCACCAAGGGCGGCGAGGGTAGTGAGTAGTTGCAGCTTTGCTTTTGCCCCGGTCGGTTGCCCTATGGGGGTGTTGGCACACCACGGGTTTTATCTTTGTGTATATGTCTTTTGCTATGAGTTCCGCTGCTATATTTTGTGATGTATGAAAGGCTTATGAAGCCCTTTATGTAATATGTACCTTGCTGCCCCTTTCATCCTTGATTTAGTACTTGTTATGCTATCAATTGCTTGCGATGAAAGTGCGAGGCTAGTCGCTCCTAGGGACTAGCTAAGCATGAGTATGGGCTTTGGAACAATTTGATAACCGTGGGAAGGCAATTGGAGTTTGTGTCCTCTGTAGTATGTAGTTTTCTGGTTGCCGCCGCCGAGCGGTTGACGAGCATACTTCGGGGAGGACTGGCATGGCTATCCTATCGGTTATGTCCTTCGTTCCGGGTTTGGTGCTTTGGATTTATATTGTGCCTATCTTTAGTGGTGTCAAGTATGCAATGAGGTTAGGTGGTTATTTTGATTATATGAACCCCACCTAACTAGATAGTTCACATTGACATGTGCTATAAGTAACGTACGATATAAATCATGGGGTGCCCATAGTACCGAAGCGGTGTAATAATGACTCCATCCTCCCTAGATCTGATCCCGAGTGGCTCTAGGCCGTATCCGAGTCAAAGTCAAAAGGATTGGGTATGCCGCGTCATGTTGGAGTTGAAGACGGCTGCGGCGTTTATGAGTCCGAGTGGGGGATTGATGATCTAGTCTCCGTTAGATCCGATCTCGGCCTGCTCGGGGCTGTATCCGAGTCAAATACTAGGAAAGAGAGTTGCCCCAGGGCTAGTGGATCTTGGGCATCACTGAAGCATATCGTTGAAGATTGCCGCAGCGTTGAGGAGGCCAACTGGCGCAAAGTTGGCTTGGTCCCTACCTGACCGGACTGAAACCGAGTCAGACAGGGTGAGGATGCCAAAGTTGTCGGCGATGAAGTTGAGATTCCCGAAGTTGAAGGCTTGTCCGGGAGGGAAGGTGATGACAGCGACTCCAATGGTTGGATCCATCAGGCTTGCTGATGATGTCCTCGATGATGCCCCTGCTTGGCGCACCAACTGTCGATGTTTTATATTGGCAATAATTATATGGGGCTATGCGTCGGTCCTAAACTTGATAGATTCAAAAGGACACAGAATTTATCCTGGTTCAGGCCCTCAGTATGAGGTAATACCCTACCTCTAGTTCTTGTGTATTCCTTTCGTAGGTATGTGGAATAATCTGCCCTAAGGGTTCCCTATCTCTCCTTATATACTAGAGGGATGTGGGTTATAGGGTAGGAAACCCAGTCGGATACGACCAAGGGCTTTCCTTATCAATACATAGAGTATCCGGCTAGGAGTATATCCCTTTCCTTGTCGTGCAAGGTTACATGAAGCTGAGTCCTACTCTATCCATAATTGTATTGGGCCGATCCACCCACTGTTCGAGTGGACGTATTTGCCTTCCTCGAGGTATTCGGGGCCCATGGCCTCCACACATGACTTCTTGTTACCATGCAAGACAAGGAAAGGGATATAGTCCTAGCCGGATACTCTATGCACTAATAAGGAAAGCCCTTGGTCATATCCGACTTGCTTTCCTACCTTGTAACCCTCATCCCTCCAGTATATAAGGAAGGGTAGGGAACCCCCTGGTGTAGATTATTCCACATACAGCGAAAGCAATACATAAACAGTTGGAAGTAGGGTATTACCTCACACTGAGGGACTGAACTAGGATAAATTATGTGTCCTTTCGAGTCCATCGAGTGTAGATCCGACGAGTAGCCCTATATTCAATATTGTCGAGACAAAACATCGATATTTGGCGTGCCAGGTAGGGGCCTCATCAAGATCATCATCAACAAGCCTAATGGAGTCACCGGCATTGCCTTCTCTCCTGGGCAAGCAATAAGATTTGGAAGCCTCGACTTCAATGCCAATGACTTTGGTAACCTCGCCCTGTCCGACTCGGTTTCAGTCCGATTGGGTCGGGATCAAGCCAACTTCGTGCCATGTGGAGGCCATTGGCCCTGGGTACCTCATGGAAGGCAATATGGCCACTCGGTAGAGGGTGGGCCAGCTCATGTAATTAGGGATATAGTAGAACTCGGCTTCATGTTACCTTGCACGACAAGGAAAGAGATATAGTCCTAGCTGGTTACTCTATGTTTTTAGAGGGAAATCCCTTGGTCGAGTCCGACTGGGATTCCTACCATGTAACCTTACCTCCTCGATATATAAGGAGAGGCAAGGAGCCCCCTAGGGCATAAGACATCACAATCTCACTAGAGAAACCTCGAAGGCAATACACAACAGTTGGATGTAGGGTATTACCTCACCTTGAGGGCCTAAACCCGGATAAACATTTCGTGTTCCTTCACATCTATCAAGTTTAGATCTTACGAATTGCCCCATAATCAATACAACTGATATAAAACATCAATAGTTGGCGTGCCAGGTAGGGGCATCGTCAAGATTATTGTCAACAAGCCTGATGGATCTAGTCACCGGAGTTGACGGTGCCAAGTTCTTCCCCGGACAAGCCATCAGCTTTGGGAGCCTTGACTTCATCACTGCCAAGTTCTTCCCAGGAACCAGGCCGACCCAGCACCAGTCGGTTTACTCAACACTGCAGTGGTTTTTGGCGAATTGCTGTGGTGATACCCAAGATCTATGAGTTTAGGGAAAACTCTCTTTCCTGGTGTTCAACTCACATAAGGCTCTGATCCTGTCGAGATTGGGCCTGGGGGAGAAAAGATCGTCAATTTCCGGTTTGGGCTCAACAATTCCACAACCATCTTCAATTCCAGTCTGGCGCGGCAAACTCAATCCTCTGGAATTCAACCCAGATATGGCCTAGATTCGCTTGGGATAGGATCTAGGGAGGTTGGGATAATCCTTACACCAATAAACTACTTTGAGTCTGACTCCTAATCGGATAGCAGTTCAGGAAGCTTCTCTCTACCACGCGAAATCTTCATGGCGTCGAAGGGATCAACTCTGACACAAGATGCACGCCGGCTATGTGACCAACCAGAGGAGGAGGCTTGCCGACTACGTGAGCAACAGGAGGAAGATTTGCGACGCTTATAAGCTGAGCGCGATGCCCGCAATGACAATCTGCACAAGGCCGGGCGAACGGCGCAACAAGAGATCCTCCAAACTAGGGTTGGCAACCATGATGTCTTTGTGACACTGTAGCAAAACATCGTGGCCACTGCAACACTCTTGGATACCCTACAGCTGGGGCCTGATCACCAAGCTACCCCGACTATCACAAGAATCAAGGCCATGATAACCGCTGCAGCCTGTCAACAACATCAGCTATTTGGAGACACCCTTATCCAATCAGGCAAAACAACTTCAGATGCTGCTACATCGTCAAATGTGGCACGACACCGGACAGCAAGCACTAGTCAGCGCTGCTCAGAGTCAAACCGTGTTTCACAAGGGCACAATGATAATTGTTGGTGGTATCAGCACGATGGGCGTCAAGATGATCGCGACGCACATGAACAACTACGGCGTGACCTCCGTCATGACACCAAAGCCCGACGCCGAGAATGCGAGGAGGATGAGCAACGCCGACTTGAGGACGAGCACGTGTACTTCGGCCTTTACCACGAACGGCTCCATCGACACAACCGGAGCCGAAGCCCTCACTCGAACGAAGGGGTCCCCACTTTCTCGCGCGAGTTACAGCAAGTCGACTAGCCCATAGGCTTCAAACCCACTAGCATAGAGAAGTACGACAGAAAGACCAATCCTAAGTCTTGCCTCACCGTGTACACCCTGGCGATCCAAGTAGCTGGGGGCGACCAGAAGGCTATGGCAAATTATCTTCTAGTCGCCCTAGCTGAGTTGGCACGGACATGGTTGACGGGGCTTCCTAGAGGGTCTATTGGCTCCTGGGGGGGAACTCCACAAGCGTTTCATGGCCAATTTCTAGGGAACGTGATGGTAATGGGGTGCCTGATCTTCTGTTAGGTAAAGATAACTCTCGATTTGGTGGAGAATCGACACTCACGATCCGGCTTCTAATCACCAAGACCCGAACCCTACAATAGCTGCACCACGTCTCCTCTCATTATCAACCGTGCGCTGCCCAGTTGACCTCGCCATGAAGGCTAATCCCTGCATGCGAATCGAAGAACACAAGCAAGAACAAGAAAGATTGAAACTCACTTGCAGATGAATGATTGTACTCTCAAAGTTGGGGTCTTACAAACCGATAAACGGCAAAACTGTTCAAGACAGAATAATCTAAGCAAAACCCACCTCTAAACAATGATGGCTACTGTATATATGTGAGTTGGAACATCCTAGGGTTATCCCTAGGGCGCACACCACTTGGGTTTAGCCCACGACACCGTTACAAGGCCCAAGGCCTAAAACAGACTCGGACTAAAAGAGGTATATGTCTTGTTTTGATAATTCCGGACAGTTCAAGAGGAATTTTGACATGGGACCAAAACCATCTGAAAGTAGACTCCATAAGCTTTCCAACAAGTACTCATGGGCCCCGAGAGTCCTTCTGGATCAGTGGCTAGGTACGTTTGAAGTTGATGCTGTCAGGAGGCCCGAATCCGAATCCAAAACGTCCAGAACTTCATCTCTTGCCTTCTATGGACCAAAAGTGACGTGCTGATGTAGAAGTAGACTTGGGTAAGGTCTTGGTTTGGTCCCCAATCAACTTCTTTGATCATCCATCTGTTCCTTGCGCTCGGTCTCTTTCCCTTTACCCAAACAAGTATCTCTGCAAACGAGAACACACAAAACTCATCGTGCAGTAACGGCTGTTCAAATATATAACACATAAATTTTACGTAGAAAGCATGCACCTTTGGTTGATGAATAAATAAGATAGCTATAGTTATATCCGAGCTAGTGATGTCCTCATCAGAACGTACCAAAGGCCAGCATCCGAGTACGATCTATACTAGTGCCACCAAAAGAAGAACGAGTCTCTCAGAGACTTCAGCAAGCGCTTTTCCAAGAAGAGGAACTCAATCCCCAAGATCAAGGATGAGGTTATCATAGACACCTTCCGCAAGGTAGTTAGAGACACCCCCGTTCATTGACAAATTCACTTAGAAGCCGCCAGCATCCATCAAGGCTCTCTTCAACATGGCCAACAAGTATGCAGACTCAGCCGACGCCGTCGCCGAGGCACTTGATGACAAGAAGGAGCCACGATAGAAGGAGCGATGAAACACTGACGACGCGGCCCCATCCAAGGCTGGGACCGCAAGTGCAAGTCGGAAGACATTGTGGCCACCATTGACGGTGCCCGACTGTGACTCCCAAGGTGGATGACTACTAGAAAGTAATGAACGGGCCATGCCCTTTCCACCCAAAGGGGAAGCATGCAGCAAAGAATTACTTCATGCTCAAGAAGTTTGCTTCTGAGTAGACATTTACATCTAGCAAACAAAAGGATAAAGACAAGCCAGACTCGGGTCCAGCCGGTGATTACGAAGATCCCTGGGATGAGCTCAATCACATATTTGGAGGGCCGTCAGCATATGAGTCCAAATGCAAATAGAAGCTAACAGCTCGGGAAGTAAACTCGGTTTCTACTAACACCCTAGTATCTATGTTGGTCCGAAGTGGCAATTATGTTCGACCGCATGGATCACCCTGACCGAGTGGCACATCCAGGCCGATATACACTCGTTGTAGAGGCCATGGGCCCCAGGTACCTGTCGGTGCCATGGGCCTAGGGTACCTCACGAGAAGCTATTGGACCACCCGAACAGAGGATGGGCCTAGCCTTGTAATTAGGGATAAAATAGAATTCGGCAGACTTAATCATGTACGACAGGGAAAATACAGTCCTAGTCGGGCACGTTGTACTCCTAGAAGGAGAACCCTTGCTTGTAGTCCAACTAGGACTCCTACTTTATAACCTTGTCCCCCAGTATATAAGGGGAGGCAGGGCGCCCCCTGAGAGCAGAATCACCAATATCACAATCATACACCCTCAAAGGAAATACACCACAACTGGACGTAGGGTATTATCTCATCTCGAGGACCTGAACTAGTATAAACCTTTCGTGTTCCTTTGCAATCTATCGAGTTTTGGTCTGGCAAGTAGCCTTATATATTTATTGCTGATATAAAACATCGACAGTTGGCACGCTAGGTAGGGGCATCTACGAGATCATCTTCGACAAGCCTGATGGATCCAATCACCGGAGTCGACGGCATCAACTTCTTCCCCGGGCAAACAATCAGCTTCGGGAGCCTCGACTTCGTCGCCGACAAGTTCGGCAACCTCACCCTGTCCGAACCGGACTCGATCCGATCGGCCAGGAAACAAAGCTGACTTGTGCCGGTCGGCCACGCAACACCGCAGCAACCCTCATCAACTTGTGTGGCAATCTTCATCTTGTTTGGGTCTCGGGACAACTCTGTTCTTCGGTGTTTGACTTGGACTCGGCCTTGAGCCGGTCAAGATCGAGCTAAGAAGGAAAGAGATCGTCAATCTCCCGTACCGACTCGGCAAAGCCATGGATATCTGTGGAGGCCATGGGCCCCGGGCACCTCATGACAAGCATATGGGCCACTCGGACAGAAGATGGGCCTAGCCTTGTAATTACAGATATGATGGAACTCGGCAGACTTAGCCTTGTACGATAAGGAAAATACAGTCCTAGTCGGCCAAGTTATATCTCTAGAAGGAGATCCCTTGGTTGTTGTGGAGGCCATGGGCCCCGGGTACCTCATGACAAGCATATGTCCCACTCGGACAGAGGATGGGCCTAGCCTTGTAATTAGGGATATGATGGAACTCAGCAGACTCAGCCTTGTACGATAAGGAAAATACAGTCCTAGTCGGGCACGTTATATCACTAGAAGGAGATCCCTTGGTCATAGTCCAACTGAGACTCCTACTTTGTAACCCTGTCCCCCAGTATATAAAGGGAGGCAAGGTGCTCCATGAGGGCAAGATCAGGAGGTTCACAAGAATTGCCATCATACATACTCAAAGGAAATACACCACAATTGGACGTAGGGTATTACCTCACCTCAAGGGCCTGAACCAGTATAAACTCTTCGTGTTTCTTTGCAATCAATCAAGTTTCGGTTCGGCGAGTAGCCTTATATATTTATTACCAGTGTAAAACATCGATAGTTGGCGCGCCAGGTAGGGGCTTTGTCGAGATCATCTTCATCAAGCCTGATGGATCCAATCACTGGGGTCGACGGCAACAGCTTCTTCCCCAGGCAAGCAATCAGCTTCTTGTGCCTTGACTTCATCGCCGACAAGTTTGGCAACCTCGCCCTGTCCGAACAGGACTCGATCCAATCGGCCAGGAAATAAGCCGACTCTACGCCGGTCGGCCCATGCAACACTGCAGCAACCTTAGTCGACTTGCTGCGGCAATCTTCATCTTGTCCGGGTCTCAGGACATCTCTTTCCTTCGGTGTTCTACTCGGAGTCGGCCTTGAGCCGGCCAAGATTAGGCTAAGAAGGGAAGAGATCGTCAATCTCCCGTACAGACTCGGCAACGCCGCGGATATCTTCAAACAACATCCGACACGGCAAACCCGATCCCCTAGAGTTCGACTCGGATACGGCCCAGAGCCGCTCAAGATCGGATCTAGGGAGGTCAGAGTTGTAATCACCCCCATCAATTATTCCAACTTCGACTCTCAGTCAAACTCCAACTCTAAGTCGAACAGCAGTTCGGTAAGCTTCTCTACGCCACGAGAAATCTTCATGGCATTCAAAGGCTCTACTCCTACTTAGGAATCACGTCGACTACGTGAGCAGCAAGAGGAGGAGGCCCGTCGACTGCAAGAACAACAAGAGGAAGAAGCAAGATGCCTGCACGCCCGCAACGATGACCTACGTAGGGCTGGGTGGACTGCTCAGCAACAAATCCTCCAAACCCGAGTCGGCGACCATGATGTCTTCGTTACTCCTCAACAGAACATTGTGGCCGCTGCAACTCTACTGGATACACTCCAGTTCGGGCCTGATCACCAGGCCCCCCTGATGATAGCAAGGATAAAAGCCATGATCACCGCTGCTACATGTCAACAGTATTAATAGTCAGGCGATACCCTCATATCGACCAATCGGTCGGCTTCTCCAACCGCAATCTCGTCTGCCTCAACATGACGCTGAGCAGCCGGCTCTAGTCGGCTGCACACGGAGTCACGCCACACATCACTCGGCAACCACAATAATACCCGCTGGCCCCGACATCCAGACGACCGTTGGGACAACCGGGATCTCCGAGGCCGACTACGACGTGATCTTTAGCAGGACATCCACACTCGGCGCCGCAAACGAGAGGAAGATGAGCAACACCAACTGGCAGATGAGAACGAGCGCTTTGGCCTCCACCATGAGCAGTTTCGCCATTGTAGGGGGAGTCGGAGTCCTCATGAAGATGAAGGTGTACCGGCCTTCACCCACAAGCTACAACAAGTCAACTGGCATTAGGTTTCAAGCCGACTGGAATTGAAAAATACGATGGGAAGACCAACCTCAAGTCTTGGCTCACAGTCTACACTCTGGCAATCTGAGCAGCCGGAGGAGATCATAAAGCCATGGCTAACTACTTCCCAGTCGCTCTAGCCCACTCAGTGAGGACATGGTTAACGGGACTTCCCAAGCAATCAATCGGCTCCTAGGGAGAACTCCGAGAATGCTTCATCGCCAACTTCCAGGGAACATACGAGAGGCCATCTTCCCAGTACGACCTATATCAGTTGCATCAAAGGAAGAACGAGTCTCTTCGTGACTTCATCAAGAGGTTTTCTAAGAAGAAGAACTCAATCCCGAAGATCAAGGACGAGGTCATCATCACCGCCTTTCAAAAAGGAGTCAAAGACACCTCCTTCATCACTAAATTCACTTAGAAGCCTCCCAACTCTGTCAAGGCTTTACTCGACATGGCGAACAAGTATGCCGACTCGGCCGACGCTGTTGCTGAGGCCCTCGATGACAAAAAGGCACCCTGACAGAAGAAGCGGAAGGACACCAATTATGCGACCCTGACTAAGGTTGGGAACCGCAAACGCAAGTCGGACGGCTTCATTGTGGCAGTCGGTCACAATTGTCTTCGATCTCCTACAACTGGAGATTATCAGAACAACAAGTGACATGCTCGGGGCCTCAAAAGCCCAAACGCAAGGATGGCATCCCCACTCCCAAATACCGAACAGCTAAGTCACTTTCTGATAAATATTTCCTCACTCGGCCTCACCAATGCCACAGCCGCTACACCTAATAGGTGTGGTGTACATTCTGCACATTTTTCTGTTTTTATGTTTTTTCTCTTAATCATTGCAAAAGTACTCGAGTAGCATAAGTTCCGATCCGTGAAACTTTGTTCCATGAAAGACAAACTCAAGTCACCCAAAGCGCGTGTCTGGGAAAGAGCCATGAGCCAACTCCTGATGCTAGGGGGCTATGACTAGTCGGGCAGAGTGCTTAAACGTAAGGGGTCAACTACTCGGGGAAATTAATATCAAAAAGAGGAAGAACATGTATTTACATATATTGTAAAATACATAAAATTTCTTTGGGTGATTGTTTTCATCTTCAGGTGCTACTCATCCGATGTATGTATAATGCAAGACCAGTTCTGGATACGCGTGACAGGAACTCGGGGCTACGAGCCTTTCTCCTACGCTCGGGGGCTGGACCAGTCTACCAAGAATAACTTGGAATGCTCCACGAGAGCCATTGTCTGAGTACTCGCACTAGTCGGGACTCGTGTGTGGGCTAATAACCGACCTCCGGCACCAGTCGGAGCTCAGGGACCACTCCACTGAGTTGGGTACGCCCCATGAGGGTCGCTAGCTAAATCTTATGCTAATGCGAGGTTTGGGTACCTTATTCGGCTAATAACCGACCTCCGACGCCAGTCGGGGCTCGTGTGCTACTCGGTTAGGTAGGGTACGCCCCATGAGGGTCGCCAGCCGAATCCTATGCTAATGCAAGGTTCAGGTACCTTATTTGGCCGTAACTCTGTTGGATAGGGTACGCCCCATGAGGGCAAGATCAGGAGGTTCACAAGAATCGCCATCATACATCCTCAAAGGAAATACACCACAACTGGACGTAGGGTATTACCTCACCTCGAGGGCCTGAACTAGTATAAACACTTCGTGTTCCTTTGCAATCCATCAAGTTTCGGTCTAGTGAGTAGCCCTATATATTTATTGCCGGTGTAAAACACCGACAGTCGTAGTCCGGTCGGGACTCCTACTTTGTAACCCTGTCCCCCAGTATATAAGGGGAGGCAGGGCTGTTGATGTTTTACATCGGCAATATGAATATGGAGCTACTCAGCAGATGGAAACTCGATGGATTGCAAAGGAACATGGGGAGATTTATACTAGTTCAGGCCCTCAATGTGAGGTAATACCCTACGTCCAGTTGTGGTGTTATTCCTTTGAGGATTTGTGTTGATTGATGATCTTCTGCCCTCCGGGGACAGGGGTACAAAGTAGAAGTCCCAGCCGGATACGGCCAAGGGATCTCCTCTTGGAGATACAATGTACCCAACTAGGACTGTATATTCCTTATTGTACAAGGCAAAGTCTATCGGGTGCTACTATATCCGTAATTACAAGGCTAGGCCCATCCTCTATCCGAGTGGCCCATATGCTTGTGATGAGGTACCCGAGGCCCATGGCCTCCACAGCAGCCCCTGAGACCTTCATAGTTGAGTCACAGCTAATGCCAAGTGCTCATCCTCCATGGGGAAGATTGCCTGAGTGCATTGCTCCCGAGTACTCTTTGTCCGAGTATGTCTTCTTCCCGAGTCTTGCTTCATGTCAGCTGGCAGTGAGGCTATGAAGGGCTCCATGTAGAAGTATGAATAGTGTGCGCTGAATAGGCACACCTATTAGGTGTAGCCCCCGACTTTGTGCTTAATTGTGAAAACAATTAAACATAAAGTCAAAGATCTTTAACCTTGTAGTCTTTCCCAAGTAGTATACTATTGGTATATGAGACTCTTCGGTATCATGTCAATCGGAATATGATTTATAGTCTTTGCCGAGTAGCATGCCACTCGTATATGGGACTCTTCAGCTTCATGTCAGCCGGAAAGGGTATTTATAGTCTTTCCCGAGTGGCGTCCCACTCGGAAGTTAGACTCCTCAACGTTATGTCAACTGGAAAGAATATTTATAGTCTCTCCCAAGTAGTTCACTACTCAGAAGTTAGACTCTTCAGCGTCATGTCGGCTGGAAAGATATTGCTCATGGCAACTGTTGGCCAAGCATGTAGGCCGAGTACCACTTTATGAAATTAAATCCATTGCGTGGTCAGGTGTACTCGAGAGGTACCTGCATCCCAAATTTTGATGAAGACTAGCTTGTGATCCTTATAAGGATATATCCTCAATACCTAGTGGATAAGACAGATACCCAAACACATGTGTTCAGCAATTAGGCCTTCATGAAGCATATCTGTTTACCTCATCGGTTCCTATTGGTAGCATCAGCACTGCGATTGTAACACAGCCAACAAGTGGCCCACATTGAGCGTGCTACTATAGAAACTCATGTCTTGGTGGCCCAGTACCGACTTTGTAGGCCCAAGCCCACGAATAAAAAACGGATCTATAAAAGGCGGGGAGAGAGAGAAAAGATTGCTTCATCTTCTCCAATCCACCAATCGTTTCATCTTCTAGCTTCCGCACCAAAATTTCGCCTCCCGCTCCGCTAGGGTTCGCCATTGTTCGCTCTTCCCCATTAGAACTCGGGCGGTTCCGCTCCTCCTTATCTATTCCAAACCTTCCACGACATTTCCCCCAAATCTCCTCATCCCCAACCATGCCGAGGGCTTCAGATCTTGCAGGTGCGTCGGATGATGTCTGGCCGACTTCGGATTGCGGGTTGGCCAAGCTGAAGCTTCTGGAGAAGCAGCTGAGGTTGCAGAGCCACGATGTCATCAACTGGCGTCCGGCTAAGGGTGAATCAGTTCCGGAGCCCCAGGAGGGTGAGACCGTTGTTTTCGCCTCTTTTTTCCACCGGGGTCTTTCTCTTCCGTCTTCCGAGTTCTTCCGCCAGCTTCTTGCTTTTTATGAACTCGAGTTCGTGAATCTGAATCCCAACTCGATCTTGCAAATCTCCATTTTGGTAGCTCTTTGTGAGTGCTTCCTGGTTGTGGAACCCCATTTGAATCTCTTTAGATATCTGTTCCATATCAAGCCCTAGCCCTCCAAGAGCAAAATCCAAGTGATTGGGGGGGCCGGTAACCAACTCAGGAGCGAGATGAAGAGGACCTATTTTAATATTCCCCTGAAATCTTCTCTCAAAGGCTGGCATAAGGAATGGTTTTACTGCTCTGATCTTGAGCCAGGCCTTTCCCCTTTTATGGGTTTGCCCCCGGTGGTTATTGCCAAGTGGTTGTCTTTGCCCACCTCTGAAGAAATGGGGCAAGTTAACAAACTTGTTGGCAGGATTGACAAGCTGAAGAAAGCCGAGTTGACTGGTCCATGGGTGGCCAAACGATTCTTGACTCGGTGCATCAGGCCGCTGAAGCTGAGGTGCCACTTCGGCTGGGGCTACAAGGGCAAAGGCGATACCAGTCGAGAATATGCCAATCTGATAGACAAGTACAAAGTGACCAACATCCTGCTGGATTTCTTCACCAGTGGAGTGGTCGAAACTAAAGATGTAGAATGATCTGTGGCAGCTTATAGCCAGAAGAGGCCATGCCCCAAGGTAACCCTTGCTGATGTTATCTTGTAATTCATCCGGGATGAGTTCTTGCAGATATGTGCCTAGATTGGCTCTAGAATGTGTAAAATGCATTGTTGAACTACTTGCAGTCATGTGAGGAATTTGATGATGATTCCCGAACACTGTCGGCCATGAAGTTGAAGAAGAGGCCAAGAAGTCCTTTCGCTGCCCAGCCAGATTCCAAGAGAGCGGGGAAGAGACCTGTTGTAGATCAGGGCAAGAAGAAGGTTATGAGACCGAGTGCCGCAGCTGGGAGTCTAAAGATAAAAGACACCGCCGGTACAGCCCCCAGGCCACCGAGTCCCAGATCGGGACCAGCACAGTCGAGCTCAGCATCATCGAGCCCAATATGAGTGCCGCCGAGTTTAATGTCGGGTCCAGCGCTGCTAGGCTCAGCAACATCGAGCCCAAGAATAGCGCCGCTGAGTACCTAGGCGCCCCAGCCGGCCGCCCCGTGAATAGGGCCGACTAGGACAGAAACACCGCTGCTGATTACCGTGCCCTCAGGCCCGACAGCCAGCGGCCCTCCAGTGCTAACCTCCAGATCGCCCAGACAGAGGCTTAAGTTCTCCAAGAGGTAGGTTGCTCTGGGTCTTCTGAAAATCTTGTTCGACATGGTAGCATATTGATGTTTGACTCGTTACGCAGGAAGCGGGCCAACATTGATCTCAAGGAGACCGCTTTGGCTACTCCTATCGTCAAGCCAGCCCTAGCTAAGCCGGCGCCAGCGAGCATGCCTACTGAGCCAACGACGATCTCAGTTGCAAAAATTGAGATCGTCCCAACTCCAGGGCCACCAACACTGGCTGACCAAGGGGAGGTTGTCGAAGCTGTCGCTCCAGCCCCTGAGCCAGCCCCCAAGGCCCCGGAGGCTGCCGAGTTGAGGGCCAGGACCCCGTCGCTATCCTTGTCACCATCGTGGTTGTCGTCATCGGAAAGACCAAACCTGATGGCAATGAGGTGCCTGATCTTCCGTTAGGTAAAGATAACTATCGATTTGGTGGAGAATCGACACTCACGATCCGGCTTCTGATCACCAAGACCCGAACCCTGCAATCGCAGTACCATGTCTCCTCTCGTTATCAACCATGCGCTGCCCGGTTGACCTCGCCACAAAGGCTAATCCATGCATGCGAATCAAAGAACACAAGCAAGAACAAGAAAGATTGCAACTCAATTGCAGATGAATGATTATACTCTCGAGTTGGGGTCTCACAAACCGATAAACGGCGAAACTGTTCAAGGACAGAATAATCTAAGCAAAACCCAACTTAACAGCGGCGGCTACAGAATATATACGAGTTAGGACGTCCTAAGATGAGGGTTTGCCCTGTGAGGGGCGCACTCCTCATGGGTTTAGCCCATGACACAATTACAAGGCCCAAAGCCCAAAACAGACTCGGACTGGAAGAGGTACATGTCTTGTTTTGACGATTCCGGACAGCTCAGGAGGAATTTTGATGTGAAACCAAAATGATCTGAAAGTAGACTTCATAAGCTTTCCAGAAAATACTTGTAGGCCCTGTAACTCCTTCTGGATAAAAAGTTATGGCCGTTTAAAATTGACGTTGTCTCCTAGCCTGAAACTGAATCGGTCTCGGGAATAGGAGTTTACTTGCACTTGTTGTCTCCACTTCAATATGTGGTGTCTTGAGCTATTCTCCATGGTCTTCTCCCAAGTTCCTAAGAACAATAAAATCATCACAAGAATTAAATAGCATGCCATTCGTAGAAATATTCTCATGTAAGCTTAGGAACTCATTCACCTGGCGATTAAGTTAACGAGCACGTGCACGAGTAATTGGTCCTTGGATCGGTTGCACATCGTGTTCATCATGAAGAGGTTGTAAGTGTGTATCTAAAGACATGATGTCCTCATCATCCTCCCCATCTTGATTTGGAGTCGTCCTCGACTCAAGGTCATCTTCGTCACCGAAATAAGGCTTCAAATTAGCAACATTGAAAACATCACTCACACCATAATCTGCAGGCAAATCAATCTTGTATGCATTATCATTTATCTTCGCAAGAACTTTAAAAGGACCAGCAGCTCGAGACATTAATTTTGACTTGCGCAAAGTAGGAAACCTATCCTTTCTTAAGTGTAACCAAACAAGATCACCGGGTTCAAAAATAAGCTCCTTTCTACCTTGACTACCAGCAAGTTTATACTTTACATTCATACGCTCAATATTTTTCTTAGTAGTCTCATGTAACTTAAGCACAAATTCAGCCCGTGTCTTAGCATCAAAATTGACTTTTTCTGAAAATGGTAAAGGCAATAAATCAATTGGAGCACGAGGGTTAAAGCCATATACCACCTAGAATAGGCTCATCTTTGTGGTGGAGTGCAACGAATGGTTGCAGGCGAACTCCACATGTGAAAGACATTCTTCCCACATTTTCAGATTATTCTTCAAAACAGCCCGCAACATCGTGGGTAAAGTACAATTCACCACCTCCGTTTGTCCATCGGTTTGGGGGTGGCAAGTTGTAGAAAATAATAACTTCGTCCCCAATTTTCTCCACAACGTCATCCAAAAAATGACTCAAAACTTGGTATCTCGATCTAGAACAATGGTATTGGGCACACCATGTAGACGAACGATATCCCTAAAAAACAAATCAGCAACTATGGTAGCATCGTCGCTCTTATGACAAGGAATGAAATGGACCATTTTGGAAAATTTATCAACAACAACAAAAACACTATCCCTCCCCCTCTTTGTCCTAGGCAATTCTAAAATAAAATCCATAGAAATGTCTTCCCAAGGAGCACTAGGAATGGGTAGAGGCATATAAAGACCATGTGGATTAAGACGGGACTTAGCTTTGTTACAAGTGCTGCATTGTGCAACGTATCGTTCAACGTCACGCAAAAGAAGTGAGTAGCTAGCACATCCTTCGTCTTCTTCACTCCAAAATGTCCCATCAATCCACCTCCATGTGCTTCCTGCAAAAACAAAAGACAAACAGAGCTTGTAGGAACACATAATTTGTTAGCTCGATATAACAATCCGTCATTCAACACATATTTATTCCAAGTTCTTCCTGCTCGACAGTGATCATAAGCTTCTTTTAAATCCAAATCAGTAGCATATAATTCTTTTATTGTCTTCCAATCCAAAATTTATGATCAAGTTGAGATAACATAGTATTAGCGCCTAGATAAAGCATCAGCAATCACATTGTCTTTACCTTTCTTATGCTTAATGATATATGGAAACGACTCAATAAATTCTACCCATTTAGCATGTCGTTTATTCAATTTAGCTTGACTTCGAATATGCTTCAAAGACTCATGATCGGAATGTATGATAAATTCCTTTGGCCATAGATAATGTTGCCAAGTCTCTAATGTTCGAACCAAAGCATATAATTCTTTATCATAAGTTGAATAGTTCAAACTAGGTCCTGACAACTTCTCACTAAAATATGCAATTGGCTTACCTTCCTAAATAAGCACACCTCCAATCCCAATCCCACTTGCATCACATTCAAGCTCAGAAACCTTACCAAAGTCAGGGAGTTGGAGTAGTGGTGCATGAGTCAATTTCTCTTTAAGCAAATTGAAGGCGTCTTCATGTGCTTGTCCCCATCGAAAAGGAACGCCTTTCTTTGTGAGCTCATTCATGGGTGTGGCAATGGTGCTGAAATCTCTCACAAAGCGACGGTAGAATCCAGCCAACCCAAGAAAGCTCCGCACCTGTGTGACCGATGTAGGTGTCGGCCAACTCTTGATCGCTTCTATCTTGGTCTCATCAACTTCAATTCCCTGTAGAGTCACAACATAACCAAGAAAAGAAACTCATTCCGTGCAAAAAATGCACTTCGCGAACCAAACAAACGTGCATCTCTCAAAGCATTAAAAACAGCACGTAAATGAATAAGTATATCATCAAAGTAAACCACCACAAATCTACCAATGAAAGTGCGTAAAACTTCATTCATGAGTCGCATAAACGTACTAGGAGCATTAGTCAAACCAAAAGGCATCACTAACCACTCATACAAACCAAATTTAGTTTTAAACGCGGTCTTCCATTCATCACCCAATTTCATTCTAATTTGGTGGTATCCACTATGCAAGTCTACTTTGGAGAACACAACAGAGCCACTCAATTCATCAAGCATATCATTTAACCTAGGGATAGGATGACAATATCTAATAGTTATGTTGTTAATGGCTCTACAATCCACACACATGCGCCATGATCCATCTTTCTTAGGAACCAAAATAACAGGAACAGCACAAGGGCTAAGACTCACGTACATACCCTTTTTCAAGCAAGTCTTGCACTTGACGCTGAATCTCCTTAGTCTCTTCGGGATTGGTCCTGTATGGCGCACGGTTTGGCAATGCAGCTCCCGGGATCAAATCAATTTGATGCTCAATTCCTCTCATACGTGGCAGCCCCGGGGGTATCTCACTTGGAAATACATCAGCAAACTCCTGCAAAAGGTTAGTAATAGCAAGTGGCAAAGAAGGAGGCAAGTCCTCAATTGTAAAGAAAGTTTCCTTGCAAACCAAAGCATAGCAAATAGATTCATTAACATTTAACTCAGAAATCTCAGATTTAGTAGCTAACATAGAAACTCCTTTCAACTTAAGCGTGTCTTTCCTAGCAGGTGGCTCTTTTTTCTCCTTTTTAGGTGGAAACACATCTTTAGCTACTTGCTGATTTTCAGACTTAGATTTTATTTCAGCACGTGCTATATCATCCTTCAAAATTTCAGCAGGGGTCATTGGTAGCAACTCAATCTTTTTTCCATTATGTGAGAAAGTGTACGTGTTAGTTCTACCACGGTGCAGCACATCTCTATCATATTCCCAAGGTCTACCCAAAAGCAAAGAACATGCTTGCATAGGTACGACATCAAAATTTGCACTATCATGGTAATTTCCAACAGAAAATTGCACTCTCACAACTTTACTTACCTTCAACTTACCACAAGAGTTGAACCATTGGATGGAGTAAGCCCGTGGATGTGGTTGTGTAGGCAAACCTAGCTTGTCAACCAAATCTGAACTAGCAAGGTTGCTATAGCTTCTGCTATCAATGACAACACGGCATGCTCTATTGTGAACCACGAACCTTGATTGGAACAAATTGTGGTGCTGATTTTGCTCCGCCTTCTCCATTTGAGCACTTAGCACCCGTTGTGCTACAATGCTCAAGTACTTGCTTGAATCTTCTGCACCTATGTGCTCCACTTCCTCAACGCTCTCGTCTTCATCACCTGCATTGTTAGTGCCATGTGCTAATTCATCATCCACATCACTAGCACTAGTGTACTCACCGTCATCTATAGCAATGAGGACTCTCCGGTTCGGGCAATCACGTTGCACATGCCCCATCCCTTTGCACTTGAAGCATTGGATATCTCTTGTTCGCCCCGTGGAAGCAACCGATGATGCACTTTTTGCGGGTGCCTACGAAAGTACAGATTTACTCACCTTGGTAGCACGGGATGTTGGCGCCGATGCCTTTGACCGCGCCCGATTGGTGGAGGGTGTAGCAGTCCGGCCAGTGGTGGAGGTACTTTTTCTAGACCCAAAGGGAGGCCTTGATGTAGACGTGCTTCCCCAATTGTTCCTTCTCAATGGCTGCCTTCCCTGCAATTCCTGTTCAGCTAATATAGCTAGATGGAACAATCGGTTAAGAGAATTGTATTCTTTATATTGAATAATGTCCTGAATGTCACGTCTCAACCCCCCATAAAATCGAGCCATCTTATCCTCCTCATCCTCCTCTACCTCACAACGCAACATTCCTATTTGTAGCTCCTGAAAGTAATCTTCTATAGATTTTTCTCCTTGGTCTAAGCGTTGCAACTTATTTCTCAAATCACGTTTGAAGGAAGGAGGAATAAACCTACCCCACATTGCTCGCTTCAACCTTGCCCATGTGTCAAGTTCTAAGCCAGTTTTAACTAGTTCATTCCACCAAATAATAGCAAAGTCTTTGAACTCACTAGTTGCTTGCCTAACCCTATGAACTTCAGGAACTAAATGGGAATTAAATTTCTACTCTACGGTCAACTCCCAATCCAAATAAGCTTCAGGGTCATATTTTCCAGAAAATGAAGGCTGTAGAGACTAGCATTACTCCTTTGTACTATTAATACTATGTAAGTACTCCGTCACAGCCCTAAATCTAAATTAAGGTAATTAGTGTTAAGCCCTAGCTAATCCTTTGCTTTGTGCTAGTTGTCACTTCCCAAGTTCTATATATCTAAAAATCCTACAAAAATTCCTAAACATGTCAGGTGATGTGAATAAGCCCCTGTAAATTTTAAATAATTTTATCCCTTCAATAAATACTTCAACCAGGTCCCTCAACTCATCAAAGCTAGGAAGCTAGCTGAAATAAATTGGGTTACTTCTGAAATTCACCAGATGAAAATGAGGACTAATTAGACAGAGCCCTTATGCCAAAGTGTGTGCCAACATGAACCCTATCACTAGTAATTTTGGCTCAATTTAATTCCCAAAGAAGTCACATGAAATAATAGGAGCAAAGCCCTAGGGACATGAATCAAGCTGCAGAAAAACTGGATCTGTGACCCCAATTTGCAAATTCGCCAAAAATAAACCAGATCAGTTCTAACCACGAAATTTGGTCAGCATGTTAAACACATCATCCTCTACCTCCAGTAATTTTCCCATAAATTATCTCCCTTATTTATCTGCTGAAATCACAGATGCAAGACAGCTGTCCATACAGCTCACAAAACAGTCTCTAGAATAGTCTCCTCTCTCTATTTCACTGACCAGTGGGACCCACAACACCCTGGCCCACCTGTAAACCTCTGCCAGTCTTGGGACAGTGAGTTTCACCCCATTCCTACCCACACCCCTCTCTTTTCCCTAGAGATTAACTACAAGGGCCCACAAGACATAGACTAAATCTAGCCAAGAATGTGTAGAAAAACATTTTCTTACACGTGGGACCCACCTTGGAACACTGTATCACCAAAGCAACTCAGCACTGCATGGCACAGGTGTCACTGCCTCCTTCTCCTGCTCCCTCATAGCTCACAGGGACACTGAGATAAGCACTGGTCTGGGAAACCTCGACCATCTCGACTCAAACTTCGCCAGAAGAACCTCCTCCTCATCCTCTTCACGTTCCCACCGAGAAAAACGATGGAGACACCAAGGATTGCTGTCGGCAAGCCCATCTGCTCCTCTGCCGGTAGTGCTCAATCGGTCCCGAGCCAACGCCGGTGAGCTCCATCCTTTCTAAGCCTCCAGAACATGATCTGCAACTCCTAATAGTTCCATTTTCGCGTTACCTTGCCCTAGGAACTGTCGGCCGAAGCAGCCACGTCGCTGCCATGTTCTGTCTCTGCGCTCCAGCGCTGCCGCCGCCGCCATCCCGCCGTTCCGGCCGCCTCGGAGCGAGTCTGACCGAGCCCTTGCGCCAACAACGTCGCCTCGCCTCTAGAAGCCCGCTACCCGAAGGAATCGAGTCGCGAAGCCCTAAGCGCCAAGATCGGCCTCCGTCTTCCCCAACTCCGACCGAGCTCCGCCACCACCGATTCGTCCTCTGTGGTGAGCCTCGCTTCAATTCTTTGCACCGTAGCTATCCTCAGGAAGTCTGTAACCTGGTGGACACCATGTCCTAGCCGTAGGCCGACTGAAGAAAGAGCTGCCGCCGTCGTCCAGAGGATTTCTGTCGTCGCCGAACCAATCGGTGCACCGCCACCGCCGACAGGACCTCACCGGCCTCGTCAAACCTCACGGTGAGAACCCAGATACTTGGTAGACACATATGCATGCATTAATATGGCCAGCTTGAGCTTGTAGAAAGTTTTCCCCTGTTGACCCGAAAAGAGCCACCGGCGAGATTCCGATCACCCGAGGTGTCAAGAAGACCACCCTTAGCTCCGCCGTGAACTCCTCTACCTTTTCTATCTTAGGCCCGACTACAACCGACGCCGCCATCACCGTCGCCGCCGCCGAGAAGCTAACCTCCTCTGTTTCGCCATGCCGGACCATCCACTCCCAGTCTAGACGGTCCACTTCCTTGGTCTCACGTCGCGCCCTGCTCTCGTGCTTTGCTTGGATGGGAGACATTGGATGGTTGCGAGTAAGGTGCTTGCTGTGCTTTGGGTTAATTACTTGGTGTGAAAGCTTTCTCGATGTAAGACAAGAAAGCTAGCAAAATTATACTTGCTTAATGCAATATACATGTTCCAATTTTCTTCTGAAATCTGTGTTCCTGAATGAACATTTCGTCATTTCCTATCAGTCACTGGGGGTCAGCAATTTGGTGATTAAATCGAAGATGGTGATATGATTGTATACTTGTATAGAAATTAGTAATGTGTTGTTGATATGGATGTTTGAAATTTGTTGTTGTATATATTGTTTAGCTAAAAATTTAGAAATATTGATATATTGTTTTACAAAAAATAATAGGTTGTCTCTCTTCGTTGGTTTCTAAAGTTCAGTTTAAGGGGTTTTTATATTCGCATAAATATTCGTTACCATATTCATTCCGATTCGTATTCGCTCCGTATCTGTATCCGGTAATATTCGATTCCGTTTTCGTATCCGAGGTTTCCGATTCCGAATCCGATTCCGAAAAAAATATGAAAACGAATATGGTTAGCTAGTTTCCGACCGTTTCCGATCCGTTTTCACCCCTAGCCCTGCTCTGCTTTGCCTCGCTGGCCTGCGGGCCTGGGCTGTAAGGGAAATCAGAAAAGAAGAGAGAAGAAAGAAATAGGAAAAGTAATTAAAAGATTTACCTTAAAACAGAAAAATGGCTAAACTTTGTAAACCCATAACTTTCTCATTTTAACTCCATTTTGAGTGAAACCAATTTTGATAGTTCTGCAAATTTGTGAACTTTATTGCTGTCTAATAAAGGATGACCACTTCTCTACTGAAAACATCCATAAATTAATATGAAGCAAAATTGACTTATTTTGGGCTTAAAAACTTGAAATATTTCTATAAAATTCACTGTAACTCCCTTTGAGGTAAACCAAATTTCTTTGGATTCATAAAAATGTGCTCTTTAATTTTGTAACATAAAAAGTGGGAACTTCTGTGTAGGATTTTTCTCTAAAAATGGAAATACTTTTTTATATATCTCTTTATAACCTGGAAGTTTATAAATTTCTAGAAAATTCATCCTAATTGCTAAAAATGTGAAACCACTTTTGTTTAACTCAAAAAATTGTAGTCTTTGCTGTGAATAATTTGCATTTGACAAAACTACCTCTCAAAATAGGCCCAAAGTATTTTCTAACCTTTCTTTTTGTTAAACTTGTAAAATTCATATCTAAATCGTTTTAAATCGAATTTCAGTGAACCAAATTTTGTCGGAACCAGGAAGATATGTATTTTCACATCAAAATGCTCACACTCATAAAATTATACCAGAGAACACAAATATACATTTTTCCACTTAGGGTTTTCCTATAGTTTCGGCTTTTGCCGTTTTCAGCCCTCCTACTTTGTTATTTTTGTAGCTCCCAATCCAGGGATGCAAATGACTTGGTTCTTTCTCCAAAAATCTTATTAGAACATGCCCTACCTACTGTATTTATCTCATAATTAATTGATTATTTTTGCATAGACATGTTTAATTGCTTCTTATTTGCATATTCGCTTCTTATCGATAGATTCTGAGGATACGGAGTACGTGGAGATTAACCCAGAGCTTGAGAGTGACCCCTCGCTGCAGCAAGGCAAGCGTCTAAGCATATTGAACCTATGTTTTCAATAAATTAATTTGTTTGTGAAAACAATATCTATATGCATGCTTCAGTCTGTTTAAAATGGGGAAAATGGGTAGAGTTAATGTTACCCAATTGTATGCATTTCCATTCCTTGGTTATTGATCTCATGTTTATACCTTGTTACCACTGGTTAAGGACTTTGGGATACTTTTATTTTACCGAATGCTTAGCCATGCTTATTCTAGACTTAGCAAAATCTGATAGATGGAGCTATCGGTTCAAAACTAGTTGAATGCGAATAGATGGGTTAAAATCTGACACGAATAACTTCTAATTAATATTTGAGAATATGTTTGACTTGGACGGATGATAGGGAGATGAAGGGATGGTGTTTCCCCGATGCACGTAGCTCCGTCTGGGTCGTTAAGGACCGAACATATTGACGTCTATTCAAGCACCCTACGTACTTCCACACGCCAGTTATGGGATGGCTTAACTCAGTAGCACGGGAGGCTGTGGCCATCTACGCCCGTTCATCAATCGTGAGGGGAGACCTTTGGAGGACCTCAGTGCGAGCATGCACGTGCGGGCCTGCACTTGGTGAATCCATACTTGGCCGGAGGTGCCTCCCGCGACGGTGAGCCCGCCTTAGCTGCCATGCACGCACGCGGCTAAGTCGTCGGGGGCCCAGACATGGTTTAGGTGGTTGGTGCTAAGCGTGCAAAAGGTTCTGTTGTGACCTCTAGTCCGCACTCAATGTGTAGAGTGTGGTTACCGACGGGTACGGATCAAACTAGAGTGTAGCCGTTTGGCTTCTATCACATCGTGTGGGTAAAGATGTACACCTCTGATCAGAGTAAGAACTATTCGAATAGCCGTGTCCACGGTTACGGACGACCGCTTGATGTGTTAGTCAGTCTATGTTAGCATCCAACTTGGGATATGTGGTTACGGGAATATATGGTGATACCATGACTTAGGATAGTCATGGATGAATGTGTTTATATAAAAGGTTTTAATGATAAATATGACTTGGTTTAGTCATGAGAAAGGATATGCTTGTGTAGCATAATTGTTTGGGCAATGGTGACCCGTGGGTAATGTTTAGAGCACGGTTGGTGCTCATTTATATTTCATTTTCAGAACTATAAGCTTGCTGTCCTAAAAATTCAGATTGTGTTATTTCTCAAAATGCTTATAGTTTCAAGTATTACTTGCTCAATAAAATCAGCTTTATGCAAAATCAGAGTCACATAGCCATATTCCTTGATGTAGAGACTAGCATTACTCCTTTGTACTATTAATACTATGTAAGTCTTGCGGAGTACCATTCGTACTCACGTTGCATCTTTTCAGGTGAGGATAACGGCAAAGATGGTGTGATCTACTGTTGTCCCGCCGAGGGTGGCGAGGATAATGTGTAGTTGAAGTTAAGTTCTGCCCTAGTTGGTTGCCCTGTGGTTGGGATTGGAACCATTGGTCTTATCTTTTGTGTTTATATTTTTCCGCTGCTATATTTGTATACTCTGTGATGAATTAGGGTGTGAGAACCCTCTATGTAATATTTATAACCCTGCTGTTCGTTTATCCATATTTAGAGTACTTGTGATGTTTATCAATTGCTTGCGATGAAAGTGTGAGGCTAGTCGCTTTCCTGGGGACTAGTTGAACATGAGTATGAGTTGTGTATAATTGAGACGGTTGGGGGATAGCTATTGTGGTTCGAGTCCTCTGGGGTACGTATCGTGTTTGGTCGCCATCATCGAGTGGTTTGACAGGCATATGATGGGGAGGACTGGCAAGCTATCCTTATGATTATCTCTTTTGTACACTTCTCGGCATTTTGGATTTGTATTATGAGTGGGTAAAGATTATGGCAAGTCTGCGATGAGGATGGATGGTTACTGCATTTATTTGGGTTTTATTCGAGACCCCATCCATCTAGATAGTTCGCGTTGCCGTAATAGTTACTCTTCATAATGCACTTCCGGGGTGCCCACAAAGGCAAGGTAAATTTAACTTTAGCAAAAGGATCATCGTTACCTCGCCCTTGGTGGCGGTTACCTCCCATACCTCCCATACCTTTTTTTTCTTTTATTTTTCAGATATTTTTTTCTCAACTAGGAGCATAGGAACAACTACCTCAGGAGGTGGCCGCTCAAACTGATATAAAACGTGGCCTCTGGAAATACACGAGAGTGCTTAAAATTCGTGCTAGAACTTTAGAGTGCGAAAACCCAATCTTCCGGCCTGAATTTTGCAAAAGTAATTTCAGCAAACCCGACAAAGGTGGGGGGTAGCAGATGGGAAATTTTTCGTAGATGTCTGTAGACTATTTATTTGCCTGATTCTGACTCCGTATGTGAAAGTTATGGCTGTTTCAAGGAAGGCCCTCCGTATTGGTGTTTTGGTGGAGGCTGAATCAGAATCAGGTGGTGAAATCGGGGATGATATGGTGGTGGTGGCTACTGGGGAGGTGGATGGAGATGCAGGGTGATCAAGGACGTGATATATGACACTAAAACAGAACACACAAAGACCAACACTTGCACAAGATAGTTAGTATATGGGAAAACAGAGACAATGGTGGTGGTGGTGGCTAGGGTTTGTAGGGGTGCGGTGGATGGATCACAAACTGGACTCAAACACAATCTAAGCCAGCAACCGAACTCGACCTAGGACACCAACTCAACAGTACGGACTCTGAAATATAATTATGCAAAAGGCTAAATGTGGTTGTAGGATAGGAAAAACCTACGACTACCAATTTTGTTTTTGTGGCTTTTTCTGGACTCTAGGTATAGAAACAAAAATTGAAACAGGATGGAACAGAATGATACCTAATGGGCAACCTTCGCTCTGATACCACTTGATGGCAATGGGGTGCCCGATCTTCCGTTAGGTAAAGAGAACTATCGATTTGGTGGAGAATCGACACTCACGATCCGGCTTCTGATCACCAAGACCCGAACCCTGCAATCGCAGTACCACGTCTCCTCTCGTTATCAACCGTACACTGCCCAGTTGACCTCGCCACGAAGGCTAATCCCTGCATGTGAATTGAAGAACACAAGCAAGAACAAGAAAGATTGCAACTCAATTGCAGATGAATGATTATACTCTCGAGTTGGGGTCTCATAAACAGATAAACGGCGAAACTGTTCAAGGACAGAATAATCTAAGCAAAACCCGACTTAACAGCGGCGGCTACGGAATATATATGAGTTAGGACGTCCTAAGATGAGGGTTTGCCCTATGAGGGGCGCACTCCTCATGGGTTTAGCCCATGACACAATTACAAGGCCCAAAGCCCAAAACAGACTCGGACTGGAAGAGGTACATATCTTGTTTTGATGATTTCGGACAGCTCAGGAGGAATTTTGATGTGAAACCAAAACAATCTGAAAGTAGACTTCATAAGCTTTCCAGAAAGTACTTGTAGGCCCTGTAACTCCTTCTGGATAAAAAGTTATGGCCATTTGAAATTGACGCTGTCTCCCAGCCCGAAACTGAATCGGTCTCGGGAATAGGAGTTTACTTGCACTTGTTGTCTCCACTTCAATATGCGGTGTCTTGAGCTATTCTCCATGGTCTTCTCCCAGATTCCTAAGAACAATAAAATCATCACAAGAATTAAATAGCATGCCATTTGTAGAAATATTCTCATATAAGCTTAGGAACGCATTCACCTGGCGATTAAGTTGACGAGCACGTGCACGAGTAATTGGTCCTTGGATCAGTTGCACATCATGTTCATAATGAAGAGGTTATAAGTGTGTATCTAAAGACATGATGTCCTCATCAAAACCTCCCCAGGCTCGAAGCCCCTCCCTGCAAGTTCTCGAGGACATTCCGGTGGGTGGCCCCCAACGGAACTGCGAGGAGTTACAAGCATGACGAGGTTGTGGCGGTGAAGGAGCATGAAGACTTACTTCGTGCTGCAATCGTCGCGTCCCAGGGGATTCAGGGATGATCTTCGCCATATTGGAGTCTTGGTAATCTTCCTTGCACAGGTGTTTTGACGCTTGACTCTGCTTTGCGTTGTTTCTCCCTTAGCAGAAAATCGTTGATCGCTCGGAGAGGATGAACGAGGTCCTGACCCGGCTTGCCCCCCAGCTCCAAGAATTGGATCAGCTCCAGTCATTAAAGACCAAATTGGAGCAACACCACCAGGGGAGGGAGTCTTGGCTGAAGGGAGCCGTTACTCAGCTCAGGGACAAAATTGGGACCAAGCCAAGAAGATTGGAAGTAAGCCTCCTGAACGTCTTCCTGACTGAGCCCTTAGTATACTTCTCTAGCTGTGTTGTTCTCAACTGCCCAGTTGTGTCTTGGCTGCTCTGATGTGCAGCCCTCGAAGCTGAGCTAAAGACCCGAACAGAGGGAGAAGTCCAATTGAAGCAGGCCGAGAGAGCCAAGGCCAGGTTTGAAAAAGACAAGGCCGACTTGACAAGGGCCAAGGCTGAGCTTGAGAAAGAAAAGGCCGACTTGAAGAAGGCCAATGCCAAGCTCAAAAAGGAAAAGGCTGAACTGGAGAAGGCCAAAGCCAAGTGGGAGGCCGACTATGAAAGTAAGTCTCCGCTCTGACAATGATCTTAACCAATCCATTATGTACTTCGTCTACAGTTTTGCCTAACAAGTTTACTTGTTAGTGAACCCAGGAAGCTGCTAGAGCCAATGCCCAAATCCAATTCCAGGCTTTTGCAGAGGAGATAAAGGTTGTCAAGGAGTCACAGGAGATCCTTGCCAAGTCCGTGAAAGGGCTCCTTGACGTGATGGATCCTCATTATGTGGGAACCAGCTCCAACACGGTGTCTCAGGTGTAGGTGCGCCTTAACGAAGCACCGAGTATCCTGAAGAGGTACTCGGATGAGCATACTGTTGTTGGCGTGGCCCAAACCCTGGCGATGACCAAGTCAATCTACCCAAGGGTAGATATTGAGGCCATCGGGGAGGGGTTCGCCGAGGAGACGACACCTGAGAGGTGCTGGAGCTGATAGCCAAGGCAAGGCCGACTGCGAAAGTGATCACCCGGGACCTGGGTATGTAAGAACAGTCCATCATGCAGTCGGTGTATATGAATTTTTGTAAAGACATGTGTAAATATATGTGCAATGCCGCCAAGCTCTGAATTATTACTCAGTTGTTATTAGCTTTAGTCGACTATATAGTCTATGCCGAGTTAGTCTATAGGAACTTAATAAAATCGTTCACCGCAGAAGTTGTACTCGGGCAAACATAACAAAGTCGTTGCAAAACTTCATAACTTAAGTAAAACAGGCTCGTATATTATTGCCAAAGCACATATAATACATGCAGCCCCCGACTCACTACTCGGTTGGAACAAGCAGGGTTGTGAGTCAGAGAGAAACTATACACATGGGAAAGTATAAGACTCAGGTATAGAAAGGACGTAGTTGTTCTATATTCCATGAGTTGATGATGAGGGCATCGTCTTCGGTCTTTAGTCCGTAGGCGCCTGGCTGTGTCACCTCGGCTATAATGAATGGCCCTTCCCATATTGGGGATAGTTTATGCCTGTCTTTGGTGGTTTGTATTTTTCTCAAGACGAGATCTCTGACCAAAAAGGCACGGCCACGGACATTGCGATTGTGGTAGCGACGCAGGTCTTGAAGATACCTTGCCGACTAGATTATTGCGATGTCCCTTGCTTCTTCCAACTGATCTAGTTCGACCAATCGGGTATTGTTTGAGGTGTCTTTTGAGTAAGCCTGGACTCGTGGAGAGCCGAACTCTATCTTGGTTGGTAGCATAGCCTTGGCACCGTAGACCAGAAAGAAAGGGGATTGCCCTATTGCCCGACTAACTATGATTCTGAGAGACCAGAGAACAGATGGGAGCTTTTGTACCCACCGGCCCGCGTATGGTTGTAGTCGGTCAAATATCCTGGCCTTGATACCTTGTAAAACCATACCATTGGCACGTTCAACCTGCCCATTGCTCCGCGGGTGCACCACGGATGCATAACAGATCTTGATGCCAAAATTGTCACCATGAAATCTTGAAATACGCACCGTGAACTGAGTGCCATTGTCCGTGATGATGCGGTTAGGGACCTCCGAATCGGTATAATATACTCATGATGAAGTCCTTTGCTCATGCCACTGTTATGGTAGCAACGGGTTTTGTCTCAATCCACTTCGTGAATTTATCCACTGCGATGAACAATTTGTGGTTCGCCCGGCATGTCGGACGGTTTCCATGCGAAGATATCCTTGTTGGCTTGGAGGAAGGTAACGAGCGCGTCTTCCTATTTGGGGTCGAGTCCGGTCCCGACTAGAGCAGTCTTGGAGGGGTCAGAAGGGTCCGGGGGATCTTCTTCGTGTCAGAATCCATTGAAATTCCCGACTTCGCTACTTTTTTGGCCGGAATTTGGTCATCCTCGACTTCGGTTGTGACGGCTTGCCGAATGCTGTTGCGTCCGACTGCCGCCTCTTGTGATTGAGCCAACTCGCAGCTCTCCTTTGTCGTAGGTGAAGGCTTGCTTGACGTTGCTGCAGAGGGAGAGGACTCCTGCTGGCCCGGGCATTTTGAGCACCATGTAGGTATAGTGCAGTATCGCCATCAATTTGGCGAGCGCCGGTCATCTGAATATCGCATGGTACATGGTCTCGAAGTCGGCGACCTCGAAGTAGATGTTTTCTGTGCGGAAGTTATCCCGTGTGCCGAAGGTAACCGGCAAGGTTATCTGCTCGAGGAGTGTTGAAGACAGGCCGGGAATTATCCCGTGGAAGGGCGCAGTACTCGGCCACAGTTCTGAATGAGGGATTTCATGCTCATCTAGAGTCTTGGCAAGAGGATGTTGAGCGTGCTGCCTCTGTCTATGAGAGCCTCTTCTCAACTTGATATTTTTGACGAACGGGTCCAGGACAAGTGGGTAGCGTCCCGGGTGTGAGACCCGATCGGGGTGATCTGCACAATCGAATGTGATGGGCGTTTCTAACCAACGCAAATATTGAGGGGCGTCTGCTGTAGAGACCGCGTTGACGTCGCGTGCTGTTAGCTTCTGCTTCCTCTTGGACTCGTATGCAGACGGCCCTCCGAAAATGTGGTTAAGCTCGACCTGGGGATCTTGAAAATCGTTGGCCGGGCCCAAGTCTGGCTTTTCTTTGTCCTTGTCGGCCGGCATGACGATGAAGTCTGCTCGAGGCAAACTTCTTGAGCATGAAGCAATCCTTGGCCGCGTGCTTGCCCTTGGGATGGAAGGGGAAAGGCCCGTTCATAACCTTCTGGTATTGTTGTTCCTTGGGGGCCGTGACGATAATTTGGGATTGTTGGCGTGTGCTCGCATTTGTTGGCCACCTCGTTGTCGACTTCTTGCTTGCGGCTGCCGGTACTTGTTCTGTGATGGCTCATTGTCAGCTTTTGCCTTTTGGTTTTTTGCTGGGACTGTCTTTCTTCCATCAAGGGGCCTCTCTGTGACACCTCAGCCGAGTCGGCGTATTTATTTGCCATATCAAAGAGAGCCCTAACAGTGGCTGGAGGCTTCCGAGTGAATTTCACGATGAACGGGGCATCCTTTACTCCCTTACGGAAGGCGGCGATGACGACCACATCCTTGATCATTGGGATTTGGTTGCGCTTCTCAAAGAACCTCTTGATAAATTCGTGCAGAGACTCGTTCTTCCTCTGGTGCAGTTGGTATAAATCGTGCTCGGAAGAAGACCTCTAGTAGGTTCCCTAGAAGTTAGCGATGAATCGCTCCTTGAGTTCTCCCCAGGAACCGATCGACCGCCTCGAGAGGCTTGTTAGCCATGTCCTCACTGAGTCGGCCAGGGCGACTGGGAGGTAGTTAGCCATGGCTTTGTGGTCACCTCCAGGAGCTCGGATTGCCAGAGTATATACGGTGAGCCAGGATTTGGGGTTGGTTTTGCCGTTGTATTTCTCGATCCCCGTAGGCTTGAAGCTCGACGGCCAATCAACGTCCTGTAGCTCGTGGGTGAAAGCTAGAACGCCTTCATCTTCGTGAGGGCTCCCGCTCTGATCGCGGCAGTTGAACCGCTTGTGGTGGAGGATGAAGCACTCGTGCTCGTCCTCCATTCGGCGGCGCTCATTCTCTTCGCGCTCGCTGCGCTGAGCATTGATGTTGTGGCGGAGGTCGCGTTGTAAGCGGACTCGGAGGTCTCGGTTGAACCGGCGATCATTCTGGTGAGGCCACCGATTGTTTTTATTGGTGTTGCCAAGTGATGTTTGCCACGTCTCCTCGTGTGGGTGACTTGAGCCGGCCGCCCGACGTCGCGCTAATGCGGACAAGATTGCCGCTAGAGAACCTGACCGGTTGGTTGGTATAAGTTTTTTGCCCGACTGCTGGTGCTGCTGACATGCGACAGCTGTGATCATGGCTTTTAATCTGCGATAGTCGGGGTGCCTGGTGATCAGGCCGACTGGAGCGTGTCCAGCAGGGTTTGCAACGGCCACGACGTTCTACAGAGGCGTGACGAAGATGTCGTGGTCATCGACTCTAGTCTAGAGGATCTGTTGCTGAGCGGTTCACCCAGCCTTGCGTAGCTCGTCATTGCGAGTCTCGTGGTCAGCCTCCTCCTGTTGCCGTAGTCGGCGTGCCTCCTCTTGTTGTTAGCGTACTTCTGGTGGAGGAGTTGAAGCCATGAAGATCTTGCGGGGCAGAAGGAAACTCGCAAGACTACTGTCCAAACTGGTGTTCGAACCACTGTCCGACTTGGAGTCGAAATCCGAGTACTTGATTAGAGTAAGGACGACTCCGACCTCCCTAGATCCAATCTAGAGCGGCTCTGAGCCATGTCCAAACTGAACCATGGGGGAGTCGGGTCTGCCGCGTACGCTAGATGCAGATCCGCGGTGTTGCCGAGCCTGTGCGGGAGATGGACGATCTCTCCCCTTCCTAGCCCGACCCAGGCTAGCTCAAGGCCTAGCGCGAGTCGGATGCCGACGGAGAGAGTTGTCCCGAGGCTTGGCAAAGTGGAAGATTGCTGCATCAAATCAAAGATGGTTGGTGCAGCGTCTTGTGGGCCGACTGGCGTGGAGTCGGCTGGTTCCTCGGCCGGTGGGATTGGATCTGTGTCAACCAAGGTGAGGTTGCCAAACATGTCGGCGACGAAGTCGAGGCTTTCCGAATGAAATTGTGTTCTGAGGGAGAATTTGTCGCCGTCGACTCCTGTTGTTGGATCCATTCGAGATTGTTGATGTAGATTCTCACCTAATCCCCTACTGGTGCGCGCCAACTGTCAATGTTTTACATCGGCAATATGAATATGGGGCTACTCAGCGGATGGAAACTCGGTGGATTGCAAAGGAACACGGGGAGATTTATACTGGTTCAGGCCCTCAATGTGAGGTAATACCCTACGTCCAGTTGTGGTGTTATTCTTTGAGGATTGTGTTGATTGATGATCTTCTGCCCTCAAGGGGGCGCCCTACCTCCACTTATATACTGGGGGACAGGGGTACAAAGTAGGAGTCTCAGCCGGATACGACCAAGGGATCACCTCTTGGAGATACAATTTACCAGACTAGGATTGTATATTCCTTATTGTACAAGGCAAGTCTGCCAGGTGCTACTATATCTCTATTACAAGGCTAGGGCCCATCTTTTACCGAGTGGCCCATATGCTGTGATGTGGTACTGGGGCCCATGGCCTCCACAAGGGCGCCCCCTGAGGCAAGATCATTAAGATAAGTCATACATCTCAAATGGAAATATCACCACAACTGACGTGGGTATTACCTCACACTCGAGGGCCACTGAACCAGTATAAACTCTTTGTGTTCCTTTGCAGTCATCGAGTTTTTGATCCGAGAGTAGCCCTATATTGCCGGTGTAAAACATCGGCAAGTTGGCGCCAGGTAGGGGCTTTGGTGAGGTCAACCCAACAATCGATGGATTCGACAACTGGAGTCGACAGCAGCAAATTCTCCCCCGGAGACCCGATCACGTTTGGAAGCCTCGACTTCGTCACCGACAAGTTCAGCAAACTCACCCTGGCCGACTCAGACTCGATCCAATCTGCCAGGGAATTGGCCAAGTCTGCGTCAGTCGGCCCACACAATGCTACAGCGACCGTATTCATTGACTTGCTGCAGGGGAATCTTCTACATGTCGAGTCTCGGGACATACTCTTCCTTTGGCATTTGACTCGGACTCGGCCTCGAGCTGGCCGAGATTGGCAAGGAAGGGGAGATCATCAATCTCCTGTGCAGACTCAGCCAAACGCTGCAAGATATCTAGCAATCCTACTATCCCAACACAGCAAACCTGATCCCCTACGGTTCAATTCCCGGATGCTACCCAGAGCGCTGAGATTGGATTCTAGGCGATCGGAGTCATTATTTACACCAATCAACTACTTCGATCCAACTCCAAGTCTGACAGTAAGTTTGAATAGAGTTCGGGAGTGCAGTTGGCAAGCTTTTTCCTGCCCCGTCGAAGTCTTCATTGGCGGTCAGGGCTCTTACTGTGTGCCTCTCAAGAGCAGCCGACTACGCAGCACCAAGAGAGGAGGCTCGCCGACTACTGCCCAACAACAGGAGGCTGAGTTCGCGACACCTCGCAAAAGATGAGCTACGTTGGGCGGAACCCGCTCAGCGCAACGAAATCCCCAAACAGAGTCGCAACTCACGACGTCTTCATCATGCCCAATAGATACGTCATGGGGCCCTGCGCAACCGGCACTGGATACACTCCAGTTTGGCTGGATCACGTCAGGTCACCCTGACCACAACGGTGGAATAAAGCCATGATTACCAGTGCTGCATGTAATAGCACCAGCAGTCAGGTGACACCTTATACCCTGCCCAATCAGTACTGGTTCAGCAACGTCCCGTCCGCATCCTTCCGTGACGCCGGGCAGCCGGCTCTAAGTTAGCCGCAAGCGGAGTCACAACAGGTGTCCCTTGGCAACCCT